>WTXH01000011.1:0-427780 GCA_022376555.1 Russula compacta
TAGGATCAAAAATGTCCATAAAGGCGTAAGGTCCTAATGCGAGTGATTCTTCAGAGAGCTGCCATGCACACTGCGCAACTGCACATACCATAATCGATAGTTAATCCGAGAATCGAGACACTGGAGAGTTCCATGAGTAAGCGCATCCCAGACTCTCGCAGAGTTGCCCATACTTGTCCGTATTGATGACCCCATGCATGAATCCATACGCTTGCCAACCTGCAACCATTCTCGCATTTCTCCTGGTAGACTCCAATATCAGCTCGCGTCCCCATGCGCTTCCCTCAGGTCTCTCAATACGCAACACGTGGTCGACGACCCATTCGCCGAGTACACGGAGTGCCTCCAGATCAGCTGGCTGCTGGCCACCACCGAAGAAGAATAGCTCCATGGGAGGATTCAGGGCTTCGAAAGATCCAATACGTAGAAAGGACGGAGCAACCCGCGTCACGATGCACGCAGATTCGCGACGTTCCCGTAAGACCGGTATCGATGGGAGGGATATGATAGAGAGGGAGCGCGTGGTGGGAATTTCGAGAGCATTTACGGCTGGGTCCTCGCATTGAGACGAAAAAAAGAAGATGGAGATGGAAAGAAGCGCTCACCTTCTGCGCATAAGTACTCACGTACGGACGAGCGCACGACTGCAAGGCCATCGGCACGCCGCGAGAAGGGTGTGCGTCCCGCTCCTTTCAATTGAAGTTCGTACGTAATCTCGGGATCGGAAGGGTGCGGCGTCGCGTCTGCGACCACCGTTGGAAGCCGCGTACGAACAGTGGAAGGAAGAAAAACACACGGATCGAGATGGCACGTCCATCCCCGAGTTGTCCTGCCCAGGACCCAAATTGATGCCCACTATAGCGGAGCGACCACGGTGCGAAGGGTACGTCTGCGTCGTCACCCGATATGAGCATGGCGTGGCCTCCGAGGACGTCAATGAGCTCATGGCGCGTTGCGGCTGCCTTGCCATCCTCTGCATGCTGCTGCTGCGAGTCAGCGTGCCCCAGAAGAGAGGGCTTTCCAAGAATTTCGAAGGCGTCCCCGACGTCCAGATGTGGGAGACAATCTCGCAGTCCGGTGTCCGACAGGGCCAAGAGCTCCATATCATTATGCCTGCTGGCAGGGTACAGCTTTTGCAAAGGTTCGCTGGTATCCGACTCTGTCTGCTCCGCTGCTTCCTTCGGGTTCAAAGCTTCTCGTGCCACGAGCCATTGTTCTACATACTCCTCCTTGTCAAAATCGTCGCCAGGGTTTTCCGGAGGCTCGATCTCGTACGGAAAGGGTAGAGGGAACGGGGAGACATGAGAGAAGTGGGACTGCGGGGCGGTGATGCGCCCGCGACGTTGTACGGATGGATTGTTCCCCAAAGTATATTTGAAAGCAGATACTGAGGGAGTTGCGGGATCCGGGGTGAGATTGTGAGTGAGAAGCTTGGAAGGCGGGGGAAGGGGAAGGGCAGAAATGGGGTATCTTGGGTGTGAAATCATCGCAGCCTTTGCGATTCGTCTCATCCAATGCAAGAACGCAAGAGGAATCGGCCCGCCGTCGTCGCCTTTCTCTTCCTTTTCTTGTCGCTATCGCTGTGGTGTACAAATGCCTCTTAGGGTTGGCTACGGTGTGCACAGTCCTGTCGAGGAGTCGAGAATCATTCATTCATAATCGCATCATCCCGCAGTTCGCGAGCATTTTTCGTCTCCACTCCTCCAGTTTGCTGCCGATGATCGCGACGAAACCTTTACTCTCGTCGAGTGCCCCGGTATGCGTTTCAGATAATCATAGCCAATCACTCGCGCGTTGATGTGAAGGAAAGGTGGCACTGGTCAGCTCATCGGTCGGCTAACAAATGATGAAATCGATGTTGCGATGTGGGTCCAAAATTCGTCATTGACACAGCCCGCTTCATTCAACCGGTCGTCGTCGGCAGTGCTCTTACCGACGCGCTAATCGCCGGCATAGCCAACGGATCGAAGGCATATCGACTTGTCGGCAGCTATGTTAGCACGCCGTTGAATTGGTCTCTCTCCGTATTCGCCAATCCCACGCACTAGCTCACACCAATGACAGGGCTGTCATCACCGGCGTAAAGTCCGAATATCAAAGCATTCCTGACCTCGAGGGTATGCCGATCGGCATCTCGCGCATTGGTAGCGGCAGTCAGACCATGGCGTATGTCCTGGCCCTGCAACGAGGCTGGGCGGCGGACGCACTAAGGTTTAAGGGTGTGTGTTTATACAACACGCCCCCCTTCCCAAATATTCGATTCTATTTCTTTGACTAACCTGTCACCTTTATTATTATAAGTTAACAATGACATTCGCGGGTTGATCGACTCAGTCAACGATGGATCCACGAGCGCATTTCTGTGGGAATGGTTCACCACCAAACCGTTTGTCGATGCAGGTCAAGTACGATTTGTACGTCAAGTCCTGCGCCTATGTCCACTGTTCCGTGCTTCGACGTGACAGCTTGGATTGGATAGATTGGTTCAGTGCCTACGCCATGGCCGTCATGGCTGATCGCCGCCCATCCCTCGCAAGACCGCGCGCCTACGCTCAAATTGCGAGCTTTCCTGGAAGCCCTCTCGACATATGTGGTCACATTCGATGCGCCGGAAAACCGCGCCGGGCCGAACGTCAAATTCATCAAGGAGACGTTTGGGTACCCTGAGGAAGATATCGGCGTTGAGTTATTCGTATACGTGGATACTGTACATTACGCCTGTTGACTTGCAGCGTGCATGAACCCTAGGCCTGGCTCAAAACTGTCAGCTACCCGAGGGATTGTTCTGCCATCCCTGAAGAAGTCATCACTGACACGTTAAAGTAAGTGCCAAAGTGCTAGAAGCTTCCGCGACAAATTGACTGTCCTCATGGGCTAGGACACTTAAGAGGGCCGATGTGGTGAAACTGTCCGAGGGTCATCAATTTGACGTGAATACCTTTATCGATGAGACGGTGGTAACGTTGACATGACATGTCAACCAATGGTGAAAGCCACAAATGCGGCTGAATTGTATGTATGTCCCTATGTCCTATGTCCTCGTAGTCCTAAAGCAAAGCACAAAGTATGGGTAGTCCTAAGGCCTGGCGGCCATACTCTACAGTGTAGTGTCATGTAATCGTGAGTTTAAATGGTTGTGTGGATACCAACAACAGTTCTACGCATCGCACGTTCGTAAGAGCATAAGTAATATAAATGGATCTAAATTGCGCACGCATGCACGGATATAGGATAAATTCCAGATTTGCGCTGCGCGGTTGACCTAATGCAGCCTCTGAGTTAATAAGGCACGGCACGCACCGCCGAGGGCAATCCCTTGATCAAAAAGAACCTCATGATGTAGGAGGCATGGTTGACATGAGCCTACAACAGGGGACGTAGAAGCTTGGTTAGTCCCAAAATATGACTACCGTGTGACCGGGGCAAGGACGGACCTGAGCCAGATTCGGGTCGTGGTGCACTTTTCCATAACCAATTCCCACTCCCGTCGGGCACGGGCGTTGCCGCGCAAGGCATCGAGAAGAGATTGCCGCCCCTCTTTTGTACCTTCACCTTCTAGAATCCACTCACAATACCAACCCTCGCCAAGACCGTGGCGTACATGAGGCCCCAGACGTGCAAGCCACTGGTATTTCCTGATACGGGCAAAGCCATTAGGGGAATGCGGGCTGCGCACCGTCGCCGGAAGGGGAACAAGAGAAAACTCCGGTTCCTCATGAGGGAGGGCTGCGACGAACCTCGGGTTGACGGGTGGAGACGTAATATGAGCATAGTAGAGAGGCGAAGGGAGCGATAGAGGCCCGGATAACGGAAGAACTGCCGCCGGAGTATACGGCAGAAGGCCAGTGCCGTTGAAGATCATCCATGATTCGCGGCGCAATGGGCCATCACTTGACAGGTCGTTGTTCTCGCCATCGGCGGCGGGGGGTAAATACCCAAGATTACAGACGACGTCTCCGACAGAAAGGTGTTGCCACAGGCCAGCCTCATCTAATTGCACCTCGCAGGCGGTGATTGAGCGGTGATCCACTTCTGAACAAGGAAAGTAGACGCGTAAGATTGGCGCACGTAAGCGAGAAGTGGCAGCGCGAATGTCATGCGGAGCATGCACTACGGGGGGAATCGGTGAAAACTCGGCCGTGCGAGTGGGTGAGGGATGCTGTGGCAACAGGCTGCCCTGACTATTGTCTGTCGATGAGTTGCTGGAGTCCGTCGCCGCGGATGCGAACTTGCGCTTGGGTCGCCGAAAGAGTATCTCGCCATTTTCGGATGTTGGAGTGGTTATCGTTGGCGTACGCCTTCGGCCCCTCCGGCTCACCGAATAAAGCTTCAAGCCGAAGGTTTCGGCAGAGGGAGGGGGAGGGGGGACTTTGTTCCTCCTCAATACAGACAGGCGAGAGAGGCTTCGTCTCGGAGCGTCGGTTTCCAAAGAGCGGGGCACGCGTCTGGAAGCCGAAGGCAAAGAAAGGAATCTAATAGCTCCCGTGGTCGGCAGATTTGGGACGTGCTTTTTACTGTCCCCGTCATTTGAGAAGAATGACAAGGGAGCCGGAAAAACGAGCTCGCGTCCGCCCTGTTGCGCGACATTACGGTACCGTGACGAAGGATCGTCCTGTTCCACCGGAACTGGTGATACGGAGCTGTGGATAAGGGCCTGCAGGAGTAGAACCATACGTGAATGGGCCTGGCAAAGCATAACGTATCTTTGAATCTCCTCTTCTAGGACTGCAACTTTGCACGAAGCTGAAAGACTCGCAAGGGCATGGGTGGGATAGTGGTGCAAAGGTAGCTGCTGCGAGATCTCTGATTAGTTATAGACATCAGCTGTCTCATAGACCCATAAAGACGTTGGACGCTCTGCTCACTGAAATGACTGAGATCACTGAGTTGGACGTCAATGTTCCTCGGTATGTCAACATCGGCGTGGCGAAGACAATAACGGTAGCCGGGGACGAAAGCGGATAGCACGGCATCTCGGAGTTTGGGGTGTTGCAGAACACTGCTGCACGTCGTGCAAGTCAGGAAGAGCGACTGGAAGTCACGCCAGCGGACGTAGCGGAGGAAGGTGACAAGGATACGAGGCTCCTGGAGCACACTACTTAATGGGAGATGAGTCGAACTGGACATGCAAGAGGGGGACGCCAAAGACGGGCGCGACGTCGACGGCCCCGATTCTGGAGCATCATAAAGAGACTGGTTTGGCAACGAGGGGAGGGGTTCCGAAGATCCGACTACCTGAGGGTTTGGAATAGAAGGTAATGGATGGGAACGAGAGGGATCGGCACCGGGGAATGGGAGGACGATAGCAGACATGGCACGGAGGGATGGGCGTGACGAAGGGTGAAGGGGAAGCGAAGAGCGAAGGGCGCCCGCTACAGACAAGGATCCATGGCTGGAGTCGGAGCCAGGGAGCGGCTTTGACGGGTGAACTATATAGAAACCAATGGGTTGTCACCGAGTCACCACCCACACAGCACGCGTTGTACCTGCCGTCATCCTACTCCAGCACTTCTAAGGTTCTAAGGGCGATCATTGGGCGCTCACTGCCATCGTGACACCGCGCTGAAGGGGCCCGGCGGGCCTCACTTACGTCCTTCCTCACGGATGTACCTGAGCATCTCATCTTAATGGACAGTGCGTGCATGACCATGTCAACACCTCTGACTTCTGCCTTCTTTCTGCAAATCAGAGAATTCTCTCTGCATTCATCACTGGCGCTAACATACACCAGCAACGTGATGGCCCGGAACGCCCGAACGCCCATCTCGTCGGCTTCTGCCCAGCCGATCTCATCCATGACCGTGCGCAGGTAAGACTCTTCGACCGAGGGACATCATCAGCACGGTAACTTTCTCCTCAAAACACCAAAATGTCTAGTCTCACCTTCACTGTTTCTATACTTCAAACCCGTGTAGCAATTGCCCTCTTCGTACACCCCATGTGCTGTTCATGCGATTTTCGAAAGTGCGCCCAGGAAGGGCTGTTCGCTCCAATTTATCTAAATGCAAATGTAGATGTAGAGAACGTGCACACTGCCAAGCGCTCGCTCTCACGCATTCCCAACCGACTCGAACACTGTTCGAAACAAAGTAAGCAATCTATAGTACTCCCTCTTCGGCACATGTCTTTAGCAATTAACCCCGAGCACTTAGGTGAGCGTGGTTGTGCATCTGCCTGCAGACGAGCAGATGACCTATGATGCGGACCTACGCACCCGCACCGCTGGCAGAGCGCTTACGTAGCAGACGGGTTGCATCTGAGTTTCTAACGTGAAATTTGGCGCACCTCCACGTCACTCTGGCTTCACCCGCACGCTGTCTTCTCGCTTCTCTCGCTTCTCACTTCTATCAATATATCAGATGGCACGGGAAGGCCTGGTCTTTGTACGTGGTTCTCCCGGGCTCTTCCACTGATCACAATCAACATGCCGCGAGTTGATTGTACGGCCATCAATGTATTTTATAATTCGAGAGTTTCTTCCACAGCCTGAGCGAAATACATTACGCCCAAAATCATTGTGTATTCAGAAGTACTCAGAAGTGAAATGAACACTTATCACACTATCCTCCCTTTGAAGCTTGAATGTTTACCTTTCCATGCTACCATAGCGATTTTGTATGAGGTAACATCATGCTACTGGAGAGAAACAGTTGTGCCCCGCGGGCCCGAGATGGTGTATACCTTTGTCACTGGTTCCGCGACAACGGACAGTGACATGTTTCGCATTCTTCGGAGAATCATACGGCATGTACACATTCGATGTGAGCTGTAAGATCTGACCGTGTAAATGGGAGTAAGTCGGAGCTATGGTAAGGAACGGCATGTCCGCCGCCCTAAGCGAGTGGATTGTGATTGCAGTAATTTACCACGGCGGTTTGCGCAGCTGCTAGCCACGCAGGTTTTCTTGTGTCTTCGTTTGTATCTCGAGGACCCCGGGATTTTCGGGGCTATGTCGTGCAACGAATGTTGATATTCAAGAATTGCAATGGCTTACCCTTGTCGTCGTTCTGGTCCGCAGCGTAAATGACTTTCCCACTGGCATACGCCCGAGTCGTTGACCCATTGACCTAATGCAGACGACAAGCATTCTGCGTTGCTACTGGTATCGCCCACTAAACTGGGGAATCGGAAGTGATTTACCCGCATGCCTGTGTGCAACGACCTTGCGGGTTATCACCCTGGTGCAATCAACGTCAAGCAAAATCTATGTGTGTGTTTGGCGTGCCTGCTTAATATTGTCCCTGGACCATCCACAAGGATCGCAATCACATCCCCCATTTATTCAAGGGCATAGTCGGATTTAAATCATCACCCGACATGCTCACTTTGTCTCTGACAGAGGCGGATGTTACTAGTACTATGTCAGCGAACCTTGTCCTGGTTCAGAACCCAGACTTCAAGGCATCCAGATAGTACACAGGTACTGTAACAGGAAAATATTTACTTTCCCAGGGTCAAGGTGGTCCTCGAAACTACACGCAGTCAACGATGCAAGCTTGGATGCGGATGCCAAGCGTGCTGCAGAAGGGCCCACCTCCAACGGAGCTTCCATTCTGCTACTAGTACTTACGGCGGCCACTCCGGTATAACATAGCAGCAATCAAGCAGAAACGCCGTGAGGCCTTGAAGACGGAGTGGGCAAAGCGATGGCACGGTACCCCAAGAAAAGAAAGAGGATTTACACGATCAACTGCACAACCTCATCAAAAAACTTCGAACAAACAACTCGTCGGCAATCCCATATCTCAGCATACACGATCGCACAATTACAAATGACTACCTCGCGCGATTGACAACCTGCGTACCGATCCTGAGGGGCATCCGAGTCAAAAAAAAACGGTAGAATACTACTCTTCGAATGCTCGGCATACAAACACAAACAGTGGATACTTGTCAAGCACATCAATGGAAGTCCTACCCTTGCGCAAGCGACAAGGCAGTTATCCCGCCAGCAATTTACACGAACCCCGACCGCAGATCAAATGCATCGGGGAGGAACGAACGAAAAAGGCGCAGTGAGAATCGGAATGTCGAGACAACTCGACCCACCAAACACCGCAAATTTCAGGCCTCTCCTAGCGCGAAGTGCTCTATGCACGGCCCAACGATACGCCATGACAGCCCTCACATGCCTATGTGAGAAGACATAGAAAGAGTACAAGAGGCACGACTCTAGCCAACTCAGGCTATCTGTATCTGCGGTGCTAGATGGGCATTGCACCGTGAGGCGCACGTAAATGGTAAATGGAAGCCAAACGAGGACGCAAGCTCACGATAATGGTGCCGGTGCCGTACGTAGGCCTTGCTTCACATTCACCGATATTACGATTCTGAAGATCTTACCTTGCCAGACTATCTTGAGTGCAATTCCGTTCGGGTCGGGTCGATGTAGAATTCCGTGAAGCTTCCATGAGGGGTTTTGTTCCGCCGGTTAGGCGGCTGTGTGCGAGTCAGGAGATCCTTCTTAATAAGGCCCTGCTGACTTGAATGTCACATCATAGAGTTGTAAGTCGCAGAGGCCACTGACCGTGACCCTGACCGCACCTAGCATGCCTAAGCTCCATGATGGGATCCTCGTCAGGTTCACCGGGGATTATAAAATGCTACCTCATAACCATTGACTTGAAGTTCGCGCGACCTTTGATTTTTACCAGATGCAGACTTCGGTCCATGAAAGCTTTTCCCTTACGGCCATCACCAACATATGCATCGCATGCGCACCCTCCTATTCTCCTCACAAGGATAATCATCGAGTACTATTGACGGTTTAGCATCGCCGCACTATCTGCCAGATGAACTCTGAGTCTGCTGCTTTAAGTGGGTATCCCTGACGTCGTACCGGTGTGGTATTTTTAGCTATTACTTCATCTTGTCAACTGACCATATTCGAATGAAGTTGTGCCTAGAATAGTTACTACTGGTACCGTGAGTTCTGGGTCTTCCATCTCCTATTGATGCGAAATGAATAGTGGGTGTCCATGTAGATGGCACCGTCTTCCTGGCCACCCACTCCAGGATATGTGAGCATGTCATGACACCAGGGCGTTATCAGAACATTGATGTCTTCGGTCTACTCCGACTCGTAAATGGGGAAATGAGATTTGGGGACAGTGCTGGTCACCATCATGACTAAACCCAACCCGGGTTCAAATCGCCCAAAAGTAGATTCATGTATGGTCTAAGCTTTCACTGTAGGAACCCCCTTCCCGTACGGATAATTGGGCCCTGATTAGTTGCTGCCTTTGGATAAGGTCCGAGTCGTGTCCGAGACTCCGAGTCGGCACATCAAGCCGCTCGAAGTCATCGATGTTGTTTGCCTCACATTCTATAATCTACTTGGATCGATAATGTATGTCTTTGGTCTGTGGTCGTCCTTTGCTGGTGTTCGCCCTATTACCGAAAACTCGAATAGCAATAGCTCTGGAATAAGGTGGAAGGATCAAACTATCAAGTCTTGTTGTCCAGGAGTTTATTTAAAACCGGGAATCCCCTAGTCACAGAATCCCTTACCTAGTATGCAAGTACTTTGAGAGACTTGCCTAGTTAAGGTGTCCCAGCTCGGGGTGCGTCTCAACTCCAACTCTCATAATATACCAATGGATATCGTATGAATTATCGCCTTACTTATGACATCCACAGTTTGTCACGTGCCCATGTCACGCACCCGTGAGAATTTGCCTCACCACAGCTCTCATTCTCATGAGTCGGTCAAGGTCGAGTCAATAGTATCTACGACCTCCACTGTACCTCCATCATGTCTGACGATGAAGAACGATACAATGTATCTTGGCTATATCGTTTTAACCGGATGAAGCTGATACATCTTTTTGAAGGCACGCCCCGGGCCCCAGCAACGGTACCTCGCAAAGGACATTTTCGGCAGCGACTCAGAGCTGTCCGACGCTCCCGATGCAGAGGGTACGCAACCCTACCAGTCTGAGCCGCATGTGTCATGACTTTTTGTTTCTGCAGAGGAAGTTCCACCCCGCTCACGCCCGACGTCAGCGCCACCAGAGGGAGGAGAGGAGTCTACTGATGACTCGGCAGACGAGTACCGACAATCGCGCGCAATACCCCAAAAGCGGAGGCGGCAGAGACGGCATGAGCGTGTAGATGAGGGCCAGGTAGCGCGCATAGGCAAGGCGCAGCGTAAGCGCAAGGTTAAGGTGAAGAAGGGGCCCACTGAGGAGGATTTGTTGAACCTCCCTCCCGAAGAAGGTACGCTTGCATTACCCTGGGTCGTTTCTGATTGAGTTGACAAGGTATCCTGGCGGGTTTACGTTTGCATGACATGAACAGCGAAGAAGCTGCGGCTTGACATGGAGATTGACACGATTTTGAAGAGCAACAAGGCATCTCGGCCCAAGAAGCGTAAAAAGGAGGACGACTTGGATCAGTTTGCAGATGCAGAGGTATCTCAGTTGCGGGAGGAGATGTTGAATGCAGCCGAGCTTGACGAGCAAGCTAACCGTGAAAAATTGCCAGCGACTTCAAAGCTGAGGTTATTGCCCAAGGTCATGGGCGCGCTACGAAAGTGTGTGCTTTATCCGCAGCGTTCTTATGACGATACTCATTCTTGGGCTGCACTGCACGTCCGCAGGAGCTCTCTCTGGCAGTCTATTGTCGATAACAACCTTTTAGAGGGTGTGCGGCGGTGGCTGGAGCCACTGCCGGACAAGTCGCTGCCGGCTCTGAACATACAAAAGGAAATCTTTAGCATTCTGCCTATACTGGACATCGATACAGCTGTTCTCAAGGAGTCCAAGCTCGGGCGAATTGTGCTATTCTACACCAAGTGCAAACGGGTGACGCCTGATATCATGCGGACGGCCGATTCACTCGTGTCGGCTTGGTCCCGTCCGATTATCAAAAGATCTGCGTCCTACCGCGACCGGGCAATCCCGACGGCGGATATGTCCGCAGCCGATGGTGGTGCTCCGCATGAGCGCCTGAACGTGATCCTAGCACGAGCGAAAGAGGGCGAGCGGAATCGTGTGCGGAAGAACGCGGTGATGATTCCCCAACGGGAACTCGGATCGTACACGGTGGCGCCGCGGTCTAACTCGGGGGTGCTGAAGAACAATGTTAGTGTGGATATGGACATTGAGAGAAGGAGGCGAAACGCGGAGAGATTGAGGAGCCTAACGCGGAAGATGGGGTCTCAGAGGGTGTAATGATAACTAACTAGGTTACTCAGTTGTCGGTCATGTGAGTCGCGTGGGTGGCTGAAGTTAGCTGAGATTGAAGTTGACGCGTTCGGGCGCCAAATTGAGTTTCAATCAGCTCCAATCCGTTCGTGTTCGTTCGCTTGTTTTGTTTTGGTCTCGCTCGCTCATCTCTCGTCTCTAACCTAAGCTAAGCTAACCCCGTTTCCCTTCCCCTCTTTTCGTTCACCTATGCCCCCTGCTTCAATCCCTCCTCTCGCTATCATTATGCCTAATCCTCCTCTCACAAGGCGCAGATCTGCCCTATTATCCCGCGCTCCTTCTCCAAGGACTCCATCTATGCGCTCCCCCGTTCAAGAACCTCTACACATACCATTAACCGACAATAGGAAGAGCTCGGACAGCTGGAATAGTTCAAACTATGACCCAGCAGACGATCCAGATCTTGAGTGGAAACCCGATCACGTTCTCCTTCTCACAAGGGTATGTTCTTATGTTTTCACTCTCTTCAACCACTCATTATATCCCTCTCCCTGCTCCAGACCCTCGACGCTCTTCCTGGTCATGTACTCACCCCTTTCATTGGTCCCGTTCCCCCTTCAATCTTCTCGATAAAGTTGCTCGTGGTGTAGCTCAGGCCAAAGGTCCAACTGAATGGCCTTACTCACTTCGCACTACTCGCGCCAAACTTGTTGAGCTTTGCCGTGCCCGCGCAAAGGAAGTCTCCGCCGAGCAAAAACGATATAACACCATCGAAGAAGAGGATATGGACCAGGATCTCGAAAAGTTTCGTCAGGTCCTCAAACGCACGACTAACGTCAGGCGCCCCCTTTACCGCCAAAACAGTATGGACTTTATGCAGTCTGCCAAACTCGAGTTACGCGGTACGGACGCGTTTTCTAGGTATACTACTCCCTCATTTCTCCGTTTCCCTCATTTTGATCTGCTCGCAAACCCCCAACGTAGGACTTCTCACCGTCTCCATGACTCTGACCGCATGTTCCCTAACCCGGCTTACCACCCTTATGCGCGCCCATCGTCCCTTGACTCTCAAACTCTCAACGTCTCAACACCCTCCTCCACTACCCTGATTTCCTCTGGCACGGCGGAGTCTCAATGGAAAATGCAGTCTTCGCGTTCATCCCTTCGCCGCTCAGTATCTACCATGTCCACTACTTCATCGTCCTCCCTGCGGTCTCTTCCCGCGCTCCTGTGCGGCGCACCGAATCAACTGGTGAAACCCGCAAGTCAATGAAGCGTGCTCCCTCATTCAGTGTCGCCGCGAAGGACTCAGACGTAAGTTCTGATGAAGAGGAGAATTTTCGTACGAAGCAGACAAAGAAGGCTCGCCGTGGTGCTGACCATCGAATCAATAAGACCCTGTCGAGTCAGGATGAAAGCCCCACTCGGCGCCCTCGCATGAATCTTCAGAGAAATCCCTCTATGTTTGGACCTGAGCTTCCTCACAGGTCCCCGCCCCCTACTACGTATCCGCAGCAGGCACTCGCTCCCCTGCCAGGACAAATTCCTGCTATGGGGGCTCATCCCCCCCCACCTACTCTTTCTCCCCGTACTCCCTGTACTCAGCGCACACTTCGCCGTGTGCGACCTATTCCCTCGCGCGCTGCACGCCGCATCAGTTTCGGTAGTTTGGGTGAGAACAACGTAGTGTCTGAGCCTGTGGATATCATACCTAGCGAAGGACTAGGCAATGGTCTTGATAGTGCCTTCCAATTGCGCTGATTTGTGCGTCCTCACGCTTGACTGATGTTTTTCCGCGCCGATTTCCTTGGTCATATCCTTCTTTATTCAATGGCGTTGTTTCCCGAAATGCTTGATGGTCCTCAATTAACTTGGCGGACAAGATCTTCATTAAACATTACCTCACTCCTTCGGTTCACTAACTCGATCTCCGACAATCACCCCTTCACACGCTCATTCATCGGTATCATCACTTCGGGGTCATCACGCTCATTGCCTTCAGCTTCATTCTACATCATGCTATACACAAGTCGTCGTGCTTTTCCTGCCGTTAAGGCTGTACCTTTTCTGCGACCTAAGTTCGCCCTGCACAATCTCGGATCTGCTCTATCCGTTCAAGCAAGCACATTTCCCACACCACCACTTGCCAATATCCGTTCATTACCTGTACAACACCGTGCATTATATAAAAAAACGTTATGTTGCCATGTACAAGTTGCTCTGGGCACCCATACACCTATCTATCCACTGATACTGTTACCTGCTCATGGCTCTTGGCGTGTGTAGTTGTCCATACTTTGGCTTGTAGCTACCCATCCATCAGTCTTTGGCCTCACCTTATCCACTCCCTCGTCAGTTTTCAGTTCTCACCCTATGTATATTCTTCCTTTCGAATCTCTCTTTCCGCTCTTTCGCCGTTAGTCTGTCTTTCTTGATCAGGTCGAAGCAGAGGAATGTTTGCGGGGCTGGTCCTGCACCTTCGATATATAAATAACAGAGTGCTCCAGCATCCGCTTGGTTGTGTGCATAATGAGAAAGAGCAGCTCACATGTTACTATCATATGGTCTCAGTGTGCGCTCGGGTAACTAAATCACACCAAGCCTTGCAAAGACCGCAACCTGCCTGCCTCCTCGTTTTAATTCTACTTGTGAATGTCTGTGCATCAATCAGAACCGCTTGGTTATTCTATTCATACTAGTACTAATATAGTCGTGTCGCAAAAGATATCCTTCATCGCGCGTGGTGAAATAAGTCCTGAATACCAGACGATGCCCATAGGCCTAAGGGCGGAAAAATCACACATGAACAAGCACTCAATCAGGAACAGTCCTGTTGTTCGTTTTATTTTGTCGCTGCTTCCTAAGCGCACAATTTAGACATATTCCCCTCTCAGTAATAGAAGATCCGGGAGGCGTCATGAATCGATGTACTGAATTGTGCATTGTGCATTAAGGGATCAGGAGGAAAGACGAAACAGGTTTGTGGGGGTGCCCCCTCCCGCACATACAACTGGCCTAATCCCGACCACAATTGATTGGTGTAGAATGTGCATGCATCTATACGACACACCGAAAAACCCTCTGCCTCTCGCTAAATAGATATAGGACAGCAATTCATGTTCACCTCAGCATATCCGGGAAGCACAGACAACACACAAAAAATGATAACTTACACATAAGTGCCAATACCAACACAACGAAAGATTGTTACGAGGGTTACGAGGCCTCTGCGAGCGCAGCGGCAGAGGCCTCCTCGGCTCGCGCGATCCTCTGCCTACGCCGCTCCGCGATCTCTGTACGTTTCTCAGCGATGAGAACCGCAGCGCGCTCGTCCCACTGATGGGCCCAGTAGCCGAGATAGCCAAAGGCGAGCATCGAGACGAGGTGCCCGCCGGGGTCTGTTCTCACGAGTGCGCGACCAACATGCAAAAGGAGGGGGGGGGGGGTGGGGAGAGTGGGAGAGTCAGGGACAGACGGACATGGGGTGACAGAGGGAAAGAACGTACTTTCGAGGAGGTTGCGCTTTTGGATGCCAAGTTGGCCTAGGCGAGCGCCGAGCCCGAAGAGGGAGAAGCCGAGGATGGAGCTGAGCAGGGCCATGGAGGTAGATCGTTTGGGCGTTTACTCAAGTACTGAGGACAGACCGTGGTAGTGATTTGTGAGTCCGAGTTGAATAATCCGCACGTCGGAGCACGCAGGCGGGTCAGATCCAATAATAAAGTAGGTTTATACGGTGTATACACGTGTAAACACCGCTCACGTACTCACGCGCTCACGAGTTGTATTGGCGCACTTCATGTCACCCAAATATCTCCCTCGCCAGCGCCAGATTTTCGCTATCCGCGACTTTGTGATATGCCTCGATACCGTTAGCCCCTTTCTTTTTGAGCGAATGTAACGGAACCATGGGAACACCATGGGAAGCCGTCGAATCCTCTGACCCTTGATGCCTCAGATAGGTTGAGCGTAGCGCGTTCGTCAAGTAATGTGCTTGACAGCGGACATGCGCCCGCCCTGGTATATCCTTGCTGGCGCTGGCAGGCGATAGTACCCTAAAGTTAATATGAGTTTGGCCCAGACATGCATAACATCCCAAGTGGGGACATGGCGTCCTTTTGTAATAGCGGCCCTACCAACTGTGACCAACGGCCCCTTAAGTCAAGCACATGCAGCATGTGCAAGCGAGATAATCATACGCTTATATGATGGGATTGAATTACAGTGCAACACACTGGACTGGAGTGTCCCGAGGGTGATCCTCATCCTCTCATCAGAACTGCCAAGCTTGCTGGCGGGGACTTGATATACATGATCCATATACGGTATACTAGTCATAGGAGTCAACACAATTGGGACGCCGGGATCTGAATCTCATCCCTCTCCCTCTGTTACACCCATCTTCTTCCTTCCACATAGATGTCCATGGACTTTAACTCCATAGAAGGCAAACTGGAGGTTGCCCGCCAGAAGAAAGCCACCGCAGACGCGGCTTTTAAAGCTGGGAACTTGACGGACGGTAGGTGCCGTGACCAGCGGCAAACAGACCTATTGACTTTGCCCTTCATTGATTACACCGCGGCTCAGCTCTTAGAGCTTATTATGAGGTGTGCTCTCCATAGAACGCGTCAATAGCGTCGTCTGATTCGCCGTGGAGGTGCTATTTTACGCGGAAGGCCTGGACAAGTCCGTGCTCGACCTTCTACATCGTTTATAGTGCTACATCTCACGATGGACCCACTCCTATTGGCAGATCAGCAGGAGGTGTAGCCTCCGCTATGAAATCGGGACCTATCGACAGTGCCGCGGCACCGAAAGAGCGAACAGAGGTGCACCTCCTGTCACCCGCGTCTGAAACCTTGGAAACGTGTAGTGCTCACCGCCACGCCGCCGGGGTACCTTGCAGGCAGATGAACTCGTCGAGAAGGTCTACGCGAACATGTCTGCGTGCCACATCAAGCGCGAGAATTGGAAACGCGCGCAGGAGACAGCGGAGAAGGCGCTTGCACGGAATCCGAAGAACTACAAGGCAATGTTCCGCCGAGGCAAGTCGCTCGGTGAGCAGGGTTACTTTGAACGTGCCGAGAAGATACTTGAGGAGCTCATAAAGGAGAGTCCTGCGGGTAAGCTCGCGTTGTGCCGCTCCCGGAGGCGTGCTACGGTGTCGCGCATCTGACTCCCTAATGTGCGATTCAGATGCGCCTGTTGCCACCGCTGAACTGAAGAGACTACGTGCCATCGACAAGGAGCGAGAAAAGGTACACAACCAGAAGCTGAAAGGTATGCGCATCCGTGAACTTAGCATGTGCTAGCGTCACTCAGAGCGTCGACAGGGTGGCTCAGCCGCGGTGGGTTGGAGACGTCTACTGCCGAGGTTGTTGAAGAAGTAGCTTCCCCAGCGACGAAGGATACGAGATCCGCCGGGGAAGTTTAGGCTATGTTTCTGCTCAGTGTGCTCTTTGTTTTGTGGTTGTGTGTTGAACTTTCTAAACCAATGTATCACTATTTTTTCGTACGTACTACGTCAAGTACCTCCCTAGCATTGTGACCATTAGGTACCTGATATTCTTCACTTGGGACATTGTTGCCCCTATATAAAGTGGAAACAAGCATGCAAGGTACCTAGTGACATAGGCTTGTTATCAGGAGGTGCTGCAGTCTAGCCCTCTTCCCAGACTGTATACATCGCTCTTCACACCGAAGTACCGCTGTGCATTATACTACGAGCCGGTATGCACAATTTATGAGTAAACACTCCGTTGGCAACTTGCATGGAGAACTCAGCCCCAGACGGATGCAACTGTGAGAGCGTTTATCGTCACCCGACGTGTGACGATCTAGCCCCGGCTCAAAGATAGGGAAAAAAGGGCCAGCCGAGTACGAGCAGCGAGTATGAGCAAAGATGACAAGATCGGCACGGAGAATATATTATTACCGCATGCCAGATGCACGAACCTTGAGGGCATGAATTGGTTCCAGAGAAGCTGGGCCGCGTTGGCTGGGTTGAGTGAGGTCCTAAAAATGCGGATTATTCATGCGCAGCGGTGGACGATGTTTATCTGCTGTTCACGGCCACTCAACATGGTCCATATTTAGATTGTTGTTTTTCCTTTGCCGGTTACCTGTGACGCTCGAGGATTAGCAAGTTTTGTACAACAGACCCATTTCATCGTTTTTTTTTGCACTACGGCGCATCTTGGCGCGATTAAACCGGGCAGGTCAAGCGATTGGGATTAAGTTTAAATTTGTCCGAGAAAGGCCAAAATAAGAACTGACATGCACCGCAGGAAAGCATTGAACGAGCAAGCAAAGACCCGATTCGGAAGTGGACCGTGATCACTGACCATGCTAGTGATCATGAAGGTTGTCCAGATTCGGGTCTCGTAGCATCCATGGGGTGTAGGCGTGGCTTTCAGGCTGGCACGGCGTCATAATAGCAATAACGCACACTGTACTCCCTGAGGGATTACAGATACATCAGTGTAATAAGTTTGAAAGATGGAGGACATGAGAGTTGCCAATGGATCGGACTGAGTCGTGATGATGTCAGTAACAGAGGCTTGGCATTGTGGTCTCCTTGGCAAAGATGACCCCTTCTCTATTCGTGGAGCCAACAATGAGAGCTTTCAGAGCTCGTGCATAGCATTATTGAAGAAGAGAATCGTGATATTCTAGAGAACATTGCTCTGCGTCGCCTAAAACTTGAGAATGCGACTTAGGGGGGTTGGCATAAGCCAAGGAGCATAGAAGACCTATAACGCGGCAAGGGAATCAGAACCCTCAGTCGATGGTCAGGCGTTGTGCACTCACAGCGATGGATGTGATTGGTATTTTGAAGATAGTCATCGAACAAGAGTGGAGTACCACGGGATTGGTAGCTTCGAGACTGGCAAGGGGAGGATCGCGATCCCAAGTGCCTGGATGTCCTGCGGTAGAGAAATGTGAGTAGCCCTCCATGTACCGGAGGAGATCGTGCTGACCAGGATGTGATCGCTCAGAGCCGAGTTGAATTGATGCGCGGGTTGTTCACAACGCACGAGTTTGGGCTGCGCAGTCGTTTGATCCTCACCAAGTCCCAGGAGCAAACATTGGACCAGAAAGCGTTGTCGCAGCAGCTGTGTAGGTGAAATTATTGGCTTTGGCTAGTAGTCGTAGAGCGCAGGTATGAGGAAAATGGGATTGTGAAAAGCAATGCGAACAAGCCCTTAAGCGATGGACGAGCGCCTCCGTGGAGGCTCGCCCACGAGTTGGAATTCAGTTACTAGCAGGTACGACCCACATACACACCACGAGGCAGGGGCCTCCTCTCCGAGCCTTCACCCGGCATGCTGTCCTTGGATCGCCTATGTTCTCAGTGTCACTTAATGCCTCAACATCCCCCGAGATCCCCGCAACATCGAGGATCAAGCTGAGACGTATCCTGCATATCTGATGCTTTGAACGTGGGCCATCATACTCCAGCTGATCCGTGAAAGGAGATAGACCATCAGTAGATTGTCTTTGGACTCTGCCGATAAAGAACAAAGGTCTGAGTGTATTGGTGAGGCGAGCAGGGGGGAGCAGCCTCGGAGTCCCGCTGAACACAATTTGTGGTGAACAGCCACTAGTCCAGATAAGTATGATATTTCCACAAAGCGCACGTTTTTGGGTTTCCCAGTAACGTCGGCTACGCGATGAATGCACCCACATGCACCAGATGCAAGGCGAGGACTCGACTTCTTGATGGAGTCTGATCGAGTGGCGAGGTAGGCTTTCGATATTTGGTGGTAGCTGAGCGCTGAAGGATTGGCGACATGGACATACCCCAAGGCAGTAGCTCGTGTGGCGGAAAGATGTCAGAGGGCAACGCCTTCGTTCCCAGCATTGATTTGCATCCAATAGGTCTTGGTGCCGTTCGAGTTCACCGAGCGGGGATGCGAGTAAGAGATCTCCGAAGCTTCGGGCGGGAGGAATATCCTCTAGAGTGTCAAGATTCTCTGATTCCACTTGCAAGTTGAGATAGATTATGCCATAGTGTTTCTTAGGTCGCCGGGTACGGTTGTGTCAGGAAGGAAATGAGGACCACCGCCGGTCTAATAGAGGACTGCCTAGAACTTGCTCGTTCACCTCCATCTTCACGGAGGCAATAAGCCACTCAAATGGTCGTAGACACATGATACAGCATATGTGGGAGACGAGCTTGCCAACGGCAAGGAAGGGAAAGCTGTGCCACATTGTGGGGGTTGGGTTGGTGGGGATGGCTAGCTACGCCAGGGGGGTCGAATTGGTGGCTTCCAGTCGTAGGACTTACTGTTCATAGATTAAGCCGTTCACAGGAGGATGTGACCACCGTAACAAAGATTTCATTGACCTTGCAGTTAAGGGAGTGAGATTGGCCGGGTGACAGACGAGATGCCCACAAAGGTGCGGTCCGCAACAAACTCATGCTGCATGCACTTTCTCGCTCACGCGCCACGCGCGTTCGAGACGAGCTCATCGTGAATGTCTCATCAAATCACACTTTCCATCCTCAACGCGTATTTTTCTCGAGTTTACATCCTCCAGGCTTACTTGAATTCTGTTCTGACCCCACTGACAGATGCAGAAGTTGACGATGTCCTGCTCTTGCCCACCGATCCGCCTTCTTACAGTCAATTCCTTGCCCACTCCTACGTAGCTTTCAGTGGGGAAATGTCCTCGTCTGATCAGAAGCAATTTACCGTGACACAGCCCTTTGATTCAATGAGCGTCGTACGTCCTCCCGTGTCTTGACTTGACTTAGCTAATTGTGGTGAACACAGGTCATCACGCGTGCCCAAGAAAGACTGTTCTCCGGTCCAAAGCAGAAGGGCGTGAATATCATCACCATGGGTTATCGCAGTGTATGTCTATTATATGGTCTCATCGACGCGTCCTCATACATGCTCTTCTCACAGACTTATCAGAGTGGCTCGAAAATTCGATCTGGTGACATGCGCTCTAGTGTCAATAATTTCTTTGTGAATACTATCGTTACCGCACTGCAAGGGTCCGACTGGGAGAGACTACTAGGGAGGTGTGTGCCCGTGATTGTCAGAAATGCTCTCCGCGTATCTTACGCCGGACATCGTATCAGGATTGGGGAAAGTGCTATGTTGCATTTGCTGACGGAAGCAAGCATATTCGTGCCATTACCAAATGAATGTCTTTGCCAATTGACAGGAATGCCGCTAGTTTTTCTACCATCTCCAGCTGTAGACCTTTCCAACAGCGCGTTAATTGCCTCAGTTCGTTCTGAGAAGCGTAAAAGGAAGGCTTTGCCCCATCCTGAAGTACCTTCTTCCAAAAAGCGATTCCAGCACACGTCCGGAGGTTCTGAGTGAGTTTTTTGCCCTTCATACACAACATCACTCAAGCGGCACATCAAGGCGGAGTCCAGCGGACATATTGTTTGATCGTGGACATCTATGCTACGCCCGGCCGGCATACATACCACACACAGATGTGATAGTAGCTGGCCTTCCGCCAAAGCGTTCGTGCGCATACATGAGGGAGAATATACTCTTATATATACATACAGATGTCCTCAACGTCCTGAACTCATCTTTTCGCCGGACTACGGGAGCTCGGTATCAGGCGCAAGACCATCATAAGAGGATGGAGGCTGCCCGGCATCTATCGAAATACATCTTTCCGCGCGAGTACGGCCTTGCAACTGTGTTCACCTCTGCTGCCAAAGCACACAAGTATTCGGATTTTGCTGATCGAGAAGGAGAAATAAAGGTGAGGGTTGAATATGTCCCACAACATCAACAAGCACTCAGGGTAATCCGAAGAAAGCTTATGCTTCGAAGACACCTAAGAGAGTGAGATCCGTGTTAGACTTGCTGGACAAGATGATACGAAGACACGGGAAGTGTTCTTACAATACATTGAGGGATATAACGTGCCCCTCGAAGGTGAAACGTCGCCAACAAGAAGCTGCCCTTGATTCTAGCATCATCCTGGTCTGTCTTTTACACAGTTCAAATCTCCGATATCTGTATAACCGTCGTTCAGGAGCTCATGTCCGAGGAATCGATCCACATGTCATCTCAGGGAGTCTCAGGTACCCTTGATCCTCCGCTGCGGCCTTCTTGCCACACAACAACAGGCGGCTCCAAGGATAAGCCAAGGTTTGCTGAATTCGCGTGTTCCCATGTTGAGGTAATTATACATCAACGAAGTCCTTCCCTTACTGGGGCGCTGAAGTTATCCTGCGTAGGTATACCGTTTCACTGCTCTGGTTACAAAGGCAGTCATTCCAAAGGTCTTCTGGGGAGGTGACGAGAACTTCCAACAAGTCATGGGTGGTGGGCTAAAATTTGTGTCCCACGAGCACATCTAACCCCGAATATTACCTGCTCTCCAGCCTTGAAGAACTTCATATCATATCGGCGCTATGAAACGATGTCTCTCCATAGCGCTATGCAGAGTCTAAGCACAACCTGCTGCAAGTGGACCGCGTTCAGCAATGCTTCCTCTTCCCATACACCCGCATCAGATAGCCTTAAACGACGTCAGCTTCTGGAAGAAGTCATCGTCTGGTATTTTGGATCTTTTGTGGCTCCGTTATTGCGAGCAAGTCTCATCATCCCATCAGTCCTATTTCTTCCCTCTAACTCATATCTGCAGACCACATTCTATGTGACCGAATCCTCCGCATTCAAGAACAAAGTGCTGTACTTCCGTCAAGACGATTGGGATGTGCTCTGTGCTCCCCTCATTGAGCGACTTACTAGTGTGACATTCTCCAAACTGGAAGAAGTACTGCCGTATCCAGTGTTTACTCATCAGATCCTCATATCAGTATTCTAGTACGAAGCAGAAGAGATACTTCGTCAGCGAAAATTAGGTTTCTCGTTTGTCCGTCTGTTGCCGAAGGACACGGGAGTACGACCCATCGTAAATCTTCGGCGGAAAAGCATAGAAATCAAGGTGAACCACATAACAGAGCCATTTGGAAAGAATCTGAGATGTACTCCATCGCAATTTACAGGGGAAAATGAACACGCGCCAACAATCTATCAACGATATTCTCCAAGCTGCATTCCAAATTCTCACTTATGAGAAGGTGGGTCCTCTCGATGGTCTCCTACCTCAGCCTCTTACGGGAAGTAGACCGCGAGGCCAGAGATCGTGGGGGCATCGGTATTCGGACATAATGAGGTCTACACACAACTTAAGGCCTATAAGACTCGTCTAATCTCCAACAGCCCGTCCGGGTGCCTGTAAGACATGCCCTTTCCATACCTTCCTTGAAATATGTCACCTATCATGAGCCCTTTATTAGACCAAAGCTGTACTTCGTGAAGGTGGACGTACAAGCGTGCTTCGATACAATTGAGCAAGCGAAGCTTCTGCAGATCCTTCGGGATATTCTTTCTGGTGTAGGACACGCGAGCGTCTTCTGGGTTGTGTGTCTTCTTAGTCTCTTCCAGGATAATTATGTTCTCCCGCGCTTTGGTCAGGTCATGCAAGTTGCAGGGAGGGTTAAGCGGAAATTTGCTATGAAGGCGTTCCCTGACGGTCAGTTGTTTTGTTTTGGACTTCGCGACCTCATAACGCTGACAAGCTGTTGCCCGTACTAGACGAACACCCTCATTTCTTGCGATACGCGACCGAACTAGCGGCAATGCTGCGGCACACCATTTTCGTAGATCGTGTCGTCTATCACTTTTCTTCAAAGAGAGAGGTCCTTGAGCTCCTTGAGGAACATATCACGGAGAACATTGTAAAGGTACGTTACTGACATGTTTGAGAGGTGTTTGGTATTGTCGACAGCATGATTAGATCGGCCAAAATTACTACCGCCAAGTAGTTGGGATACCTCAGGGCTCTGTGCTGTCATCCCTGCTCTGCTCTGTCTTTTATGCGGATCTCGAGCGAACATGTTTGAGTTTCACTCAGGACCCAATGAACGTAAGCGAACCTACTCCGCTGTCGAAGTCAACTGAACTCTTTACTTGGCAGTTGTTACTCCGGCTCATCGATGACTATTTATTCATTACCACAGACCATGCGAAGGCTAGGAGGTTCCTCGACGTCATGATTAAAGGTTAGAAATCGGCATTTTTATCTACTGTGTCTGATAATGCCCAGGACACCCCGAATATGGTTGTTTCATCTCCTTAGAGAAGACCCTGACGAATTTTGAATGTGCCCCACACACCGTGAGGGTTACGGAACCAGAGCAAAGATGTGCGTACCGAAAGCATAGGAATAATTGGTCATTACTTATTGAAAATAGCGTTCCCATGGTGTGCTCTATTCATCAACATGGTCGACCTGTCAGTGTCAACCGATTACACTCGTTATCATGACACCTGTAAGTTATACTCCTACGTCAGTGAATGCACTGTCAATTGGAGAATCGATCAGTTATTGTGGATTCTCTTACCGTTGACCGCGGACGCCGCGCTGGCTTTGCCTTCTTACACAAAATGTTGCAGTGCGTTTCCCAACACGCAGTTCTGCAGAGGTCCCCGCTTATAACCAACGTGCTCTAGGCTGGGAAGAGCAAAGAGCCACATAATATTCTGCGATTCGGACCTCAACACCCTCCCCGGGGTGTACCTAAATGCATACCAGAACTTCCTGGTGGTCGCGATGCGGATGCACCATTACTTGCGAAGCTGGGGTGCCAATATCCGCAAGAACGTCAAATTCATTCATAGTATGGTCCAATTGCTTCTTCAGACTGCTTCCGAGTCACGTAGTGCCGTTTCAGGGACAATTCAGCAAATAGTTCGGTATACGTACGCCGTGATGCGTAGCAAGGCTTTGAGCAAGGTGTCTACAGCTCAGGGCGGGAGATGCGATGTTGAGAAGACGTGCGTTACATGGTCAGCTTTTTGACACGGCTCACTGCTCTCTGGATCGTCGGGCTGAACTGGTAAAGCAGGCAGGGCCTAATGGCGTTCCGTAACGTGTTGGCGCGCAAGCCGACGGTGTATAAGTCGCTACTCAAGCTACTCGACTTCGAGCTGTCGCAGGGGCGCTATCGTCGGCATAAGAAGCAGTTCCGCGGTCTCGTACGAAGTGGCATGGTAGTGATTGATCAACTCTCATTTTGATGAATGTCGGCCGCGGCCGCTGTCATATTCTCAAGCTCATAGTACGAACGAGTATGAAATGTGATGATTTCCCACAAGCCCGGTTGGATGCAGCGCGACAGAGACTGGGTAGCTGTAATCAATGTATCCAACTTTTCAATACTACTCACGAAGAGCATGCTTCTGTGCCGGATTCAATCCTTCCGCCTTGCCTTGATCGCCGCTTGGCTCTCATCGTCACCAGGTATTCTATGACCCGCAGAGTACCACCCTCAACGACAGACAGCCACATTCTCAACCAGTAGCAGAGCGGCCATACTTCCTCGTGTTTCAACACCCATCAGCATCCCAAATGCACTATCTAAAGTATCCGATCGTTTGTCGGCAAGCCCATCGGTCGGCACTGATCGCGCTGTACTCCATTGTCGGTCCGTATGTATGTATACCGGCCTCGGAGCCCTTCATATAGTGACTGGCTGCGTCCCATGGTTCCCTGATGGTGGCGGGGGTTATTGTCAGGGCTCGACGTTCCGCCTGTAACCTTGGACATTCGTATAAGTCCACGAATTCCGAGGATAATATTGTCCTTGTAGGATAGTTGCAATAAAATCTCTCCACTCGCAACGTCGTAGGGTCAAAGAGACGGACCCGGTCTTCTCTCTGGAGCATTAGGCATTCTGCGAGACGAGTAGTCCTCTATTGTCACGAAAAGATCGCATCGTAACCAATCGAAGCCCCCTTCTCCATACAAGCTATCAAGCTAATACTGAAGCTGTGAACGTAATCACAACGTACCAACGCTACTAAGGCAGAGGTCCTTGGTAACGGCACATCGGTCCTTGTCATGGCCTGTGCCATTTTCGAATGCTTTCATGAGAGATGCTTGACCGTCATCAATCCTGCAGGTTGAGATGCTTCAGTCAGGCAATTCGCCAACTGAAGGAGGCTACGGACCATTCTACGGCGTGGGCGCCATCATCTAACACAACTTTGATCGTGGTCCACGAGAACCGTGCGATCGAAGGATATCCGAACGTTTTCTCTAGGGAATCTTTGATCCACCTCTTTGTATTCGGGTCTAGAGCGCACAGTTCAATTTCTCGTGATGGGAAAGAATGACCGATATAAACACCTGACGGATAACCACTGCCGATTTCTTGAGACCATGTTCCCTTGGTGCTGGGCGATCTCAGGATATCCGAGTTTTCACGCGCGTCTTCCTCGAACACCCAGCCCTCGATCCAGGCGTCGCGTGTTACCTTCGCCGCAACACTCGCGGCACCAACTATCTTGTACTTGGAATCGGCCTTCGCGGTCACTGTAAAGTTGATACCCGGAAAGTGTGATGATAAAAGCTGCTCGTAGGGTCCTGTGGCACCGAGAGCATCGACATACACCTACAGTCCGATCGTGGGGGTCAGCTAGTGAAGTCAAGCACTAGAGGTAAATCGCGACCTCGGTCAACTGGATACCTCGCCGGAGTACTTCACGGATGAGCAGAATGGTGGCATCCTGAGATTGTTTGTTTAGATTCGCTGGAGGTCGGCGGAGCATGCCGCTGGAAATATCCCGGGGACTATCGTTGTCGTCGCAAGTCACACCCTGACAAAAAGGGTGGAGGTGCGACTAACCTTAAGACCCTCACAGACCACCCAATATTTGCGACATCACCACTTAGCGTGTCCAGTAGTGAAGCGCGAGTGTCGGCCGTGAGGGTCTTGGAGTCTGTTATGGGAAGATGGAGACGTCGGAGGGCATTATATTGGGATCATCGCACCTGCAAAGCCGAGGTCGTTGAGCCTTTCCTCGTAAGATGCTGGACAATAGGCGACGCCATAAACCAAGGGACCCAGCACTGGACCGCGACCGGCTTCGTCAACGCCGAGGATGTATGGCCCAGGTGCTGTTGGGGTCGGAGAGTGATAGGTGTACGAGGAAAGGAGAGGGGCTGTCTTGTCGGTTATGGACGGGATATCGCGGGGATTTGCAATGCCATTCTCTGTGAAGTCGTTGAGGGACGATGACTGCGAAGACATTTGTTGAAGAAAGGGACGCGTTCGCGTTATTTCGACTTGTTTATCATCACAAATAAAGTTACACTCTAAATCCTCCTCGACAAACTCCTCACATCCGGCGTGATGCCCATCCCGTCCATACCCATTCCTACACCCATGCCTCGCGTCACCATCGAGGGACGGTCTCCACCATAGAATTGAGCTGGTGAAATGGTACTAAATTGCGGGCCACCAGGGTATGAACCACCCATTTGTCCTGGTACACCATGACTATGTCTTGTTGGGGTTGCCACGACCGGTGACATTATAACTCCATTAGTTGAATGGTGACCAGCCATAGGAAATACTTGTCCACGCTGATTTGGATGAGGATTTGAACTTGATGGCAGCATGCCCTCCGCGTGAGAGATGGCCTGTTTTTCTTCCTTTTGATACTCTAACAAAGGACTTGGATCGTAATACAACTTCGAACCCTCTTCGACTTGAAATCTACAGTAAAGGATTCAGGTTCATGTACGGAGATGTTTTTGTGTAAGGACATACTGTTGTGTACCCAAATCCCACTGTGGCCCCCGCTCGGCACGAGCGGTAAGTAGCATCGAGTTCCACTCGGAAGAAGTTTCCTATTATCGGAATCAGTCTGAAGAGGGGTGTGAAATGTAGGATGTGGGCATACGATGGCAAGAGCAATCACACTCGACACTTCGTTGGTTGGTTGACGAACATCCGTGCGAAGGCGCTTTTCCTTCGCGATAGTTTCAATTTGGGCTGTGAGCGCAGGCCCTATGCGTTGAGAGTTGTGTCTTGGTACATGGACTTTGATCTTTTTTACGCGTTTCTTGCTGGGAGACATTGTCGACGTCGGTGTGGGCGTGGGCAACCTTGCGGGCCAATTCGGGCGCTCAACGCGCTCAGCGACCATTCACCAATTCACCAACTCGTGTTGCCTCAACTAGCACCGAATTAATTGATTCACCCTTCCACTCAGACCTCAAATTTTTGAGGTCTGTCCAAGCTAAGTTAGGCATCGAGAGAAGGCGCCTGCATATCTGCCTTTCAGCAACACTCAAGTTCCCTACCATGTCTATCCTCTCCCGAATTCCGAACCTGATACCGTCCAAACCGTCCTCAGCACCACAAGAGGCCATGATTGCCTCACAGAAGGCACACATCGACGAATTAGTACAAAGGACGCGTGTGCTCGACAACACGGTCAAGGCCTTCAGGAGCAGCTATCGAATTCACGCGCCGAGTGGCAAGCTGAACGCAAAGAATGGGCAGACGGCTGCGACTCGCTGATGGCCTGCCACCGCATCGCACATCTTCAGACGAACGTCGTTCTTGCCCAGGAACGCATTGCACTGGCCCATGAACGCGATCTCACACGCAGGGAGCGTGTGGCAGTCATCCAACGCGATTATAACCTCATTCTATTCAAGGCCCGGGAGAAAGAACTTGAACTAGAAGCGGACCAGTCGAGGGACGAACTGAGGGGCGCGGCAGATGGCAATGTTGCTCTCATTGTAGAACTCAGGGAAAAACTGGCCGAAGGTATGCAGGAGTTGAAGGACAAGGCAGCTCTTTTGCGCGATGCAGAGAAAGCGAGGGAGAATGCTGAGGTGCGCCACTCAACGATACCTCAATCGCGTACACCCATATCTCCGTCCCCCTTTTTCTTTAGGAACTAACCACCCACATACGCACCGAGCACGTTGCCTTGCAGGCCCAGCTCTCATCTGCTCGCACAAACCTGGAGAGGCTTACGTTGCGCCTCGAAGATGCTCAGACGGCTCTTTCCGAGAAGGAACAGTTGAACAATGAACTTCAACAAGAGAAAGCTGCTCTCAAAGTCCAGGTTGGGAAATGGAAGTCCCTAGATGACCGTGGTGGAGCCGAGGTCGAGGAGTTGCACAAGCAGCGCGCTGCTTTGGAGGGCCAAATAAAACGTCTGGAGTCCCGATTGACTGAAGAACAAAACAAGGTATTGGCACATGAGAAGGCCATTCAGAAGGAGCACAGGAAAGTTGAGAAATTGCAACAGGCTCTGGAGGAGCAAGCCGTACGTTACTCCCGAAAGTTTCAGGCGCTACCTTCCTAAGTTTGATCCACTAATAGCGTATTGCTGAGGAGGCAAAAGCTGCAGCAGAGCATATTGATTCTGGGGACGGCGAGAAGCTGCAACAGTTAACGATTGCACTGGAAGAGCAGACGGTATGGATCCAGGAGATGCATCTATGTTTTCCTCCACTGAACCCCACGCAGGATAAGACAGCGAAAGCTGAGGAAGAAGCGACTTTACTCGAGGAACAGTGTCAACATTACAAGGACCAATTGGACAAGGCACTCCGGCGGATTGAAAAGCTGGGCGCCAATTCGCAATCTGTGGGGCGCATTTCTTCCCGAGCCTCTCTGGATCCTGAATTTCTCCCGCAGAGTGGCGCGAGATCGCGTTCACGAGTACAGCCTGACGATGGACCAGACCAAGTCGAGGTCAAGAACCCCGCGCACTCGGAGGTCTCGCCTTCCCCCGTGGAGATCGAGGCCCCTACCAAAGCAAGACCCTCCGGCAAGAAGCCCGCCGCAGTTAGAGAGCCAGGTAACTAGACGACTATTTTCCCTCGCACGCTCGAGTCCTGACGTCGGCGACAGACGAGAACGGCAAGACAGTTGCCAAGCAGCCTGACAAGCGTAAGGGCCGGCAGGCGAGCCGACCAGCGGCGGCGGACAACAAACGAAAACGCAAGGCACCTCCGGACGATGATGGCACCGACACAATAGAAAGCACGAGCGACAAGGCCAAACCAACCAAGTCGAAGGCTCAAAAGAATCAGACAACGGCGAAGGAGCTTGATGTGGGCGTCGACGCGGACGATGCTGCGATGCCCAAGAAGAAAAAGATGAGAAGGCTGAACCTTTTCGCTTCTGCGAAACCTGATTCGCTCGACTGGGCAAATCAGTTTAATCTGGTGGGTCACATCGCCGTTGGGCTCCTGTGCTGCGGCTGTGACGTTGATGCCTTTGTTCATCAGGGAGGTGGCGGCTTGGACATACCGACTGAACTTTCGCCGGTGAAGGTACCAGCACGCTCGTTGGCCGGCAAATCTGCATCCATCTCATTCCGAAAGAGCTGAGCGCTGATGACCAAGTGGAGAGCGGTGTACCTTGTGTTGTACAGAAATTAATATACTGTGAGTTTGCTATGGTATGCATGTGGTTAGAAAAAATGAGATGTGGCTGATTGGAGATGTGATGCAAAGGTCTATGGCAACTGGCATATTCGTACTACATCTATGAATGCTGTGATCGCTTGTCGGCTTTTGAATGGAACAACTCGGGGGCATCACGGATGAGGGCCTATACAACTGAATGTGATACCAAGACATCATGGATACAAGGGTTACTTACGATGATAACTTCAACTGCGATGAGCGCAATAATGACGAGTTCCATACGAGCGCTAGATGTCTGGCCAAATTGGAGTCATCCTCTGACGAAGCACTACAGGGGAGAATTCTCACCTCATGCAGAAGCTGTCGAAGCACAGACTGCACCTCAGCTGCATACGTTATCTTGTCGTTCACCGCGCGCGTCCGGGCCTTGACTTCCAGTGCAGCGCTCAAAGAATTGAAGTACCCTGTGCGTGCATAACCATCGTTAGCCTTGAGAGAAAGGGAGGCGAGACCAAAAAAAAAAACAAGTTCTGCTTCCCTTCTAGTACCGGCTGATCCCAGTAGAAGTCTGGGGTCTCGGAGAAGTTCTCCCTGTTCAGATTCAGACCCTGGCGGAAGCGCAGCAGCTCTCCCAGCTTTTTGACGAGCGCGCGCCTGCCCATGCCCGGTTTGCCCGTCTTTTCCAGAGCTAAGGGGAGTGACGACATGGAGGAGAGGTATCCCTCGAGCGAAGTTTCGAGCGCCGAGAGAGCGGTCGAGCGCGACAGGGCTTGCGAGAACGCGTAGCGCGCCAGGACCGTCTCCTGAGGGAATGCAGAGGGTGGCAACGAACCAGGAAGATTTTCTGGGTCGGTTAATTGGGGACCTCCCCCGAGGATGATCAAGTCTCCCTGTAGTCGCGTCTTCCTACATTGACCCCGAAAAAAATGAGGGTGTCACGAACTCGGAAAAGAAAGAAAAGAAAAGAAAACGCACTCTGAGGGATCCGTGGCGAATTCCAGCTCCTCCGTCTCCGGCTCGGCGAGGGGCCCAACTTCCACTCTCGCCGGCTTCAACACGTGCCTCCTGAACTGCATCGCATCCTCCTCCGCGAGGCCCCAGCAGACGAAGCTGCCGTTGCTGAAGATGAAGATCTCACCCTCGCGCCCCTCCTCGCTGCTCCACTTTGGCACCCAGTACGCGTCGTGCAGCAGGCGCGCGGCCGGCGGCAGCCGCGTGCGCAAACGCGTCAGGACGTAGCGCTCGGAGGTCGCGAGCGTCGAGATGGGCTGTATTTCGCTTTGGGTCGGTTTGGGGTTGGCGCGGATCGAGAGAGAGTCGGACGCGGTGCGGCGTAACGGGGTGTGGGCCTTGGGCTTGAAGGATCCCTGTGGTACAGTAGTCGACTCGGAAGCGAAGCCTCTTCGCAGTGTCCCTGCAGCCATGATGTGAGGGCGGCAGAGCCACGCATTTCTGCCAGTTATGGTCATACGCCAGACGTCGCAGACGCGTGGATGTCGGAGCACAGGTTGCATGACTGGCAAGGAACTATGGGAGGGCGAATGTCAATGATGGTGGGAACGACGCGGCAGCATGCAGGCAACACGGCACGAAAGCAGCCAAAGACGGTAATTACGACCGTCATGCTTTTTACGCTACTTTTGGAGACAGCACCAGCACCGAGACGGGTAACTACGACATCTCCACATCGCTCTCACTGTCATCACTTCCTTCGTAATCTTCCCAATCTCCGTCATCTCCGCCGTCGTCTTCCGGAGAGGGCTTTACTCCCAGCTCTTCCAACTTAGATATGAGCTCTTTAACATGCTCTCGTATTGGAAGGTCAGGATGTCCTTGATTGATATGTAGCTAGAATGGAGGAGATAGGATCGTAAAATCGCAAAGATAGCTTTGATTGAACGCACTGTTTTACAAGTCTCCAAACAATCCCGCGAGTCTCTGGCAAGCTCCTCCCATGTGAGCTCGTCAAGCTTCCCTCCTTGTTCGCGGGCTTGCTCCGCCATAAGGAAGAAACACCAGCCCTCTAGGTACCAAGCTTCGACCTCCTCGTCATCCGAGGCCATGATGCCCTGCAGGACCATCAAGGCGGGTGTGAACAGTGACAACTCGAGAAAAAGCTTGGTAAGGTTTAGTCGACTGGCTATGGGAGGCAACTGGGGGTCATCTACGGAAGCGGATTCAGACGGGGCTGCGTAACAGGAGGGAGGTTGGACACACACCCGCGTCTAGGTCTTTCCATGAGGACCATGCTTTCTCGAGAATCTCCTTCGCCTCGTCAGGTCTTTGCTGAGACATGCGAACAGACGCGAGGGTTTGCAATGCTTCCGTATTTTCTGGGTCGATTTGGAGCGCAGACTTCAGAAGCTCCTCACAGTTGGATTCCGCGGCGGGGTCAAAACTGCAGAGCCCATAAACGTTTTCGATAAAAAATCTAACGCACGTCACGAGAGCTCACCACAAGTCGTACGCCGGGTCCATCCAGATTTCAACTTGCCCAATGAGTGCGCGAACGATCGTTCGTCTTGCCTCATCCTCGTCGTTTTTCACCGAAGCAAAGTCTGCCGCACGGTCCTTTCCTTTCAACTGCAGCGTCAAAATATCTACGGCGGCTGCGAAATGCTTCAGCGCCATCTGGGGATCGTTGTCGCTGAGCTGGGCGAGATACAGATGCACAGCAGGCGGTGGAGGGGATGGTGCGCCTGGATTTGGCGGCAGCAGCGATAAGAATGTCTAGGCGTGACCGGGATCTGAGCACTGAACGTGTATCCATGTAACACGCAAAACGCACCTGTTTGGCAGCATCCAAGAGGCCAGTCTCGAGCTGCACCACACCGAGGATTTCTTTTCCTTCGACGTTATTGGGAGCACGTTTTAGCACACGCTCAGCAAATCTCCCGGCAAGATCATAATCGCACTGGATGATCAGCTCCTGAGCTTTCTCAAGTAATGCCTCGATAGTTGGTTCAGATTTGCTTTCTCGCTGTGTCTCTGTTAGCTCAGCAGCGGGCGGACGGACTTTGCGAGTTTTAGGACGGGTCCGACCCATAGATAATCTCGCCACTAGCGACTACTACACCGGCCACAACAACAAACCCGTTTCGGCAACCCCCGACGGGCGTTCCCGTTCCTCGCTCGTCTTCCGGTTCACCTCGACCGACCAATGCAGTACTCTGCTCCACGGGCCAGCGTCACCTCATCGTGTCCTGCGACCAAACTTTAGTGCTAAGCCCCACAATTTAACAGAGTCCCACATTAACTTCATGGATAGCTTTGAAGTGAATGAAGCTTCTACTTCTTCTAACGAGTTGTTCCTCGAAAGACTGGATGCGTTTACGGCGAAAACACTAGCAGACATTAAAGCATTCTCCACGCGTGAAAATATCCCTTACGATCAAGTGGGCTACGCAGCACTATTCCCGCACAGAGTGATGACTAAACTCCTACGTCTCAGGTTCGGCGTCACGTCGCAGAGAGACACTCCCAATACCTCTTCAACAACTCAACCCCTGCATCAAGTCGTCAGCAGAATAGTGCGTCTTGGAGCTACGCCTACGCTGTGACACTCACGCCTTTTGCGGCGATCACAGTTCGTGACATTCTTCTATCAACCTCTCGGGTGCTGGAGTCCTTGCAAGCTACGGCCGGCGTACAGTCTTTTGTCCTCGCTATCAACCCTAACGATGCAGAAGACGAAGGCTTTCTCGGCGGGAGCTCGCTTGGTAGAGAATTTTGGAGGAGTCTACGAGGCGGTGGTATGGCAGGGGCAAAAGCCTTGAAGTCTCTGGCCAGTTCTACCTTCCAGAACCCCTCTCCTCCGTCACACGTCTCACTTCATGGAACCGGAATTCCTTCCCGGCAGAAAGAGACTGCACACTCCCTCAAGTCAGACGTGTATGCGAGAGTGCGCACTTTGCTTAGGCGTGTCTTTGGCACCTCCTGACATTTTACGTGACTAACAACACATTGTCACGACAGATCAACATCTGGCATTCGCAACGCTGAGATGAAATGGACAAATCATGGCAATCTGAGTGTTTATGGTGTCCGCCTTGAAGGCTGGCCCCCCTTCATTCCCATGCAGAACCCCTCTACACTTTCTGCAAGTCAGAATAGAGAATTGAGGGACGCTCTGGCGAGCGGGACTCTAAGATTTTCTTGCATCAATGACGGCACCTCAACTTCATCCGATGCTGCGACTACTTCTTGTGGGCCAGCTGGGAATTCGATTGACTTGTCTTGGGCGATCGTGGAAGAATTTACCACCCCAGTCAGAAGCTTTCTTCTTCGCATGGGTTGAATCTTGGTCTCTGATGATCTGTGGATATTGGATCCCAGGTTCCGCACGTTGCCGACACAGACAAAGTCACGTATTGTGGGGAGCCAACGGACTACTTCCCTGGTATTGCGGACGCAACTCCCCCAAACTCGGTTCCGAGGGTGCGAGAACGAATTCATGCTGCTTCTAGCTTTGGACAGAGTGGGCCAGAATTGAGGGGCGAGGCTGACACATCACCCTCGGATGCCGGGCAGTCCTGTGGCAAACGGCAGAGACTAGACGATGGTTAATCCTGATTGATTGTCCCAACCGATCTACACGTAATTTTATTGTTGCAGAGTGCATGCATGCAGAAGTGAATGGGCGTGTTAGGGAGAGGGACGTGGCCCAAACGGGCAATCCCGGTCCGTCGCGATATAAACTAGGTTCATGTAGCAGCTCTTCGCCCTTTCTCACCCAATACACCATGTTTTCATCGTTTTTCTCGTAAGTCTTTAGTGGACCAAAACCTGCTATACGTGACGATTTGCTCAGATCAGCGCCCGCTGTTGACCCACAAGCACCTAATTTTCTGCCAGTCTCCTCTCTCTTCTCTCCCGATGAGTTGTACGGCGAGTTGGAACCAGCGGACCTCGAGTGGAAATGCGCAAGCGGCTTCGTGACGGAGACGCAGACCTGGTACACGATCCTTGAAGATGGAACGTCGGTGATGTGGCAAGTGATTCATTCGTCCATCGGGTGCGCTCGCTGTCTTTAACTTGGGAAAGATGAGATGCTTATGTCGGTCAAGGGTGTGGTACCCCACGATCCAGTTCACATTCAAGATTTTCAACCCTAAAACAGGGGAGAAAACGTGGCGGTCTGTTAATGTAACCAATTTCGTGACGCCTCCCCCCGACTTGGATAAGCGATCGAGCAAAGCTGATGAATTCACAATCACCCATGTGGACGCTGCCGGTACAGACTATGCCGAATCATACATCATTTCTGTCAACCTCGCGCAGGAGGTGCAGATCTCCCTTCAGGTTAAGCGACCCGCAGCTACCCCTAGCTTCAAGGTCGGCAAGGGACCGGACGGAGGGTACTCGTACTTTGGTACGGATGCTGCGCAACCCGAGGGCTACGTTGTACACCGCTTCTGGCCCCTCACGAGAACATCTGGGAAAATAAGCGTGAGCGGCAAGACGCTCGCCGTCGACGGTCCCGGTATGTTTGTGCACGCGATCCAGGGCATGCGGCCGAATCTTGTGGCGTCGCGCTGGAATTTCACCCACTTTCAAAGCTCTGCGCATGGCGGCGTGTCTGCGGTCCAGATGGAGTTCACGACGACGGATGCGTACGGGCGCAAGGGCGCAGGTTCCGGCCATGTCAGTGTCAATGTCGGCGGCCTTGTCATTGGCGGAAAGCTCGCCACGGTGACTGCGGAAACGAAATGGCCAGATGAGGCTCAGCCAGAGAAGGCGGACCTTGTCTCTCGGGCGCAGCATGTGAAGGGAGTGCATGACCCGGACACTGGCTATGCGCAGCCCACCGGACTGGTGTTTCGTTGGGTGGCGCCATCCATACTCCCTGATGCGCCTGGCTCGGTCGAAGGTACCCTCACGGTGGACGTTGGGAGTCCCAGCGAGCCCAAGGGCTTGATTGAAAAGGTCGATGTTCTCGCAGAAATCCCGACGGTAGTGAAGACAGTGGTGAGTTATGTTGCGGGAACAAAGCCATATATATACCAGGTACGTTGCCTGCGCAGTTCTCGACTAGTCCAGTTGTCTGAACCGGATGCTGCAGTGGATCAATCCAGCAAAGCTCGTGCTTAAGGGACCGGATTTAATTTTGCCGGGACTCGCAGGAGGATTGGAGGTGGAGGGATTCTCTTACAATGAGGCCACGTTCATATCTGAATGATTGACCCCTGGGAGCGGAAAAATGATTGTAATATAGGATTCCCACCCAGGCAGTGCAGGTGTGACTCGGGTGGCATGATGGCGGAATTGCCGAGCGGACACGCGTCGTGGACTTTACCGAATGGGTGGACAGACATTCATAAGCACAACTTTATTCTGAATCAGCATCCCGTTTCGAGTCGAGTCAGGGGCCGACGGGTCGGCTCCGGCGGGAGTGAATCGGTGAAATGGCAATCTGATAAGATCGAGAGAGCTCACTTTCCACACAAACACAAAACTGAACAACGTTGGCCTCCACCTTTACCCCTCCAAGCCATGCGCTATGCTCCGTCAACTCCTCCGCCCTTCACTTCGCCCCGTGTCGCGTTCGTGCCCCTCCAGAATGCCACACACGGTGCGCGCATACCACACGCACTCCTTCAAGCGTTGTCCGCGTTCGCCCGCTCATAGGTACTCTCGCCCTTATGTACCCATTCAGACGAGCTCTGCATTGCTTCAACTTGGCCAGCCCTGCCAATCACGGCACCATCCTTCCCATTCCTTCCACTCTACCTCGAGTGCGCAAGGGCCTCTTCTTGGCTTTTTGGTGGCCTTCAAGGTGCGTCTGCGGTCGTGCGTGGGTCACGTCGGCGTCAATTGACTAGTTTTGATCCCTCCCCAGTCGTCTGCGATGCTGGAGGTCATCCGCACAGCTGGTCGTGTTGCGCTCACATTCATTCCCGTTCTCTTGGTAAAAAATCATGCGTCACGCAGGCTTCTTAAGAGGATCGAAGCGGTTAAGCAAGAGTCGGGAGACAGCACCCTCCCGCGCCCCGTGAAAGAGTTCATAGGAAAGCAGGCAAAGGTGCTGCAGAATATACGCAGGCGCACTATCCTTTTCCATGCCCTCGTCTTCACGCCATGCCTCCTATTCTGGGCAGCAGTCATCGCGAGCCTAGAAAGGACACCATTGACCGGAAGGTAATTTCCTCTTTTTCTTTTTTCTTTTTTTCCAAACTCCTGCCGCTGCCGCTGCTGACGGATGTATGTCCGGTAGATGGCGGCTGATTTTGCTCTCTCCCGAGGAAGAGGACGATATTGCAACCCAGTTGGCTGGTTCGGGTTGGTATCGAGCCGTCGGAGAGATCATTTCTAAACACGGCCCACCGAAAATCGTGCCACCCTCTGACTGGCGCTACGCTTGGGTCAGGGACACCCTCCGGACGCTTGAGGCCGTGATACCAAAGCTAGGCGACGAGAGGTCCCTAGCGCCCGTTTGGCTCGAACGCGGCGACGGGGACGTCCCGCTACCCCCACCTGCAGAGTACCCCCTGCGGCCGCGGCCCCGCGCAGCCGAATACGTTCGCCAGCTGATGAACAGCAACTGGTCGGCGCCATCGCACGTCATCGCTGGTCCGCCATACTCTCTGATCGTTATCGATGACCCGAACGCCAACAACGCATTTTCTTACGGCTTTGGACCCGACGGCGCGGGAGGCATCGTCGTCTTTTCTGGTTTCATCGACAATATCCTCTCAAAGGACAAAGCGGCGGCAGCGCCCAAGGTGTCTGATGCCGGCGATAGTGCGTCGCAGTCCTCGGGCGGCACCAGCAGCACTTCGCTCTGGTCAAAGCTGTTTGGCGGCCTTTTTCTTGCCGTGCCGCCTCCGCCGCCTCCGCCAGCACAGTACCGCCCGACGCCGGAGCAGACGACTGACCTCGCGGTACTTCTCGCACACGAGCTGTCGCACCTCGTGCTATCGCACCACCTCGAGACGCTCTCCTCGATGACGATTTTCGTACCGGGCGTGCTCTCTCTCGTCTCGGATTTTATCCGCGCGTTCGTCTTTCCCATCACGATGCTCCTCGGCCCGTTTGTCAACGACGCAGTGGCGGACTTGGGAAAGGCCGGGTCGGGCGAGCTCTCAAAGCTTGGCGAATACTGCACGAGCATGAAACAGGAGGTCGAAGCAGACGTCGTTTCTGCGAGGTGAGGTCTCTCCCCACCTCCTCCCACCTTCTCTCTCTCAAAAAAAAAAAAAAAAAAAAAAAAACAACAACAACAACAACCTCTTTACCGTACCCAGAATCGACGCTGACGATAAACATTATCCTTTTGCCTCGAAAGATTGCTCGCCCACGCCGGCTTCGACCCGCGTAAGGCCGTGCAGTTTTGGGAGAACCGCGTGGATGACCTCCGGGGGGGTCGGAATGCGTCGCGTCTGCGGCGGCCTTTGACCGCGAACACCGTGAGGACGCATCGGCGCCCGCGTTCACGTTGAAGATCGTGGGTTCGGGCCACCCGGTGAACGAGGTCCGCGTCGAAAAGTTGCGCGAGGAGCTCGACCGTTGGCGAACCGAACGCGAGCGCGCGCTTACCCTGCGGCAGCCAAAACGAGGAAGCACCCACATGGATCCGTCGCGCTCATAGCCCCCAGTTACTGGTAATTCCAGTAATCGGCCTCGTTTTGAGCACTCCGTTTTGTTTTGTTTTTTTCCAGGCACCGATCTGATCTTTATTATGTATGTCAAGTTCTTTGCGGATGAATGGTGGTGGTAATTGCTGTATAGCTAGCTGTGCTTTTCCCAAACTCGTACCCTCTTTTTAGACGGCTGCATTTCCTATCCTATCATATCTTCATCTAGCTAGGGGTATCTATCTTAGGATTCCCGCCTTTCGGCAATTGAGACAATGTCGACAGTAAACTCATGCCTTCACAATCTACGTGATGATATTACGGATAAGTCTAACCATGATTGATGTCTGAGCCCCTCCATGGAAATTTAAATGAAAATTCCCTAGTGCCTGCGCTCTTCGGTGGTGGCGTCCCGCTCGCCTCATCCCCAGCCTTTCTCTTCGAAGAGAACCCAAATGCTACCTTAGAACGCTCCACGGAGACGGGGGTCCCACTGCCTGATGCAGCATCCGCTACCACCGTAGATGTTATTCTGGAGAACCCAGGTCGTGGGGCAGGGGAGCCAGTCTCGGTCCCAGGAAGCGAAGGCGCAGGACTGGTGCCTGTGCTATCATTGTACGAGGCCTGGGGAGCAGGCACAGTCATGAAGCCATTTTCGATGGTCTTGTTCGTAGCTTTGCTCGCGTCTTTCTTCTTGCTCTTTACCTTCTCTGTCTTCCCCTTCGAAAGAGGCTGTGCGTCGAGAAACCCTGTGGCTTGTGGGACGGCACTAAGGGACTTTTTGTCAGAATTGCGAGGGCGGATAATGAACTGGTTTACCCTCTGTTTCCAACGGAAAGAACGAAGTGTGCTTGGCCTGTCTTTTCCTGGCGAATCTGGAACGCTCTGTTCATGCTGAGGGGTGTGTCACCACTTGTCATCGCTTCTTTCTTTCTCTCCTCGGCGATTTTCTTCAGACGTTTCTCGGTCTTCATCTTACCCGAGCCCTTGCCATGGAACTTGTGGGATAATGCTTTCCAGGCCTCCTTCCAATCAAGCGACCGACCGAACTCATCGTGATAAACGATATTGACGTCTGGCTTGTAGTTTTTGAAGGCTTCGAGATTAGCCCGCGCTTCCTGTTGGTCTCGTACGCGGTTCTCATACTCGCGCTGTGCCTGGTCCTTGCTCGACCCGCGCGCCTTGAGACGCTCGATCTCTCGCTGTCCCATGCGTCTGCGTTGCTCAGCAAGCCATAAATCGCGCTGCACTTGAACGCGCTCGCGGTCAACCTGGTCGGCAGAGGGCGTTGCAAGGAGACCTTGTTGTCGGAGGATATTGAGTGTCGATGCCATCCCACTACTGAAAGTCTGCTCAGAAGAAGTGCCAACGCCGAGGTTCCCGCCCTCCACGGCGGCCTTCTCCTCTGCTTCAACCACTCGGATGGCGTCCTCGATGGCGTTCAACATTGCATCTTCGTCTTCGTCTTCCTCCTTCACTACCACCTCGCCGGCTTCGAGTTCCTCAGCTTCCTCAGCTTCCTCCATCGGTATGTCTTCATCAGGCGACACCTGTTTCATCGGTGTCAGTGTTACAGGACCGTCGGCCTCAGGAGCTTCCTTCTTGATCGCGACAGGGTCGTATGTGATTCCTCGCACAAACTCCGAAGTATCATCAAATACCAGCCCGCCAGAATCTTCGCCATCTGCTTCACCATCTTCTACTTTGATAATATCCACGGCCGGTGGTTCCTCTGAGCGTGCACGCTCCTTGGCAACTGATAAACTCAGCTATCAGTAGAAGAGCTATGCCGCACCGAACAGAACTGACTTTGTTGGGCTATCTCCTCTGGGCTAATTTTTTTAGTCTTGACTTTGGCCCGACGAGACCTAGCAAGTGCAGCTTGCAGTTCATCGTCATCGACAAAATTCACGTCGAGATCACGAACACGAGGGACTACCGGCTTCAGATCTATTTCCATTTGGTCGCCAACGTGAACAACGTCAGAGTCTTCGACGTGCCTTCGTGTTTGGCGCTTTTTTTTTGTCTGATAAAGTTGTTCAGACCCTCCAAGGCAACAATAAAGAAGATCGTACCTTTGGTTTCTTGAAACCAGCATCGCCTCTTTGAAGATAATCAGAAGACTCGACATTTTCTGGGGGAGCTACTGAGTGGGGAGGCATGGAGTATCCGCAGAGACGTACTGGTATAATCTATAGAGAGCAACGCCTTGTTAACCGGTGCGGTGTCCTGCTCCTCTATTCGTGTGCTAGAGACATTTGAAAGCAATGAGCTACCAAGTCGAAAGCCCTAAAACTCCGAGTAAATGAAACGAGCGAAAATTGACACGATTATTACTAACTGTTTCTTTGGGCCCTTCCAGAAATTCATCATATTTTGACAAAAGGCGCCTCTTCATGCCTTCCCGACCCTCAACAAATTCCTCATCGTCATAACCAGTGTAGTCTGGCCTCTTGATCTTGAGCTCGTTTCGCTCTTTTGTTTTCTCAGCCTCTGCCATCTCCACATTCTGAAGTTCATCATCTAAATGACAAGTTGTAAGCAGGACGGGTGGGGGAGGTGTGGCAAGACCGTTACCTTCGTTGTCGAGGATGCGGCTGTCTTTCAAGGTGAGTATGCGGGATTCACCATCATCCAGCTGACTAAGATCGTGGCTGACTTTCAAACCCTCCAAGTCCTCTGCGAGAAACCAATCAATGTCAATGGCATAGAGAAAACCAATGGACGATTGGACTCACTCTCGGTGTACTCCTGCTGAAAGACCTTGTCCATACTCTCGAGCTCAGCCTGTCGCTTCTTTGCAAGCTCCTTCTCCCTCTTCTTGTTCTTCTTTATCCATTTCAGGGTATCGTCTGTGTCCGCATCGGCGTCACCCAACGTAGCTCCTTGGAGAGACGCATTGAGCTCTCGCTTGTTTCTCACCCTGCCAATATTGCATGAGCAAGCCCATCATCAAATAACAGGCCCCCTGAAAGCCCAAAGAAAAGTGGTAGAAGTAACAGCAGGGTGATTGAGATAAATAACACTCACTTGGCAATGCGATCCTGGATTCGTCTTGAGTGAAGAGCACACGATCAATTCAAAGATTCGTTACGGAAGGAGGGCAAGTGCATACTTTGTGTCACGCTGTTTCGCCTCCGCCTCTCGCTGCTTCGCATAGTTGGCCTCAGCCTGCTTCTCTGTGTCATCGGCAGGAGCAGAGTCATCTGTGAGGGGTTTAAGGCCGATTGAAATACGAATCTTATTGGTCTCCTCGAGGCTGATGCTTTCTTCCATGACAATAGAACTGGCGGAGTAGTGTGAGTGGAAGGTAAGGCCTGTAGCCTGCCACTGAGAGTGAGGGTACGAGAAGGAGCAATGACTGCACTCTGTTTGGTCATATTTACATCGACAAGAAACATGTATGTATTGTGTGTCGCCACAAGCATGAAACTCTCGTCTACGTAGAGTAGCGTGACTAGAGCGATTAAAAGGGCTTGTTTATGTCATGCACTTCAAAATGAAACATCGCCTCATGATCAAGCTGAAGTTGCTAGCCAGAGGTCCTGAAGATGCTGTAGTGCACGTAAAGAGAAAGTGAAAAGTGACCAACCCCCAAGCAAGTAAGCCCTACGGCAACTGCCGGCTGAGTTTAAAACCTCTTCCAACGGTCAAGTGTGCAATGCGATAAATGATCGACCATCGACCAAGGTGAATATGCCTTCAAAGCTTATGGAGAGCCTGAGGAACATCCCTGGTGCCTTGACATGGATGTCTCTAGGTCCTGACAACAATACAGGAAATCCTCTCATGGTAAAGTTGTTAGCTTTGGAGTGTGCTTTCTTACCCAATCTACAAAGATCCAGTTCTTCACGTGGGATAGCACCCACCCTGACATGAGCTGGTGGCAGCATTTCGAAAGTGAGGTTCCACAGCTGGCAGAACTTGGTGTCACCCAGGTTTGGTTACCCCCACCCAACAAAGCGGGTAGTATAGTGTGTGCTCTTCAATATGTTACCCCACACTATAGCTTCATGCTTCACTAGAGGGGACAGGGTTACGATGCCTATGATTTAGTAATTCTTGCCCATCTTTACCTTGGCCTGTTTTTCTTAACGGATTATTTCATCACAGTGGGATTTGGGTGAATTTCACCAGAAGGGGACGACTAGTACTCGGTGGGGTTCCAAGGATGAGCTCCTCAGAGCGATATCTGTTGCCAAACAACACGGTGTTGATGTCTTGATTGATGCCGTACTAAATGTAAGTCCGTGTTCATCATGGTGAACCCAACCCTTCAACATATCGAAGCATAAACTAGGCGCTGATCGGACTGAAACCTTCAATGTTATCCCTGTTGATAATCGCAACCGGTTAAGAGAAATCGGACCTGCCAAGGGAATTGAGGTAAAGCCGATTGTGAAATAATGGCCCTGTCGAAGCTGTATGGTCGTAGGGATGGACAGCCTTCGACTTCAGCTCTCGAGGTGGTCAAGTGAGCGCGTTTCGTCCGCAAGGCATAGCTTCTTGGGCTCACATATACATAGTACAGCAAGTTGCGTTGGACTCAAGAACACTTTACAGGTAGATACTAGACCTATCAAACGCACGAAATGATTGTCACTATTTCGCAGGTGTCGACTGGGATCACCGCACGCGGAAGCGAGGAATCTATAAGATCCTAGGGAAGGGTCACAAGGGCTGGTCTCCCAATGTAGACAAAGAGCTCGGAAACTATGACTACTTAGTCGGTGCAGATGTAGGACTGTCCTTCACGTCCTCAAGCACACGTAATTGACGCAGGTCCCAGGTTGACTTCCGGCATCCTGATGTCCAGGAAGATATGCACAACTGGTCCGACTGGGTTTTGCGGGTATTTTGCTTTCCATCTCATCCCGCTCGTTCTTTGATCGTTGATGGACAATGTGGCAGACCACAGGCGGTGCTGGCTTCCGCCTTGACGCCATCAAGCATATGGACCGCAACTTTCTTTTGCAATGGGTGGGCATCTCAAAGGACACAGCCGTGATTGTGCTCACTCTTGTGTTCATGGCGATCCACTATCCAGATCAAGCAGGTGCGCTTGCGTGACGGAAAGTCGCGCGCGTTCATGGTGGCGGAGTACTGGTCACCAATGTCAGTACGGATTTGCGCCTAGGCTATGGGAATGTGTTGATCCTTGTGTGAACAGTCTATCGCGGGTTCTTTCATGGGTCCATGCGTTTCAAGGACAGGTAGGTATTCTGTGCTCAGTCTCTATTCTCGCCCCGTATAGCAGTTCCTAGACAGCATTTTTCGACGTCCCGCTTCACGATAACTTTTACCATGCTAGTCGAAGACGGTTCGATCTGCGCCGTATCCTGGACAATACATTGTTGAAACTCCGTCCCAACGATGCGGTGACCTTTGTCGATAACCATGAGTAAGTAGGTGCCACCCTCTTCACTATTCTCCTCCTCACCCGGACAGCACGGTAAAATGCAACTAAGATAGCTCAGAAACGAAGCTAACCATATTGTCAACTAGCAAATTGGACAATCCCTCCAGAGTTGGGTATGTGACCATCATCCCTAATCTGTTGATGACTCAAGCCCGGCCAGGTCGGTACTTCCTTCAAGTTGCAAGCTTATGCCTTAATCCTCTTACGCGGGGGTGGCCACCCGTCCGTTGAGCAAGTCTCTCCTAAATATGATCTGCTGACGGACGCTTCGACAGCTGCGTTTTCTATGGCGACTTATATCCAAATCGCGAATGCTATGATGCTTCAACTGCACAGGGGCTCCGACTGCTGATTCGCGCCCGGAAGGACTTCGCTCATGGACCCTCGCAAGATTACTTTGAGCATCCGTCGTGTATCGGGTTTGTCCGGATGGGTGATACCACACGCGGCGGTTGCGTCGTTCTCATTTCGAAGAACAACGAAAGAACTAGGTTTGTCCGAACAAGAAATCACGCGATCTCTTTGCTAAGGCCATGCCCTGTAGGTCCGTTTCCGAACCAACGCGGTCCATAAGAATGAGAGTCGGTGAGGTAAGAGAAGCTTCTAAATAGATGCGCATGGCCTTTTTTGACAAGATGGCTCGAAGCGCGGTATCAACACAGAATATATTGGGTTGTTCGAAACCGACAAGCACGTTAAAACCGATGCCGGTGGATGGGGATCATTCACGTGCAGACCTGGCTCACTTGAAGTATGGATTCCACGTGTTCTGGCGGCACGATGAAACAAGTATGCCGTCGCAAAACACAGCAGTTTGGCCTGTAGTTACATCACCAATCCACAATAGCAAGGGTTAAAGACTCAGGCACATTGTATCTCAAATTTTCTCTACAAATGAATATACGCCACCTCTGCTCCTAGTGTGTCCCACCACCCTATCCCTCTCGAAGACGAATTGGGGACGTCGTAGTCCATAGGAACCAACTGTGCGTGGCATTCCAGAGTAAATGTAGTCGACATCGTCCTCGACTGATGTCAAGTTTGGCACATGCCGTAGAGACACGGCGGTGTTTGCCTTGGCGATGTGAGCCAGAGTTTCAGGTTCATCCTCTCCATCGAAGAGCGCTGCTGTTTCTTCCAGGGTCCGTCCTCGTGTCTCCACTATGAAGATGATAACGAAGAACAATTCGAAGCCCAACCATCCACAGTACACGAGATACTACGATAAATGAGACTCGGAATTTCCAGGAGAAGACCAAGACCTACATATTTCCAACCGATCGCTTTAAGCGCCCAGGGATCTACGAACTGGTTGAACACCTGTGCTATTGATACGGCGAAATTCTTCGGGAATGGTAAGTGAGGAGTGAGGGCACGAGAAAGATCGGGTCATGACAAACCATGAGTGCGAATCCCTTCGCGCGGATGGAGTAGGGGAGAATTTCTAGTGTGTATGCGACGAGCATAGGCGTATAAGCCAAATCATAGAAAAGACAGAACACGAAAATTAATGGGATGGTAGCTGTAGGACAAGGAAAGGATCAGGAGCATGCGACCAGGAGGTGATGTTGGCCCACCGTTGGCAGATCCAGTCGAAGAGGTAACAGCCGTATGATAGAGAGAAGTGGTAAGGGCCCATAAAGAAAATGCTATTCGCTATGTCGTTAGCATATTGATCTTTCGATGATTGTTCCAAAGTACTGACTTATGAGCATTCCAGCATTAGAAATAATGAATAGTGTCCTCCGACCGAGTTTGTCGATGAGCAGAGCTCCCGTTAGAGCAGCGACAAGGTTCCAGATCTAGAAACTCGACACTACATAACAGTAGAGATTAAACGGCATGACAACGCACCTGCAGGCAACCACTAATTGTCATTTTTGTCGTTGTACTATTGATGTCGACGCCGTCCAGCACCAGGTTGATATAGTACAGCACAAGCCCATTCCCACTATTTGAAAGTCATTGATAAGTATGGGTGACCTGGAAGAACAAAATCAAAAGCATTACCTCCATTGGGAGAATATCGCGATAGCGAGAATGATCCACATGCGCTTTCTATTTCCTGGTGTGGCAAATAGAGAAGTAAACGAGACATTCTTGTTTAATTCCTTCTCCATTCTCAGCGCATATCGGATCTGTTCCATCTCGTACTGGACAAAAGGGTCACGCTCATCAAGTCCAATGGCATGGAAGCGAGCAAGGATTCGTAAAGCCTTCTTTTCCTAAAGTTGGGTGTTGTTTGACACCATCCAGGAGGAGAGGAAAGAAAAAAAGGGCGTACAGAACCTTTCGAGATGAGCCACCTGGGGCTTTCAGGAAGAAACCTATCGCGAGGGGTGGTAAACAAGGCCGGTGTACCGTCCAAAAGGAGGGGGAGACATACCAAATCAATAATAACTGCAGAAGGGGGCCTGAGGCCTGAATGAGTACTGGAGCTCGCCATGACCAGATTGAATTGGAAGCGGTGATGTAAGCCACAAGGCAAGACCATGCGGCTAGACGACGTGAGGGTGAATCAATGCTACTACAGTTGTTACGCACCTACTATGCTCCCCCCATACCACATTGTATTATACAAAGCAGTGATTTTGCCACGCTAAATTTCCACCGCGTAAGTTGCATCTTCACAACCGTAGAGTCGTAGTGACACACCTGCGTGGGATAAGCAAGCTCCGTGATCAGTAAAGGCGCAGCATTCATGCCAAATATGAGCCCGGCGCCGACTGAAGTAAGCATTGCTAAGTACCACGAAATGGTCTCTCTGATGTAGTTTGTCTCACCAAGCACTCGTGCTCCAATAAATTGACCGATCGTTAATGCAATCGCTTGTAACGCCACGCCACCTAGCATCAAGATGGCCCCCACAACCAGAGTCACCCGTCGACCGAACCGATCTGAGCAAAAGGGGGTGAAAGGGAGACCCTTGCAGGTTTAAACACGTCAAATGGGTTGTGGTGTAATCGGGTGTGCGACATACCGCTAGGCATCCTATCATCTGTGCCGAGGTGATTGCACCTAATGCAGCTTAGACTCTTCCCCCTATTACGCACGACAGATAGAGAATACCTAGTGTCATGCCACGTGGAGACTTGAACTGATTTTGCCATGCAGGGAGAATCTGCAGTCCTATGGGGGTCAAATCAGGCCACGTCTAGGATACCCAACGTATGTGGTAGTCCCTACCATTCACGAGAGATGAATCGTAACCATTGATGCAGCCTGTAAGCAGAGGAAGACAGAGGTAGAGGTTCAGAAGTAAGACGCCTCTCAGACGAAGTCACGTCGGGATATAGTCGATAATGACAGAGGATATAATGCGTACCACGATGTCTCCACCATGGACCGGCGTAGATAGCACCAGAAACAGGGTCAGGGATAGGGATAGCCATATCTTTAAAGCTAGCTAGGCAGGAAGAAAAAGATCGGGGAGCTGCAGAAACAGTGAAAGGGACGGTCGGGCAACCAAGTAGGGCCCACGAAGGACAGAAGTGGGCATGTTCGTTAAATAGTGCAACACTCCACTTTCGGTGAAGGTCGAGAAGGAACCTGGAGAAACGCGGTGGGGTATTCACCCATCACTGCCACATAAGCGAGACACGGAGAAAAGGTAGGAAAAGGCTGTGGACCGTGGACATCGTCATGTATTTAGACTATACCGATGCCGTGGTCACACGACGAATTGGCATGTCGCAACGTTTCTATCGATAAACTGGATTTAGCCATCAGTAGACATTGGCTTGGTGTCCTCTGCCCTCAGGATTGAGGTGGCATCACACAAGTTTCTCCGCTCTCAATCCGTGGCTCGTTAGATGGACCCACTTTTTCACGGTGGAACTATCCAAAGGCAGAGGGGTAAGACCGCGTCAGTGCGAATCCTCAGAATACTTCCAAAGGCAAAATTGCATGTGCTTCTGGTGAAGAAGCAAGCCGGTAAGTCCAGCACCTTCAAGGTTAGTCGCCACTAGCAGCCACACCCCCGCGGCTAGTAGCGACCGGGGTGGCAACTCAGAGGTAAGAAAAGGAGTGTCTCGAGCGCTCGAGCAGCCTGAGCGGACATCGGAGCTAGTATATATATCGACCGGTTTGAGCTCTGCCATTAATGCGGACGCAGTACTAGATTTCCCTAGCAACTCCAATGGCCAAACCATCTTTTGTCCGCGGCTTGCTGGTCTTAAACGCTATATCCCTGGGAGACAATTCCGAAAAGCTGCGGACTTATGCGAAATCGTCAGCATTGGCCTTAGGACTTACATCGGGTGACCCCTTCACCTTCCAGCCTAAGGCGGGAATGGCCGCAAATCGCAACCGACCGCTTTTCCGGCGGATGAGCTGCGACAATATCATTTATATGAAGCAACCTTCTGTATGCTTCTTATAGGCAATGTCCTGGCCTGAGCCCGCTCTGTCCAATAGGTTTTCCCTTGGGCGAAGTTATCGTGTTTTCCCCAGGGATAACCCGTTTATATTCAACTCCGAAGTAGACGACCCCTTTACCCTGCTGCAGAGTTAGTGGCACGGATTAACTTACCTAAAGATCCGTGAAATTTTCCAAAATTTGACTCGAATTGTAGCCTGAGATCAATTGGGATGGGATCAACATCGATAAACGTCCGGGCAGCGATCTCAATTGTGCTCGCACGAGTCCGAGTCGTTCGTGTTCCAGTTATACGATCCCTGATATGCACATATATAACACCAGCATTCACATCTGTGGACAATCAAGACGGCCCAGGCGGCTTCAGTTGAAGAATAGAATCCATCAACGTGACCAGTGGAATGTGGCGAAGAGATGATCCAAGGCTGGTTCGAGTTCTTGCCTTTGGTGATCAAATGATGGGTGACCGTGACATGTCTTTCCAGAGTTCTTAACTCATAATTAGGACAATGAAAATAAGCATGAGACAAACGAGACAGACGGTTGAGTACCTACATTGGATTGGCAGCACACGTCCCACGACGGACGCCCGGTACTGTATCACGTGTACGAGTGCGTCGACAGCTCTTTCTTCCTCCGCTACGCTTTCTATCTGCTATGTGCAGCCCTTCACGAAATTTGACCAGCTTTCCTAGGGCAATGTAAAGTGGCATGTGATTATCGATATTGGAACTAGCAATTCAATCTTCCCTGGTTGTTCGTATCTAGCTGTTCCTCCGTTTTCAGGTGGCGCGTGATGGCAGTTTTCATGCATTATCGCGGAATGTAAGTTATGATCACGGGTATCGGGTATCAGCACCATATCAGCCATCGCGGAAAACATGATCGGCGGAATTATTGCGTTATAAACTGTGTCGGTCGTCGGTCGTTACTTAGGAATGTACTGACTGTCGCTGCAGAGCGACAAGTAGCGGCATCCGCATCCGCGGCGATTCCCCAATCTTGGTGGTCCGAGATTCTTTTTGGTTCGGCTCCTACTGCTTGCGTATTCAAGTTCTGCAGATCCTCCGAACGAACTAAATAAGACGACGAACCTGAACATCACGCAAGACGACAACGGGTTTGCATTGCGCCCATCCCACACACCATTCAACGACAAACCCCCTTCTTCGAAAATTTCACGCAGATCCCACCGCTGATTACGACTTGATGGCGTCGGGACCGTCTTTCCTTGACGACCACCTCAGCTCGGTCGGCAAGGCCATTCGTCTTTGAAGACGGCTGAGCAACTCGTGATGTTGACGAGCTCCAAACTGCGAGATAGCCTCTCCTCGGGACGCTTCGAACGTTGAACTCAGGCTCATCTTGATCCCTCCCCTCATTAGGTCTCATTTCTTGTATTCTTCGCAGACACATTCTTAAGAAATCATGCTGGTTGCTTGTCTCTTGCCCTGAAAAAGTCTCTGATCCACCAAATGCCTGTCTGGTCATCACTGCATGCGTGCTATAGATAAGCAACACTTTGGTGTGTGTTGCCAAGTGCTGCGAGAGCATCACCGAGGCTTTTCCTTTCCCTCGATCGGGTGCGTGGTCCGGCAATGCAACGGATTGGAAGGCAATGAGGCCATAAAACGCGAATTTCTGAGTCTCTTCTCTTGAACTCATGCAGCATCATTGCTGACGATTGCGGTGACAATTGGCTGCTTTCGGTTTTGCACTATATCACCTTTATCTAGGTAAACCTATTTTAGCAGTCAATCAAGTTGGTCAAGCCTTAACAAGTGCAGTCTCATTGTAATCAAACGAATCACCTCAAAGCCCTCTTCGAAGCTACCAAAAGAATCATCGTGATCATCATATGTTTACATGACCACATCTGCACAGATACAATGGGCACTCACGGGCTAATGAGTAATAAAGCCAGTTAAAGACCGGCAAGACACCATGCAGAGCGCAAGATGCAAAGACACGTTATAATGGTATCAAATGATACGACGAAACTAGATCGTGTATTAAATGTCTCACGGGGTGTCAGAGACGCAAAAGTGAAGAAATACGTAAGTCGGTATACGAACCAAACCGACAACCAAAAGAGGGGCGTGGTAAAGAAGTCCAGAAAGGAGTAGTTGTCCACTATCATAAACGGTTCGAAATAGCCCCGCATTGCCAAGCCTCGGTTTTTGAACAGCTCCTCATGAGGCTCAGACCAATACGGCGGCAACGATCGCTCCGAGGACTCCCGCCGCCCCATAAGCAATGCCGGTGGACATTGCGGCATTCGAAGTAGAGGAAGATTTCGACGCACTGGATACGAATCAATCAAAGCACCTTATTAAATAATCACGGCAAACGTACGTAGACGTGGACGCAGATGAACCACTAGATGCAGCCTTGCTCGCGCCAGTTGTCGTGGGAGTGCTTCCAGCGGATGTCCCTGCGGTAGTCCCCGCAGTGGTAGGGTTACTGGAAGCTGCCGTTACTGCGACAGTACCAGCCGTGCCACTCTGCACTCCACTGCTCAGACAGCCCGTGCTCCCTGGACTGAATTAGAGATTAATCTATCAATGAAAACCAGTACGTACCGCCTGATCCAACCGTGAACGGAGCGGTTTGTGCGAGTAGCCCAGAGTTATCACGGAGACTGAGATCAAGACTGGTGCCTGCGATTTAGATATCAAGGGGTGTACTGTTCTGTCCGGAGGTATCTACGTTTACTGACCAGTAGCGAAATTAACTGTGAAAGTGTACGAGTTGCCAGTTATGTTACTGAAAGTTTCCAAGACACCAGTATCGGGGGTGGCACCAGGAAAAACGCTAAAAGTAGAGACGATATATAAGAATAGAAGTACAGTCAGTAAACAAGTGAGCTGGCTGACCTCTACATGGCGTCAAGACGCGACAACGTGCATGAGCAACTCGCAAAAAAAAAAAGAAAGGGCTCTTCGTACAAGGATATAAGGGGCTAGAAAGCAAGCGTCAGGTATCGACTATGGAGTAATGAAAATGAAAACGAACCAGTGCCGCCAGACCAGCTAACCTGGACAGGTGTGCATTGAATCACATTCGCCCTGAATAAGTGAGTTGAAAAGGTGAGTTCCGTTTAGTTGGGGGACAGGAGAGAACTAACGGCGTATTGATCGTTAGCTGCGCAGACACACCGACCACGAAGAGAGCAGCGGAAAGAGTAGAGAAGAGGTAAGACTTCATTGCGAAGGCGACCAAACCCACGAGGGAGCACAAGGGGGGGGGTGGGATTGTGTGGTGTGAAGCAGGGGGGAGAGAGGAGCGATTCTGACAGTTGACTTTAAATAGCGCCTCACTTATTTGTCACTCAAAACACGGCGCTCGGCTGTCGCGGTTGGTCGGGATCAACCCGACCCACCTCGCACGTGTCCCGTGGTTCTGCGCCTCGTGCACTCCCGCCGCTCCACCTCCACTCGCTGCGTTTTAAACCGTCCCAGGTATAGTTGTGCCCCACCTACTGCGACTGCGACGCTCTCGGGCTCAGGTGGGGACGAGTGGTGCATATCGGTCGAATATATTATTTTACGTATTGGCCGTGGTGCGTAATATTGATCGGAGCCTTAATCAGTTAATCGGTTACGCATGACACCACTTTGGCCTCCTCCCCTTCCCCCTTCCCCCTCCCCCTTCCCCCTTAACCCCTTACTGTTGGTGTGGTGGTGTGAACAAACTTCGGGAACCCCCTATCGAAAAAAAACGCGAAATATACGCGTCAAGCTTCTCAGCTTAGCGTCCTCCTGCAGGTATGATCGCTCGCAGAAGCAATCCTTGTGGTCTCGGTTCCCCGGTTCCCTTGACATTCCCATAACCGTGGTCAGCTCGGGCCGCTTCAACACAGGCATGCTATCACACAAGAGTACACCATCCGGCATCTTTATAATTCTATTTCATTCAAGTACAGTATCCCTTATCTGGATGCGAAACTCTTGTCGTCCCTGCCCGGCTATATATTCTCCCCCTCGAATGCGCTCAGGCCACCACGAGACCGAGTATATGCTGGCGGTACCAAAATGCATCGGACCCACGGAGCATGCACTCGTCACCTCTGCGCTACGTTTTGGTTTTGTTTCAACCCATCTTATGGAGAACAGTTGCCAGGGAGCACATACATTGACATGGTACCACAAGTCGTTCTGCTCCTTTCTCCGTCACGTATCTTGTGAAGTGGTTTGATGAACCTCCACCTGGCATATCAACCCACAATGGTCGCTGACCCATTGACCGCCGGGCATCGTCAACCCTACCGCCATTCTCCGTACATCCTTGATGTCGATGGCATCGTTCTCCGTGTACAGAATCTTGTCGAACCTGCGGGGCGGGAACTTACACTTCGGCTGATATCCCCACGTCGTTCCGTCTTCCTCCTTGTCCCGCCTATGCTCCCAAGCGTCCGACAAGCCGTTTTGTTCCGCGAGCGTTTCGTCCGACGGCGCGATCGGGTTCATATCCCCGCACACGATCCCGCCCAACGTGCGCTCCTTCTTCAGCAAGTTTGCGATTACGCCCATCTGCGCCACGCGCATCTGCGTGCCCATGGGCAGCGACTCGAGGTGCGTGTTCACCACCCGTAGGACGCGCAAGTGAGGCTCCCCCCCACCCACACCCACGTCCGTCACCAACGCGTTCCTCTGCATCCAGCTCTCGAAATAGACGCACCCCGCCGCCACGAGCGGCGCGCTCCGCGCCACGAGCGTCACGGTCCCGTATCTCGCGTCTTCCGGCCAGTCCGCGGGGCTGCCCGGCACGACCATGAACCACGCTTGGACCCACGGATGCGCGAGCAGCGTGTCGAATGTGCTGATGTGAATCTCTTGTAGCAGGATTAAGCAAGGTGGGGGCTGGCCCCCATCGTAGTTTGGGAATGCGTGAAATTGGAGGTAGTCGAGTGCGGCTGTAAGGCGCTGAGTGACGTTACGCTCCATGAAGTCGATATTCCACGTAAGAAGGGTTAGGGAGGTAGGGAGGCTCTTGGCTTCATATCGGGCATTGATATCGTAAGGAGTTTGCGGGACATACTCCCATTGACCTGGTGGCGAGTACCACCTGGCTCGGATCGGCACAACGGCATCAGCCATCGTGTGGCGGCCGATTGGGGTGAGAGTACTGAGTGATGATGATGGGAAAAAGCGAAAGAATTGCTTGACCCTAGCTTTGACAGATAAGTGACGCATGCAACTGGGCAATCGGGAGAATTGCCAGACGGGGAATTCGACAGCCCCTTATAAGTTGTACTCGTTAGGTACCCAGTTCTCGGCCTGGCCAGGCCAGGGAGCAAGGTGACGCGCCACCCCTCCACCCGATTCTGTAAATGGAAACCTGGCATTGGGCAGACAACCCCAGTCATGATATACGATAGGCTGTGCTCTGTACAGTACAGATACACCAGCTACAAGTCCTCGATCGCACGCTCGATCGTATCCCGTGCTTCCACTACTTTTTCTGCGACAAATGCCGCAAGGACGTTCGTCTTAACCTTAATCTCATCAAGCTTTGTGGGTGCCAAGACGCGCTTTTGTAATATGGATGCAAGACTGTAATGGCGGGCGGAATGACATCAACAGGGTGTCACACGGTGAAAACGATAAGTGTGAACAGTGCGCATACCGCTTCGATTCCTTCGTGATATAATCTTCCGAACCATGACGACTTTCTCCATCACCCGGATATAGTGAGCAGCAACAGGGCCGACTTTCGCGGCGAGAGCAGATGCCTCCTTGTATATGGCATCGCGCGCAGCGCCAGTGGCAGTGAAGAATTTGCTAGCAAGGGCGTCGAACTCGGCACTACGGCCGGCCTGAGGGTGAACCGGTCACTCGGTGCTTGAAAAGAAAGGCGAGTCATCAACACTTACTTGGTCATTCAGGCCGCCACCCACAGCACGGTGAGTGCCACACTTCTCGTTCAGGAACTGGACAAAGTCCGCCTCCTGACGCCCACCTACATAATCGATGGGCTCGCCACCCTTGGGGAAAAACTTGATTGTGGGGAAAGACTGGATGCCATATTTGAGGGCAAGAGGGCGATTGGCCTCGGCATCGGCGTCAACATTTGCAACAATACACTGAAAATGGATCAACAAGAGAAAGGCAAATGGTTACTAAACGCAACGCACGTTGGGTTCTGCGAGGAAGTCCTTGGCGACTATAGGATAGAAAGGTGTGAACAGACTCATGGTCCAAGGGAGCGGGTCTACCTTGCTCGTATGTGGGCTTCAGATTCTTGCAGTGACCACACCAAGGTGCAGTGAAGGCAACAATTGTATCATGATCTTCGTTCTATCATGAATCTCAGTAGAACGCAAGTGGCACATGAAAGGGGATCAAGCTGCTTACAAGGACGACTTGGTCGAAAGAGTGAGAATCGAGGATGAGTGTCGAGGGAGGGGGAGGAGGCTTGATGTTCGACTTGACATTTGACTTTTTGGTGATGCTGGCAAAAGGAGTTATTACAACGCACATAAGAAATTTATCGGGTGGACGAAACGAATAAAACGCACAAATTGGCCAAAGAGTCGAGATCCCGGCCTCCTTCGTAATCCGAAACAGACCCCTGAGAGTCGAACCACTTCAGAGCTGTTGTTATTAGCTCTATGAAGACGAGATACGAGTCCTAAGCTACGCACTGGGGAAGCCAGTGACGCCGTATTTCTGTCCCAGTGGCTTTCCAGCACCGTCAGCATCAACCTTTGCTACGACGACCTTGTCCTTCGCATGGCTGAATGCGTCACCCAATTGTTCGTAGATAGGAGCAAGGTTCTGTGTGACATTCACTTGAGCAACTGAGGTTGAAACCTGGTCACGAATCTCACCTTGCAGTGACCGCTGGTTTTGAAAAAAACTTTAAGACTGTAGTTTCGCGTGACGAATGGCAAGGACATACCACCAAGGTGCAAAGCTGGGGACATATCATATCAGCAATTGGACAGTGATAAGCGAAAAGAGAGCTGCTCTGCTCACAATTCAACAAGACCAGGCTTGCCTTGTCCTATGACGCTGTCAAAGTTACTTGGATCTAGGTCGAGGACATTAGAAGCGAGGGCCCCTGCGAGCAGTGACAATGAAAGGATCGACACTGGAAACTTCATAAATATGGTTCAATGGGAGCGGGTGCAGCGAGGAGAAGGTTGATAAGTGCGTACGTGGAGTTGCAAGACGCCATATTAGTAAGAAAGTGTATTACATCAGCCGTGAGTGAGTGGTGACGCAATGTCGACGTGGCCCTCCTTGGCTTAGCAATTAGCTACAGTAAATGCCGTTCACTTCAACGCCAGAATGCACATAGCTTCACATCAGCAACTTGCAATCTGAGCACATTCAGCATTACTTGCGTGAATATCTGATTCAACGCCTCATTGCGCGCAATATAAATCATATCGTTGACTCAGCACTGACTCGACCTTTCCTCTATTAAATCACTCTCCTTGGTACTTATCTGCGCAACACACGTCATCCCATCGACCCTACTCTGCACATGGCCCCTTCAGACCAGCCAGTACAGGGGAAGAACAAGACGAGGAGTACATCCAGCAAGACGATATATATGTTGAAGTTGATCAAGGTGATGAGCCCATGGACGAGGACGATGGTGTTGATGATATCAGTGGGGTCGAAGGAGAAGTCGTCTGGGAGGATAACTCTATCCAACATTTCTCTGGGCACGAGGGACCCGTCTATACTGTTGCCACACACCCAACTGCAGCCCTAGCGGTATCCGGCGGCGGAGACGATTTTGGCTACATTTGGATGTCACGAACGGCGAGATCGTGGTGAAGCTCACTGGCCATACTGACAGTGTCACCGCAGCGGTATTCAGTTCAGATGGCGAGATGGTCTCGACAGGCGGTATGGATGGTCGGGTTCGAGTGTGGAGGAGAGTCGGAAAGGAGGATTATAAGACTTGGGAGTTTCTGGCCGAGTTACAAGGTCCCGATGAAGTCGTGGTACGTTCTCCGACTATCCGTAGCGCATCTACGAAGACTAACTTTTACGACACACTGCAGTGGTTGCGTTGGCACCCCAAAGGCCCAGTCTTGCTCGCTGGCTCCAATGACAGTACAGTCTGGTTATGGCAGCGTAAGCAAATTCCACTCTCCCCACCCGCCAAATGAAGCCTCAAGTCGTGCCGCAGTGCCATCCGGTAGTATCATGCAAGTTTTCGCAGGCCATACGGGGCCTGTCCAGTGTGGAGATTTCACGCCGGACGGTAAGCAGGTTGTAACTGGAATGCCGAGCAGGCACTCAAAAGAACAATCTGTAGGCAAACGCATCGTAACTGCATGCGGCGATAATACCCTGATCTATTGGGACCCCCGGTCGCCCACGCCACTCTTCAAGCTAACAGGGCAAGATGCGCGGTTCGACTTGGGCGGCATCACCTCGCTCGCCGTTAACCCCGCCTCGACCATAGCCGTCGTCGGCGGCGCGGAAGGTGGTGTCCGCGTCGTCAGCCTAAGCAAGGGCGAAGTCATCTCGGCCCTTGGCGGCCACACCGAGAGCCATAGCGTGGAAGCCATCGTCTTTGTCAACATCGTCGGCGCTGTCGATGGCTCGAGCGCAGCCCCTGGGTCGGCCGGCGCAGGCACCGTCGTCACCGGCGCGACGGACGGCAAAGTGTGCATCTGGGACCTCAACACGAATCGGTTGCGCACGACGCTCGAGCACAAGGTAAGCCACCATCACCGCTACTGTCGACCGTCTCTACCGTCGTTCTTCGGCTTTCCGCCTGCCCAGTTTCTTCCTTTCTTTTTTTTTTTTTTCGATGCTGATGAACGGACGTTTTTGGGTTCGCAGGACGCCGTTACGAGCCTATTGGTGCACCCGACGAAACTGCATCTCGTCATTTCGTCGTCTGCAGACCACACCCTTCGGACATGGGATGCGCGCTCTGGCGCTCTTGTTCGGGAGCACAAAGGGCACCAAGAACTCATCAACGGTGCCGCACTGGGACATGGTGGGGAAATCGTGGTCAGTGCAGGTGATGACGGTGCGTGCCTGGTGTTCGGCACTGAATAGAGAAGCGAGACGCAGGGACCGTGGCCCGTGATGAGTAGAGTTGATGACTGTATAACACACTTAGATTAGATTATGTTTTTCCGTATCTTATAGAAACCAAGGGCCGAATGGAAACGGAAATATGCTGAACTTATGAACACTCTCCCTAACCGTTACTCCGACCGATGATTACTTCCCCTGTACTCGGGGATCAATCGAGGCACCACTCGCACCGTCGATCCACAATGTTCGACTACATGCAATAGCACGAAGGGCGACATACTTGAAATCCATATAGCCACACTAGATCCACGGTAAGTACGCTGCAAAAGTCATTCTCGCCATAATGTTTCATATCCTATGTACTCCACGCGTACCAAGAGTATGTGCATCAATTGCCATAGTATACAAGCTCCACAAGCTTCTCCAAACGGCCGCCATCATCCTCGGTGCCACCGGCCATGGCAGCAACGAGCATAACCCGTTCTATCAAACCGGAGCGTAGGAGTCGCATCTCATTTACTTCGGTCATACGGATCAGTTTGCCTGTATCGACACTGCGCACCTCGATGTATCCGGGGGAGAATAGCAAGAGGTGCGGTCCGTGACGCGTATGCGCTGAGGCTCTACGCTCCCACTCAACATAATAACTTGAACGAGCGGGCTTGCCGCTTTTGTTCACGAAACACCCGAAGTCTGGGAGAGCGTCAAACGACGAACATGCAGGCGGAAAGATAGCTGACCTTCATAGATTAAGAGGATATCGTTGTCGTATGTCACCATCCCGAGGATGTTCCCCTTGCCCACCAGTTCGAGGATCTTTGGCGTGTCACCCTTTTCTTTTGGTACAACCTGCAAGGTTTTCGCATCCCGCTTTGAATTTGGCAAATCAGGAATAACGGTAGGCGAGGATTTGGAATCACTTTGTAGATAATCAACAACGGCCCAAGCTGAGAAACGGACGAACTCACTTCATGACTTCCGCGATATAAATGGCTTTGGGTGCGCAAATCACGGCCTTTTTGTCGGGAAAGAATGCTGCGTCGTGGGGTTCTTCCGGAATATCCACCGACTGTTGCGAGAATGATTAGTAGCTGAGCCTTTCAGAAGAGGTGCAGAGACGAACGGAACCCAAAAGCTTGTATTCCGCTGGGGCCTGTGGGTTCCCGGCCTGGCGGGATAGTTCTAGTACGTAGACTTGAGTTTCCTTGGAACTCTTTGAACTCTTCGCTGCATAAATAACTTCCCGGGGATGAGAAACGAAGGAAAGGAAAACTGAGTATGTAACTATATCACTTCACTTACTGAAGGTTTGATCAACAACGCGACCCGCTTTAACAAACGAGATGTCCCCATGTTCTTCAACCAACCTTTCCATCGACTTGTCAAGGTTCAGAGTTGTGGCATCTCCTTGAGAAGCACTAACGACCACGTCAAGAGGATATGAATACAGTGCCGATTCACAATGGACGATGAATTTGTTGAATTCTGGGATAGCAACTATCGAAATTGGTTCATTGTATTCCAAGACCCTCCGAAATGCTGCGAGCAACAGACTTAGTGACCAAGTCAGGCGGGAGTCCCGACAACTTACCATAGTTTGTAGTACGCCTGCTAACGTATATGCCCCTGGTACAACCGACGGCGATGTAACCCTCCCCTTGGAGCGCTGAAAGTCGTGAGTGCTAATCAACGGTACCAAGTCAAGGCATCTTACAGAACCCTGCAGCACAAACTGTACGGCCAGTATAGTGCGCCTCGCGGTTGAACTGGATGCGTGGAGGTATCCGGAAGAAACCGTCATTGAGCGTTTGGGGTGCGTATAACTAATTACGTTCGTTTATCAGACGCGTAGAAACTCGAAACCGCGATAAAGGTACCATCTTCAGATCTTGTTCGCCCTTCCGTTTATCAATCGCGTTAACGAGCGCAGTGTGCCACCTATTCCGTTCCGTCGCCGTCTTGGTATAAATGGTGTGTCGACGGGTTATCTTGGCTGCAACATGATATACAGTGAAAGGATACACGTCCTCCGTTGGCAATGAACGGAAACAGGACCCGACCGACTTAAAGAAGCCTCGCGCCTCTTTTCGAACTTCCGATTCGTCATTGAAAGATGCCAGACGCAAGGACTCCAATGGGATTGGCTAGTCAAAGAGATTGCATGAGCGTGGACATCATAAGAACAGGGCATGGCCATATTTACCCTCGCTACATGACTGCGCCGAGTCGTCCCTCGTGGGCTCGGTTCCTCTTTGAGCACCAAGACTAGTACGAGTTAGGCCTGAGGAGAGGTTGACAGCACAGCTACGTACAGTGACTGTTTAACAGGGCACCAAATCCATCGGCACACAGAATCCCACGACTGCATAAATCCCACCAAGGGTCACTGTCATATTTTTGGGTTAAGAGCGACCCAGAATGAATGAGCATCGTCAAGGAACCATCTTCTTTGTCAAGGACCTAAAGGATATTGATCGTGAGTCCCGGCGTGATCAACAAGCCTAGACTTACAGGGATTTCGCCTTCTGGGTAAACCAAGGTCTCAAGAAGTGCCCTCCCCTCTGCGGCCGCAACATAGTCTGGCTTTTCACTACTTCCAGCGGGGTGATTGAGATGTGAGAGGGAGGAGGGCGGGCGAGATGATATTGCCGAATCACTTTGAACCGTTCGAAGTGGATGCAAGAGCGGAGGTGTGATAGCCTCGTTCGGCGTCGTCCCATGACGCTGAGGCATAGGAAATGGCGGGGCTGGCGAGCCCCGCCTGTCTCCGCCATTAGCTGTCGTGGGCTGCGTGCCTGCGAGCGGGAGTCTGGGTGGGTGGGCAGTGAATGACCATTCAGGGAGATGCGCGTGGAAATCCTACTGTGGAAGGGGAAAAGCGGGGGTTCCACGGACGGGCGAAGGAGGTCGAACATGTACGGAGGACACTGTGGCTTGCAGACGAGGGTCTGGCGGGGGCTGCGTTGAGCTTGGCCCCTGGGTATTAAATCGTGGTGACTGCATCTATGAACCGAGGACACAACTAAACGGATTTGACGCCCACAGCCACCATGCTATATAGCCCGTCAAGCATGATAAGATAAAGGAAGTCGGTAGCGGTTTGCAGTGTTTGACAAGTGGTGCATATAGGCTCATGTCGGAAGATAAAGGGGGGGATGGGCTTCAAACCCTCCGTTCCGTGAAATCTATTTCACGATCAGCGCAGAATTGCTTGGCCCCGACGGCATCGACCGGTTGCAGGGCGTTCAAGTTTCGATCGAATCGCGTCCGAATCGTTGTTTAGATCAGACCAAGCTCATTCATCTACGTTGCTTGATTGAGGCTCAGAGGAGTCGTATTCCCGTGCACCGAACCTGCACTTGCACCACAAGTGATAGCCCGGCAGTAGCACTGCCTACTCCTACCCCCAACATCGTGTCGTGTTCTCAATAACCGGGCATGTGGAGCTATGAGCTGCCATCAGACTGCGCTCCGAGTCTGCGTTGATCTCTCTCAGACTGGAGTTGCTGACACTCCGGATACCTGAGATAGAGGGGTAATGAACACAGATATCGCCGTCAGAAGACAATTCGGAGGGGTGATGACCTATGGTAAGAAGTTGAAGTGATATTGAATGTACGTGATATACGAGTTGTCATTCGGCCCAGAGTAGGCGAAAGGAGGCACAAGCCTCTCCGAGTCCGAGTCATTACAAGGAGCAGGCCTTAGCCATTCTTCGCAGCTGTTCACATTGTGTACTTATGGCTTGCAATTAGGCCGGGTGCGTGTTCTCCTGCTTTCACTATACCTCTAGCCGTCAATCCGCGTCAATCTTCCAGGACAAAGGTGCAGAAAGGGTATATTTGAAATCTCCATAGGTAGAGCTCGGCGTGAGTATAGTAAGTATCCAAGTCGTCCCGGCTACATTTACAATCTATCCCATCCGTACTTAAAGCACATTACCGTTGCTTGTGCATCAAGTGCCACGGCATACCATCTCCACAAGCATCTCCCTGCGGCTGCCATCGTCCACCGCACCGCCCGCAGTGGCGGCGACGAGCATACCCCGTTCCATCCAACCGCAGCGCAGGGGCCGCACATCGACCGTTCCTACTATTTGAATGAGCTTGAGCGATTCAATGCTTCGAACCTCGATAAATATGGGAGAGAATAGCAAGAGATGGGAGCCGCGATGTGCATATGCGGTGGCCTTGCACTCCCACTCCATAAAATAGCCCGATTGGGCGGGCTTGCCATCATTGTCCACGAAACAGCCAAAACCTTGAATTATGTCAGATGACGGACTCGTACAGTTAAGTGTAGAGAAGCTGACCATCATAGACTAAGAGGTTATGACTCCCGGATGTCACCATTCCGAGAATGTTCCCCTTGTCCACCAATTTAAGGATTTTCGGTTTCTCTTTCTTTTCTAGACCAAGCAACGTTTTCGCCTGGTCGTTCATACCGTCTAATCTCCGAAGAAAGGTGCCACGCTTGCGATTCGTAATTTGAGGCACCACTTCAGGGGGAGGATTGATTGTACTTCGAGAATGATTAATTCACGTTCCTTAATGAATAAAGGACGAACATACTTTATTGGGTCCACGATGTACATAGCTTTCGATGCACAAATAGCTATCTTGTCAAAGAAAAAAGTCGCATCGTGGGGATCCTCCGGAATAGGCGTAGCCTGTAAAGATGATTAGAGGGTGAACCTTTCGAAATACGTGTGGAGACGAACATCACCCAAGGGCTGGTATTCCGCTGGGTTCTGTGGGTTCCCATCTGGACGAGTCAATTCTAGCACGCGCGATGTAACCTTCTTAGATTTCTTTGCTGCGTAGACAACTTTTTGCGGATTAGACAAAAAGATCCAATATGTAAATAAGTCGCTCACTCAACGCTCGATCAGCTACGCGACCTGCTTTGAAGAACAAGACATCTCCATGATCTTTGGCCAACCTTTCTTCTGAGTCGTAAAGGTCCTGAGGTGCGGCATCCTCTTGGGAAACGCGAAGGACAAGATCAAGAGGATATGAAAACAGTGCCGATTCAGAATGGACAATAAACTTCTTGAATTCTGTAACGGCAACTATTGATGTTGGCTTATCGGATTCCAAGACACGCCGAAACGCTGGGTAGCATTAGGTAACTGAGCGGGCGGATGATTCTGACGGCTCACGGGAGTCACTCGCGCGGTCACTAACGTATATCCCATTGGTACAACCGACCGCGAGGTAATGCCCCCCTTGATACGCTGAAAGTTACATGAGCATTGACCAGTGATATAAAGACAAAGCATCCTACAAAATTCAGCAACACAAAGGGCACGACCGGTGAATTGCCTCCCACGGGTAAGCTGGATACGTGGAGGGGGGACACAGAAGAAAGTGTTGTCAAGCGTGTGAGGTTGGTATAACTACATTTGTTTGTGAGACGTCGAGTAAATAAGTAAAAAATGAGAGAAAAAGGGTACCTCGATCCCGGGTTGCCTAGCCTGGCATACCTCAACCGCCTTAGTGAGTTCATTGTGCCACCTGTTCCGTTCCATCGCTGACTTGGTGTAAACGGTGTGTCTACGAGTTATCTTGGCAGCGGCATGAAATACAGTGAGGGGGTACACGTCCTCCGTTGGCAATGAACGGAAACAGGACCCGATCGACTTGAAAAAGCCTCGCTTCTGCTTTCGAACTTCCGATCCGTCACGGAGGGGTACCAATCGTAAACAATCTAGCGGGATCGGCTAGAATGACGGTATAAGTGGGTATGTTATGGAGTAAGTCGTGGACACCTTTACCTGTATCATATGACTGGACTTGGTTCTCGTCGTCGGGCTCGCCTCCTCGAGTATCATAACTGGAACGAATCAGACTCAAAAGAGGGATGATGATGCAACTACTTACAGTAGTTATTCAACAGGACACCATATCCGTCTGTCCATGAATTTCCACCGCCAGAATTTTTGCTCGCAAGGGGCCCGTAGCCAATCGGAGTCCAGGACTCATCATCTTTGTCGAAGATCTAAAAGAGATCAGCCAAAGGTTCAGCATTAAGAAAACATGAGACTTACGGGGATTTCGCCTTCCGCATCAACCCAGATATCACGGATTTGCTCGCGTTGCGCCGCTGCCTTATCACATCCTAGGCTGCTACTAGAGGCAGTGGGGGGATTGTGAAGTGATAGAAAAGAAGGCATGGGAGAAGATGGTCCCGAGTGACCGCTGGAGCTTTGAGGTGAAGGCGAGGGCGGGCGAAGGGTAGGTCCGTTCGGTGTCATGGCGTGAGGCTGGGGAACAGGAAACCTTGGGGTTTGCGACCCCGGCACAAGGAGGCTATTTGTTGTGCTTGATAGCATGACTGGGTCTGTGCGAGTAAAAGCGGTATATGATAGTTCAAGGGGATGTGTGTTTTGTTGAAGAAGGAAGAAGGGGAGATGAAGGGAATATAAGGAGGCTAAGGACGATGTGGCTGTGATAACTTCACCATGACGGTGAATGTCGAGAATACAGGCGATGTAGCACGCGTATACCACGAGCTGCAGCGCTACCGTAAGACACAGCCTGTAAAGTTGCAGACACCAAGGCGGTGCCAGACGCTGCTGCGCTGTCGAGATGTTTCTGCTGGATCGGCACCGGATAATGGATGCGGCCGGGAGAGAAAAGAAAGCCTGCACGACCTCCAGGCCGAAAGTTGATCCGTTGAGTCTACATAGGAGAAGAAGCAATTGTCATTCGGGTTGAACAAGGACTGCGCTGCACTGCCTCAGTGTGAATGTGAAGAAAGAAGGAACGAACCAGTGTCACCTTGGCTTGGCATTGCGCGGTCACGTGAATCCTTTGCTGCCTGCGTGGTCGGTGCCCTCCACACTCACGCGACTGTCCGCTTTCGGTGCCAGGTCTTGCCATCGAACTACACGCACGGCCTCAAGGTACGCGATGGTGCGAAGAAGGTTACACAGCACGGCAACATTGCCGAAACCATCGATCTATTTACCACAAGAGTACACTACTGCATACAAGTTATGATTACTACTGTAGAAAGCTACATATCCCAGTCGTCCCAGTGTTCTTGCACGCGTTCCACTGATGGAGCAATAGCCGTAGTGGGCACCAGCTCTAAGACCCTCTCGCTGAGGCCACGCTCATCCTCAACACCGCCAGTCATGACAGCAATGAGCATATCCTCTTCCGTCAAATTAGAGTGTAAAAGTCGCACATCGCCGCCTTCTATTACCTGAACGAGCTTGCCGGAAGCGATGCAGCGCACCTCGATAAATCCGGGCGAGAATAGTAAGAGGTGGTGTCCACAATGAGCATACGCTGTAGCTTTGCACTCCCAGCAAATATAACCACCTGAACGGGCGGGTTTGCCGTGCTTGTCGACATAACAGCCAAACTCTTAAAAAAAGGTCAGACAACGAATCGACAAATAGTGATGTACTGACCGTCATGGACTAGGAGGATCTCAGCCTTATCGCATCTCACCAATCCAAGGATCTTCGCAGCATCGAATTTTTCTCTGAGCACATGCAGAATTGCATTTACGCCACGGGTGGAGTCCAAAAGATTGGGTATCACAGTCGGCGAGGAAACAGTCATACTTGATTGATGATCAAATCCACGAACCATTTTGTCTCACGATTAGACTCACCTCATTGGCTTTAGGATATGAATGACTTTGGACGCACAAACTGCTATGTTCTCAGAAAGAAATGTTGCGTCGTGGGCGTCTCGTGGGATAGGCATCGACTTTTACGGAAATGGTCAATGGCTAGACCTCTCGGCAAACGCGGGAGACGTACAGGACCAAAAGATCGGTATGATGATCCACGATCCGCTGAGGTCCGTACGTCTTCATCAGTTAACTCTAGTACGTGCAATGTAGCATTCATGAATGTCTTCGTTGCATAAACAACTTCTCGGGCATGAGAAACGGAACAGTTCGATTCGTGACTAGATCTCTTACCCAAAGATCGATGGCCAATGCGACCTGCTTTGAAGAACAAGACATTCCCATCCTTCTGAGCCAACCTTTCCAACGAATCATCAAGGGCTTTAACTGTGGCATGCCCTTGAGAAACGCGAACAACCAGATCAAGAGGATAGGAAAATAACGCCGTTTCACAATGGACAAGGAACTTGTTGAATTCTGGAACGGCAACTATTGAAGTCGGGTTGATGAGTCCCAAGACTCTCTGAAATGCTGTAGACAATCGAATTAGTGACCAAGGCAAGCGGAAATTCACATGGCTTACAAGAGTCAGCACGGATACCAACGTATACACCGTTGGTACAGCCGACAGCAAGGTAATTCAGTTTTTGAAACCCTGAAGGGGGACATCAACGCTGATCGATGATATATAGCAATGCAACCTACGAAACGCTGCGGCACAAAGGGTACGACCAGTGAAGTGCATCCCGGGGGTAAGTGGTGTACGTGAAGGCACGCGGAAGAAGCCGTCATTAATCGTTTGGGGACCGTACCACTAGGTTATATAATGAGACGCATAGAAAATCAAAGGGGTAACGACAGTAGTACCTTGTTCGCGTCTTGCCAAGCCTTCCGGACACCAATCGCGTCCACGAGCGCACTGTGCCACTTTTCCCGAGCGGTCGGTGACCGGGTGTAAAGGGTGTATCGACGAGGTATGTTCGCATTGGCATGGTATACGGTGAAGGGATACAGGTCCTGCTTGGTCGAACTCATGCCGAGGAAGTTGCCATTGTCTGCGCGCTCCTTTCGGACCTCTGGGGGCTCGTCAAAGGATCCCAATTGTAAATACTCCAGTGGGATCGGCTAGGAAGGGATTAAATGTTGAAAATTAAGGCATGCTCACACTTACCTTTACTATATGACTGCGCTTGATCGTCCCCGATGTGTTCGTTTCCTCCTTGAGCAACAGGACTAGTACAAGTCAGCCCACACACAGGGTAAGACATCACAGCTGCGCACAGTAGTTGTCTAACAGGGCGCCAAATATATCGCTCCACGAATGCCAAGTGTCGGATTTTTGCCGTGCGAGCGGTCCAGAATGGATTAGAGTCCGGGAGTCATCACACAAATCTAGGTCCTGAAGGGTATCAGGAGCTGAGCGTTATCGACTGCTCCAAACCTACAGTGATTTCGCCTTGTGGGTCGACCAAGCTCTTGCGAAGTGCTCCAAATTTGACCTTTTCTTCTGCGGCTGCAATACCAGGTTCCGAGCTTTTGATGAAATTTTGCAGAACTGTCAGCACTATGGGGATGGTCTCAAGATCAGGGTGTTCTGCGGCAGTCACTTTCTGGATTCGTTCCAAAATCAATTTCAGCCTTGGCAATCGGGTGATGGGGCGAGAGATTAAAGTCTTGAAATCCCGTTTCCTGAGACGGGGGTCTTCAGAACACTTTTGGATGAAATCTTTGTAGCGGGGGTTTCGTTCAAGTTCTTTCTCATGACGTTCCAACGATAAAGGCGAGTGTTTGATATAATCCTCATAGTCGGGAGTGAAGACGAGCGCATCTGACATTCGATGGATCAGAGGGAATAACGAGTGTTCCTAAAGACAGCTTACAATCTAGGATGATGTCTGCTATGCTCTGGACGAGGGGGTGCTGGTCCCGCTGACGGGAAAAAAGAGACCCAAGCATGCGTCGATGGTGCGTCGATATCTCACGCAGATTCCAGAAGACCTCAGTCACGAATGTCGTAGCCCTTTCTTTGGCTATTATCTCTTGTGAGGCACTCAAAATTGGTGTCATATAGACCTGAAAGCAAAGTCAGTCAAAAGATATGCACGATTCAATGCTCCGTACATCATCTATGATCCGCAAGTCATTGACGTAGTCAAGTTCCGACTTGAAAACCTCAAACAAGACAGACTGCCGCTCGACCTCTTTCTTCCCAAGAGACTTCAGTGCCTGAGCTGGAACGAACCGATCCCATTCTTGTTCTGATTCGGGGATCTCACCAGACTGAAATAGTTCCACTCCAGCTGCTAGGTCAAGGCTATGCATCTCTGTTAACAATACGACCAACCAATATCAGAACCGGTCCTATACCTGGACTTGCTGAGATCACGCTGTTTCTCAACTCCTACGTGCTAGGTGAGAAGACACATGAGTAATATCCTTCAAAAGGAAATGCCCAAACACTACCTCTGTTTTGAGGGTCTCGAGACCAGTGACTGAATTACGTTGTGACAGGGCGGGAGTTAGACGTGGTGTTCCGAGATCATGTCTTGAAGCCCGAGGTGAAGGTGGACGAGATGCAGCTCTGGTTGACGTCGCGCGATGGAACTGCGGCTCAGGAAATGCTAGGGTTGCCGATTCCAACGCGTACGAGCTAGTTGCTCTCGGGCGTTGCCAGTTTGGAGGCGAGAGATTGGGCGGTTGGGAGATAGACGTCGATCCAAAGGGATTAACATACTGCGGAGTGGGAAAAAGAGAGGGGAATGTCTTTGGGTGGGTGTCCGAAGGGCTTTGGAGGAAAGGAGAGGTTTGCGAGTGGGCTTTTGGAGGAGCAGGATGAGGTTGCCGTGAGGCTCGACTATTGGGTGAGGGCGAGTGCATAAAGACTAGTTAAGCTCAGTCACCATCACGTCAAACACTATTTTCTTTCAACCCACCCTGGCGCTGGAGTCTAACAGGTGCTTATCGTCGCCCTTCTCTTCCTCCGTTGTCTAAAATTGTTCATTTCTCAGTGCATGCAAGTAGACGGCGTGCTTTCTCTACCCACCGGGGATGAAAATGATGATGATTCGCTGTTTGGTTCCCCTCCACCATCGCCGGCCAGAGGTAGGTCACCACAACTAGCCCTCCCCGTGGGCCCAGGGTCTGCAGAAAACGTGGGGGCCATTGCACTTCCTGGTTCCCATTATTGTTCTGAACTTGCCATCGATCCGGCAGTTTTACTTTTGAACCGTCCTTTGTCCCCAAGAAACCCGGACACCCTCACAACCACCCCCCTTACCCCACCACCGACCTTGAGTTCTTCTCACAGGCCCGCAACATCTCGCGGTCCATCGAGGGCTTCCAAGAACTCGAAGAACGGCAAGGAGCGGTCTGCCACCCCACATCCTTCTCCTCCCATCCGCTTCCCTGGTCCCGATGAACCATTGCCTTCCAACTTTCTGCGCGGTCAGCAGGGACTTCTGGGGCATGCCGGTCTAATCGGCGGATTAGACCCATCCACTCTTTCCACGAGGTATCACAGGGGGTCCACGTCACAAAACCCGATCATCATCGAGGACGAGCTTGATCCACCGCTGTTGGGGAAGAAGGGATCTTATTCCCTTGATTTCTCTTCGCTCCCTTCTCCGTCAAGCGAGGAGATCATTTCTTCTCTTATAAAGCAGAAAAATATCTTTCCTGTGTTGGAGTCCTTGCTACGACTACTTGCAGGTACAGGGGTGCCCAATGCTTCCCCTGCTGCGACGCCGTCCTGCCGTCCTGCCCCCTTAAGTTCTAATGGATCAAGCAATGAGGGCGGCCCCGCACCGAAGCGCCGGAGACTCAATTCTGTTCCTGCAGGGGCTGCTGACTGGGATGTGCCATATCCATTCCAACAAGGAGAAGGGCCAACCCATTATCGTCTTCATTGGGAAAAGGAACGCCTCAAACAACTTCTTTCTCAGCTGGCGGTGCTAGTTAAAGGCGCCAAACGGTCTGCCGCCGCTAGGGCGTCCCTCCAGCAACATGTAGACTCGAGTTCCTCTATCAACCTCTCAAAGCCAGCAAGCCAAATTTCTCATCAACCACAGCCCACAGCGGATGTGTCACCTTGCGAGCAACATGACGCACCGACCTCTCACTCCAGGGTCAGGGATGTTGCCCCCACGCCGACCGTACCTGAATGCCCGCGTCAAGCGTTGCAAAACCCCGCAGCTCCGCAGACTACTCCCTTAGATGATTTCATAGCTTCTCTCCTCAATAATTCTATACCTCGCGTTTCGTCTCCGTTGAATGTAACCTCGTTTTCGCCGGCCTCGGAACTCCCCCCGCATAATTCTGCCCCAGCTAGCTCACATTCCACTGCCTCAGATACGTTAGAACTGGATCTCCAGCAGTTGTTGGGCATAACTCGTCATAGTCCGTCGCAGTCGACGACAGCGAGCACTGATTCTCCTGGAGTAACAGTCCCGCCCATATACTGCCCCAACCTCCCGGATCAGGTTCCACCGCACGAAACCCCCGTTGTCGCTGGCCCCATCTCAGACCTCATGATAGACCCAATGCTTTTAGGGAGATCATCCAATCACAATTCCTACTTGGTCGACCCTCCCATAAATTGTACAACTGCCCAAGGGCCCTCGACGCCGACACTCTTACAATCCCCTGTTGCTTCCACCAGCTCCTTGTTCGATCCTTTGACCCCCAGGGAGGACTTGTGTTCAGAACCCGATGTCTACCGACCTGAACAAGGTAGGTCTCTGTTGTCGTCCCATGGTCCCCGTGTTCCTCAAGGACTAGTCAATGCTGTAGCAGAAGATCCAATTAGTGCGGCGACTTTACTGCTGCAGATCGCAATGTCTGCACCACCACAAACCACCGCTCAGTCAAAGACACTGTTACAGCCTCCCACTTCACGATTTCAAAGCATTGAACCCCAATCCCCAGTACCTATCTCATCGCCGCAACCGTTCGTAGCTTCGATTGCTACGACAACTCCCATATCGTCGAGAGCGCCTTCAGCAGCACCGAGACAAGGTTCTGCTCGATCCGCGATTACTCCGACCACCCAGATCCTTTCTTTATTGGACCAACGACGTCTTGGCAAGAGCTCTTCCAGCAACAAAGCATTGAACAAGCAAGAAGTTATCCAGCGTGCGAAGGACCGACGACAGCAGCTCCTGACAGAATTACAAAAGGCGAAAGTGGAGCTTTGGGAAGTAACGATCGAACAGGGTGTGTTAAATCATCTGATGAAGGACCATGGCTGTCTGTAAAAGTTGATTGGTACTCCTACTGGTTCGATAGACCCCTTTACCTCTACGTTCTGCATCGTGGATAATAACAGTTGCACTCTTCAATTTGCCATAGGACCAGATGCCCACGTGGAAATCGCCAAGTCAACGATCTGATGCGGGTTGTCGGACAGATTTGTAAGACTAAGACTCACTAAGATTCACTGCTGCCATCTGAATGAACTCGCGGGCGAAATCGGCGGGTACCGGGCCCGGGTGAAATAGAGGCCGGCTGCGGGGCATGGCTCATTTAAGGCGTAGAACCGCCCTTCAACCACGGATCGCATTCAACCACGGACTTTTCGCTGTCAAGAATGTCCACAAAACAATACACACAAATTGTGCTCAATGAGCGCCCCGTTGCAGACATCACGCCCACAACCTTCCGTTCAGAGAATGTGGCATTTGACCTCCAGCCTGGTCCGGGTGAGGTCCTTGTCCAAGTCAACTGGCTTTCGCTAGACCCCGCTATGCGGGGTTGGCTTAAGGATACCAGGAGCTACCTCCCACCCGTCCAAATAGGCGAGGTCATGCGGGCTACGGGTTTGGCCACCGTTGTGAAAGCGAGTGAAGGCTCTAAGCTACAACCCGGTGACGTAGTGACTTGCACCCCTGGTGAGTGGACATCAATGTCCCCAGAGGGCGATGCGCTTATGGGCAGGTTGGACGGAGTATGCCATCTTGAAAGAGGAAGCTACCCGGGAAATCCAGTGAGAACCACCAAGTGATACACCCCGTTGTAACACAGACTGAATAGGGTGCGCCAGAGTCCCTCCAGGAGCCCAATTACTCGACTTCTTAGGACCTTTGGGCACCGGTGCGTACCTCATCCAGCGATTCCCGTGACCCCTTGACTGATCTGGCCACTCCAGGGGGCTTAACTGCATACTTCGTATGTCGTCTAACTCGACAATCCACTTCTCTGCTGTTAATACTGCGACACAGGGTCTACTAGAAGTTGCAAAGATCAAGGCTGGTGAGACCCTCGTGGTCTCGGGAGCCGCTGGCTCCGTCGGCTCGTTGGCGTGCCAGATCGGCAGGCTACACGGTGCGAGGGTCATTGGAATTGCCGGGACGGACGAAAAGTGTAGATGGCTCAGAGAGGAACTCAAGATTGATGCGGCCCTGAATTATAAGAGTCCCGCATTCCGGGACGAGTTCAAGAACGCGGTCGGATATCTTGATGTCTTCTTCGACAACGTTGGGGGCGACATTCTTGACTTTGCCTTGACTAGACTCAAGAAGGGGGCACGTATTGCTTTATGCGGTAAGTCGGAACATGAACTGTCGCAACCATGCTCTCGCTAATGACATCCACCAGGTGCCATCTCCGACTATAGTACGTCCATTGTTACCCTGGTACTATATATTTTTGATAGTCCCACGTTGCAGATGCTCCCAAGCCAAAGGGCCTCTCTTCCTATCTGAACCTCATCGGTCAACGAGCGAAAATCGAAGGCTTCATTGTGTAAGTGTGTGTATAGGAGCGACTGGCGCTACCTGAAGGCCTGAACACCCACTGAGGACACGGTCATCTCTAGATTTGACTACGCAGATCGCTATCCAGAGGCTTTGAGAGACCTCAGTAAATGGATCTCCGAAGGTCGCATAGTGCGAAAGTTCCACATCGTCCGAGGGCTGGAGAAGGCACCCGCGGCGCTCCCCTTGCTCTTTACGGGAGGCAACACAGGAAAATTGTTTGTTCCTACGTCATTCATTTCTTATTGTCTGCTCTGACTTGAGAATATCCTAGAGTCGTCCACGTGTCCGGCCCGGATGCGAAACTCTGACTGTCTGAAACCTGGGATTACGAAGCTCTTGTTATCGCATGTTAATGAACAGTTCTCTTCATCGGTTGAATGGAAGTATTCCTTGTTATAGGAGTGTCCATTAAAACTTGCATTTCTGTGTGCTTCCACAAGAATGCCGCTGCAGTGAGGACTCGGACTTGCCCTTTTGACCTAGCATCATAAGACATCAAATCTATGCCGAGGTACCTTCAATGTTCAAGAGATGCGCTTGCTAGTGTGTGTGTATATCTGTATCCCATAGTGTGTTCAGCTTGCCTTCGTGGTCACTAAGCACTGGGCTCCAAATAGCTTTGCTGTCTCCGTTGCTAATGGTACCGTCCCGATCAAAAATCCAAACCAATGGCCGTCATACACCTAGCATCAGATAGGGATATCACATTTTCACGTTCGTGTGACGACAGAGTATAAAGAGGTTCTAGCGACACCCGATGCAATGACTTGTACCTTGGACTTTCCACTGAGGGCTGCACCCCCGCTCACTAACACGCCTGAACATGGCCAAAATAGTGCCTCCGACATGCTACAACAGAATAGTACTTGCTGAGCGTCCAGAGACGAATGTCACGCCCACTACCTTCCGTAAAGAGACAGTACCCTTCGACCTCAAGCCAGGGCCGGGTGAGATCCTTGTGCGGGTCGACTGGCTCTCCCTCGACCCCGTTATGCGGAACTGGCTGAAGGAGACTGGCAGCTACCTGCCTCCCCTGCAAATCGGCGGGGTCATGCGGTCCCTCGGCCTAGGCACCGTAATCGAAGCGGGTGAAGATTGCGAGCTACGCCCGGGTGACATCGTGAGCGGCCGGCCAGGTGAGCCTACGCACGCACTTACTGCTTTTTTTTTTTCATTTTCTAAATATTTGCGGATAGGCTGGACGGAGTACGTCGTTATGAAGGAAAGAGAGATTATTCAAAGGATCGAGTGAGCTGCGACTGCTCAGTCTGTTCGGATGGGTCATAGTCTGAATGGATTGCGCAAAGCATCATCCCCCCAGGTGCCCAAGTGGTCGACTTCTTGGGGCTTCTGGGAATCGCCGGTGCGTACTATGGCACCTCGTCCAACGGTTTCATGGAGGCGGGTCTGACCTCCCCACTTGAGGCGGCATTACGGCATACTTTGTATGTGGCCCGACACTCCACGATAAAGCAGTCTGCTAATGATGCTGCGAGGCAGGGTCTGCTAGACGTGGCGCAGATCAAGGCCGGAGAGACCCTCGTGGTCTCGGGAGCCGCTGGCCATGTCGGCTCGCTAGTTTGCCAGATTGGTAAGCTATGTGGCGCGAAGGTCATAGGAATTGCTGGTACAGATGAGAAGTGCAGATGGCTCAGGGAGGAGCTCAAAATTGACGCGGCCATAAACTATAGGAGCCCCACATTCCACGACGAGTTTAAGGACACGGTCGGTTACCTTGACGTCTTCTTCGACAACGTCGGTGGAGAAATATTGGACTTTGCCTTGACGAGACTCAAGAAGAAGGCCCGCATTGCTCTCTGTGGTGAGTCAAAGAGATCCTGTCGAGGTTACCGATGATAATGTTCGTCAGGTGCCATTTCTGAATACAGTACGCGGATCGTACTAATTGGCAGGAAATTTTAGTCCTGACGATACGTGTCTAGACGCTCTCAAGCCAAAGGGGATTACTTCTTACCTGAACCTCGTGGCACAGGGGGCGAGGATCGAAGGCTTTACTGTGTAAGTACAGCGTGGTCTGTTCTTCCTTGCTGTAGCCTGATTGAGTGCATAACTTCTTGTAGAAGCGGATATGTTGAGCGATATCCCGAGGCCCTGAGAGAACTCAGTAAATGGCTGTCCGAGGGTCACATCATTCGTAAATACCATATCGTCGAGGGGCTGGAAAGAGCACCTGAGGCATTCCCCTTGCTCTTCACTGGAGGCAATACAGGAAAGCTGTTCGTTTCAACTTTTTCCGCGGTCTCGATGTTGCTGCGTTAACTCAGATGATCTCAGTGTCGTCCACGTTTCCGGTCCTCATGCGTAACTATGGGTAATCCGCGATGACGGCATTGTGTTATCCCTGACCATGCGTACAAGAGGGCAAACGGAGAGGTGGTGGATGCGAGATGATTCAGTGACACGGGAAATTCTGGAGAAATGCATGAGTATGCTCGTGAGTATCGTCGCGTAGTCATGAAATGGCGGGCAATCGTGTATTCGTCGGTCAGATAATATTAGTACAGTACTGTTCTCTATTATTCGAATTTTTTGCAATGACCCAGATCAATCGGGGTTGTTTATCTCTTCGCACGCCCCACACCCGTGCCCCTCTCGGAATCGGGACCGGCCCTACACGGTACACTGAAACTGTCAAGGCGGCGCTGTCGGTGTTGCATTCGCGCGACGTGACTATCGCGGAACTCCTTCCCGATAGCGGTAAGGACTAGTACAGCATGGATGCTAAGCCGAAGAAAAGAGTGAACAATGACTATGTGCAACGTACCTCGGCTCGAGTCCTTGAAGATAAACTCGTACAACATGTACGCAACGAGGGTCGAAAGAATGTTGGTCAGCGCCGTAATTGCGGCGTATCTACCCCCCCAGGCTTTTGTCCCCCAGATGGTAATCGCAACCAAGCGCCCGCCCAAATCGCGGGCGGTGTTTGCAGCCACTGAAATATGAAAAATGGGTCTCCTGCATGCTCGAGTGAAGCGTTGCTCACGTACAGCCAGGGGTTCCAAATCCCCAAATTGCAGCGCCACTGGGAAACGGGTGGGTCAGCCCTGCGGTCCTTGTCATCATTAAGAGAAAGATTTACTATGCCAAGCCGATGAGCCAAGGCGCAGCGACCGGAGGCGTAAAGAAGTTCGTTGGATCAAGACATGCGACAATAACTACACCGATGAAGAAGTCCTATTTCCAAGTTCAGTATATTTAAACGATCTATCATGTGAGGTACGACCACATACCGCTACGAGTTCGTTTAGGAAGACTAGGCCAAGAGGGGCTGCAGGGTTGGCATAAAAAGCAAAAATACCAGCAGGCCCAGCGGCCGAGAAGTTCACAGTGTCGTACAGACCTGCGGCTGTGAGCGCTGCCTCGGCATCCTATGAACAAACAAGTGAGTAAGCCTTGCTGAAAATCCCGCTGAGCAAATAGCGACGTCATGTACACCGACCTTGATAAGTGGATGCCATTGCCAGTACACAAACCAGCAAGCCATGAAGCCGCCAAAAATCTGAGCAGTGATATATCTTTGCAATGAAGTATGAGCTCGCAGGGTCATTTCAACAAGGAGGGTTTCGCTGACCTAGCTGCTTTGAGTAGGGGAAATCCATTAAAGAGAACTTGAATCAGAGTCACCGCCGGACTGAAGTGACCGCCTGATGTCGTCGCGCATACTACGAGCGCGACAACGATCCCCAAAGCATATGCAGCGCCAATATTAAAGATGGCTATTGGTAGTCGTCCAGTAAGCATCCACTTCAGAAATTACTGGCGACATACAGCCAATGCCTTCGAGCTTCAGAATGTTGCCGACAGTGTACGCGGCCGTGGCGCCTACACCTGCCCAAACATAACAGAAAACACCGAGCTATGGACAGTCAGGACTGATAAGAACTGACGAAGGACGAGTAAGACTCACCATTTCGGCAGAGCATTCAACTACCCACTGGGCCCGTTGATCACGCAGTCTTTCCCATGCGTGAAAGATAGCGGGACGTTGCTCGACGTCTGCGAGGTAGTGGTGGCGGTGACCCTGACCCAGGGGATGTAGAGATGTGGGGACTCCTTCCATCGCCATGTTGATGTGCTGTGTTGTCTAGGGGTCAACCAAATTGATCAAAGCGCCGTCACCGTCGTCGGTGCAAAAGTGGGGAGGGAAGTCTGAGTAGGAAATTTATTGGAACAGGGAAGGTTGTAGTGTCACCTAGTCTCATGACGTAGGCTTTATACACAATGGTGGCCATAATAGCGCGATAGGATGCACGATTCGAGCCACGCAGTTCAGACCGTCCCACAGTGGACCCCGTATGATTGGCGGTTTGGCGCTCACATTTTGATATCAAATACAACACCTAAAAATCCCAATGATGGCTTAGCAGCAGGAATGATTTGATACTCTCCAGGTCGTTTGCCACGACTGCTCGTGTCCCACATTGCCAATGAAGAATACACATTCCAGACACCTCCGAGCCCAGAAAGCTCACCTGTAGACTGTAGTAACCCCCGGTAAAACTCCGTGATTGCCCTTCCTTATCCCATGACGCGTGCGGGTGTGGGGCGAAATACCCTGCTCCGAGTCGGCTTCGATAGAGTGAACCAGTCACTAGCCAATTGGAGGTTAATGTGAATCAGAATTTTCAATGTGGGGTTCAATGTGGGGTTCCCTCACCTGCTGGTTGGAACTCTGGCAGCCGCATTGTGCACACGATCCGATAGGCCGGCATCAGAAAGAGTCAGAACAAGAACGGCAAAACAAACTGGCCATCTTTGTCGAGTTGTTGATGCCTTAGGAGATCGGAAAAGTTACGCTTGCAGACCGCGGTAATCTCTGCCGTCAGTCGACGGTCGATCAATAAGATATAGTCGTAGCCACGCCAACGAAAGTTTTCCATTTTCCGAGCATTTTCCAAATAATCTGGGGGATAAGCAGACGGTCTGTGATTTTATCGCGATGCCACTAGCAGTGGCGGAAACTGCCGGGCACAGACGTTACCTGTTGCTCATGCATCTCCGATGCAGATCCTACGTTATGCTTTACCTAAACTGCAAATTCAAACCAAAGATGAAATACAACACTCCTGGGTCCGAAGGCAGGGCGGCGTTTTCAAGGCAAGATGCTCACCAATAGCAAAAAAATCCGATAAACAGATATCCGTCACAGCGGAGATCGGAAATCCATGCGGCTCGTATGAGGGCGATACTGAGCCGCGACTAACACCGCACCTGATTCGGGGGATGTAGCGGCGCGATACCACCACCATGTCCAGTTTTCCCACGCCTCACTAGATTCCTCCCACTGCCCAGCAAGTTGCTGGGGCACTCAGATCAGTGATTACAGCTAGCCAACAGCTCATAGAGACCAACCCTAGCACAATCAATGACCTGAGACTGATTTTCCTACAGTTTTATGCCAACCCCATTTTCACTGTTATGGACTGCCAGACTAGTTTCACTTACCTCACTTTTTACCATATTGAGCAATCCCTTTCTCATGGACTGGCAAGGAGCTGCCTCCACTTCCACTCATATACCACATCACTATTATGCTCCACTGCCCTCCACTTTATGTTGTGCTGCCTTGGCTTGTTACTAATACTTACTGACTAATATGCTGCCACATTTCATAGTCTCACAGTCTCATGATGCCACTTAAATGCATCATCCTGTCTCTTAGTCATATAGACTTAGTAAGATGCCATCTAGACACATCACACATTACCTAGTCATATGTACTTACTGTATAGTAGCCACAGGGCCTATAAAAGCCCTCCAAATGTGAGACCAAAGCCTTAAGCTTAGTCTCTTGTATAATACAGGACTTCTAGTTCCATATCCTGTGAATTTAAGCTTAATAAACTATCCAAACTCTCTTGCACCTTAGAATGTACCCTAAGGCCTGCTAAATTGACTTAGTGTAACCGGCCTGGGGTGATGGTTCAACACCATCGCGCCCCTGTAAGTTGCGGAACTGGCCAATTAGAGGATTCGTGCCCCGTTTCATGTTTGCGCCCTGTTTCATATCGATCAGCTTGTGATTTCTTGAGTGTCTTGTGCTATTGGTTGTTATTGTCTCGGTCACATAAATAGGTAGCACTGCCCCCTTCAGGCCCTAGGCCTGCCCTCAAGTACCATGTACTATAAATAGGGGACTCATTACGCCTGGTAGAGGCAAGTTGAGTCTCTTGTCTCAATACTAGCAGTGTTCTACTTCATTACGGGTGGCTACTGAGTTGGAGCTCAGCAAGTGGTAACCCAGTTGTCGACATCGATGTACACGTCGACTTCCTCTCTACAAGTCTTCTAGACCACTTTGAGGTCTAGCTCATTGGCTTAGTGTGTCTATTGTTGCTGTCAAACCCTTGGCGGTGACATTAGACTCAACTTTCTTTCAATACGGCTAGCAGTTCAGAAGGGACACTGCAGACTACAACCCTCGATTGGGTAGACGCCATTGGAGGCAGAAGGAATCACAGAGTTCGATATATCTCTAAAGAACACCCAGCCAATCCCACAAACCGGGACATACAAATCATTGTCACAGCAAGGGGCAAAGTGCCAACCAATCCAAAGCTGGTGTGCATTCATGACGATAGGTGGAAGGAAGTCCATTGGAATCGAGGACAATACACTCTAGGAGCAGAAGTCCCACAACTACACGAGTACGACACCGAGGGATCAGAAGCGGACGAGCTTCTCGACGAAGAGCTAGAAGAGCCCGAGGTCGTTTCAGACACAGAGTCAGACGAGGCGGTCAAAGAAATCGACAACGCCTTTAACAAGATCAAGATCACCCCGGTAGAAGAGAAAGCACCAGTATTCCCTATCAGGACCCTCACTCCCCTCCAAGGACTACCCACCGACGCTCTACCATTAGGAGCCAGAATCCCCAGTCTATCACAAGCCATGTCCACCCAAACTACCACAGCCACAGCCATTGCATCGCAGTCATCCACCACCCAGAGCGCACCGCAACATATTCAAAACGTCCTCAGACAAGTCCTTAAAAGATCAGGACCACCTGGGGGACCAACAGGGCCAGGAGGACCAGGAGGACCAGGAGGACCAGGAGGACCAGGAGGACCAGGAGGGCCAGGAGGACCAGACCCAAATGCACCCCAAGTACCGGTGGTGGCAGCCGCCGACGTAAAAACCATGGGAGCGCTCCCACAAGTCTTCATGGGAGATAGGTCCAAGGCTGACAATTTTATCGAAGAAGTAAAAGGATATCTGCACCTAAACGCAGATGTGGCGGGATACAACTCCCCCTTCAAAAAGATCGCATTCACCCTCACCCTCATCAAAGGAGAAAACATGGCCCAATGGGTCAGGGATATGGGCAAATGGATCGATAGGCTACATATGCCTCAAGATAACATCCCAGCATTATGGGATCAGTTCCTCCTGGAGTTCAGTCAACAATTCCAGGATACCCAGGCAGCCCAGCGAGCCCGAAACGAAATCAGGGACTGTCGGATGAAGGGATCCGACTACGATGAATATATCACCAGGTTCGAAAGCCTGGCAAGAAAAGCTGGATACACGTTGGGAAATGAGGAAACGTATAACATTTTTCTCCAAGGGATTCCCGCGTCACTCCTACACGACACCCTAAAACCACCAATCCCTCTCAACTATCACGACCTCAAAGAAAAGGTCAAAACCATTGCACAAGGAAAAACCATCATAGATGGTATCCTAAAGAAGACCCTGGGGGCCCAATCGCCGTTTCAAAGATTCAACAACCCACCTAGGCCACCACCATTCCAGCAAAGGAATTGGCAACCCAGATACAACCAGGGGAATCGCCCCCAATACAACTCCACGAATGCACCGCCATCGATGAACAACACCCCAGTCCCCATGGACCTATCCAGGGGCCGCACCCCTAATAATTGGTGGGGACGAGGAAATTGGAGATAAAGAGCGGTACCACCCGCCAGAGGAAATGTATCAGCACCAGGATACGAAGCAATGCGGTGCTTCAACTGCGGCAGAGAAGGACATTTCGCCCGAGCCTGCCCTGAAAGGCGACAACAGCCCAGAAACCCTTACAGGCCAAGCCCCTGACAGGCCAACCTCATAGACTTCCAGGAGGAGGAAGAACAAGACTATCAGATGGCGGAACCATCAGAGGGAACCTCTGTGGCCACCATGCGAGCGCAACTCGAGGGGATGTCCCTCGACGACCAGATTAAACTGGCCAAGGAAATGGGAGTCGCACAGGATTTTCCCTCTGCCTAATCAGATTGGCCCTGCTTAGGCGAATCCATAGCAATAATGTGTACATATCGGCAAGGAAATCCATGACAGTCTGTTTTTACGCACGAATGATTGCAAAAAGAGCCGAAGGAGTGGCCCTCATAGACTCAGGGGCCACTGAAAATTTCATGAGTCTCGACTACGCTAGATGGCTACGACTCCCCATCAAATGACTCGCGACCCCAAGGCCACTGTTCAATGTCGATGGGACGGAAAACAAAAGCGGAAGCCTCAAATACTACACCGACCTACAGTTCAAGACAGGAACACAGACTACGAACCAACGGTTCTTCCTCTCCGATTTAGGAGATCACAAGGCTATCTTCGGATACCCATGGTTCGCTTCCGTCCAACCGAAGATTGACTGGAAAAAGGGCTGGATTGACTTCACTCATCTTCCCATTGTCCTCTCCGCCCCAAATGCCGCAAAAGCAGTATATGTTCCTAGAACAAAGAACGTACCACGACCAGTTAGGAAGTACACCGATACATACCTCTTGGGAAGGGCGACCATAGGGGGCACCACAAGCAACTCAGAAGAAAACCACGCCATACCCGTCGAATACAGGAGACACAAAAAGGTATTCAGTGAAGAAGATTCCCAATGGTTACCTAGCTCAACCATATGGGATCATGCCATCGAACTACTACCAGGGGCACCCGACACCATGCCAGGACGACTACTACCCCTCACACAGGAAGAAAAGGCCAAGATGCACAAATTCGTCCAAGAACACCTAAGAAGAGGGACCATTCGTATCTCCAAATCACCCTACGCAGCCAATTTCTTCTTTGTCAAGAAGAAGGACGGGAAACTAAGGCCAGTACAAGACTACCGGCCTGTCAACAAGTGGATGAGGAGAAATAGAAACGTCTCGCCCCTCATCCCACAAGTTGTGGATCGACTCAACGGATGCACAAAATTCACTGTGGTGGACGTGCGATGGGGCTACAACAACATCAGAATCAAAGAAGGAGATGAATGGAAGGCCGCGTTTCTCACCCACGAAGGACTGTTCGAACCCACAGTCATGTTCTTTGGTCTCACCAACTCCCCAGCGACCTTCCAGATGATGATGAACACTATATTCTGACAAGAAGTAGGAGAGGGCTGGCTCTCGGTCTATATGGATGACATTGCCATCCACACAGCCAAATGACCACACGAAACAGAAGAGCAACACACTGCACAACATCGAGAATACGTCCACCGTATGCTAGACAAGTTGGAAAAGAACGATCTCTACCTCAAACCAGAGAAGTGTCAGTTCGAGAAGGAAGAGATTGAATACCTGGGAGTCATTGTGGGAAAAGGGCACCTCAGAATAAGCCCAAAAAGCTGCAGGGAATAGTGGACTGGTCACCACCCAAAAACCCAACCAATGTCAGGAGTTTCTTAGGGTTCACTGGCTACTATCGCTACTTTGTCCTGAGCTACTCAAGAATTGCACGACCCCTACTTGAACTAACAAAGAAAACCATGCCCTGGCACTGGGGAGAAACACAAATGAGGGCATTCGAGGAATTAAAAACAAGGATGTGTGGCAGCCCAGTGCTAATTCAACCAGACGTCAAAAACAATTCACACTTCATGTCACGCATCAGCATACGGCGTGGGCGCCGTACTCTCGCAGGAGGGACAGCATAACAACCTCACACCAACCCTAGCTCAGCGGCACAAACCAATACTACACCCAGTGGCATACTACTCAGCAACGTTCACGCCCACGAACGAAACTACGACATCTATGAGCGAGAACTGTTAGCCGTCATGAAGGCCCTAGCCCACTGGAGACATTACTTAGGATGGACAAAAACTCCATTCATAATCCGGACTGATCACGCCAACCTCTAATACTGGAAATCACCAAGGAACCTGAATCGACGAACCGCACGATGGCATGCTGACCTCCAAGAATATGACTACATACTGGAATATATTCCAGGCAAGACAAACACCGCAGCGACGCACTATCCAGGCCATCAAATGCAGATCATGGTGAAGACGACAACAAGGACGTCATGGTTATCCCACCCACAGAATTCGAGCAGCACAGACGATCCATGGGAAGACTATAGTGCCAAACCTCAAGGAACTTAGGCGAGCCATTGTTAGGGATGCCCACGACCTGCCCACATCTGGCCATCCAGGAAGGGATGAAACCCTAAGGAAGGTCCAAGAACGATACTGGTGGCCAAAGATGAAAGAGTGGATTGCAGATTATGTCGAGGATGTGCAACGTGTCAACAAGCCAAGATACTGACACATCGCCCACGCACCCCTTGTACCGAATTCCCTCAGAACCAGGCACCCTGCCATTCCAAACCATATCCATGGACTTGATCACCGGACTGCCACCAAGAAGAGGACAAGATGCAATCCTCACCATCGTCGACCATGGATGTTCCCGTGCTGCCTTATTTCTTCCATGCTCCACCAACATCACAGGTCTGGGAATCGCCCAGCTCTACCTCGACCACATTTACCCTTGGTATGGACTACCAAGAAAATCATCAGTGACAGAGACCCGCGTTTCACGTCAAGCTTTGGAAAGGCGCTCACTAAGAGGCTGGGGATACAGCAAAACCTGTCCACAGCAGCGCACCCCCAAACCGATGGCTTGTCTGAGCGAAAGAATCAATGGGTGGAACAATACCTACGACTAGTGATGAGCGGCCAACCAGATGACTGGACAGAATGGGTTGCAGTCGCAACCGCGGTACACAATAACCGAAGGAACAGCACCATGGGACTATCCCCCAATCAGATTCTGATCGGATACGAACCAACACTGGGCCCAGAGATTTGGGGGTCCAGACCAACAACGAGGCGGCAGAACAAAGGATGCGAAGAATGGAGCAAGCACGAGACCAAGCAATCAAAGCAATCAACAAAAAGGCAGCTGACGTACCCGCGGGTCAATACAAGGCCGGAGACCAGGTGTGGCTGGAGGGAACCCACTTGACACTCCCACACCAAGGGTCCAAATTAAACCCGAAATGGTACGGCCCCTTCAAGATACTCAAAGAAGTATCTCCCGTCGCCTTCCTTTTGCAACTCCCCACATCATGGCTGATCCACCCGGTGTTTCATGCCTCCCTTCTTACCCCGTATAGGGAAACGGACACACACGGGCCCAATTATGCCCGACCCCCTCCTGACCTGATCGATGACAAAGAACAATACAAGGTCGAACAAATCTGAAACCATCACCATCAAGGGCGATCAAAAAGGCTCCAATACCTCATAAAGTGGCGGGGCTACCCCGAAAGCGATAACACCTGGGAACCAGCTGACCAGGTGCATGCCCGGATCTCCTTCGGGAGTATCATAAGCGCCGGCCTTGACCAGTACAAAAGGGAAGCAGAAACCCCCGGCAAAAACATCAGTTCGACCCACTTCCACCTCCACTTCCACTTCCAATCCTACTTCTACCGTTCACCACCATATCTCTTACATGTCTTCGCCAGTCCCAGTCCCCGTCCCAGCACCAACCGCCGTGTCACATCCGAGGAGGCTGTCCAGCCTCCCTCCGCAGTGGCCAGCCCCCATCACACCGCTACCGCCCCCGCCTCCAACACCATCCGTCTCCCAGGCGCGTTTCCCGACTTGGAGACCAATGCCTTCTGGGAAGGCCCCCTCTCCCCTGGCACTGTCCAATCCATCTTAGATGGCTACGAAAACCTCGACCCGACCCAGCTCCGCCAGCTGGCGTCGGGCCTTGCCTCCACACTCCAGCAGCATGAAACACTCTTCCAGGACGAAGCATGATGCCTCAAGAGGCAGTTTGAAGAAGTCAACCGCGATAATCGCGAACTTAAGGCGCGGATTCAACAGATCGACGGAGAACCCCTGCTGTGCCCTGACGGGTACGTCGAGAACGAGGGGAGGCTCCCCAAGTTCACCATCACCACCCCAGACGGCGAAAAGCCCGCTGTATTCATCAAACAACTGGACGACGGGCGGGTGGCCGGGCTGGCAGCTAACACGACAGGTGACCACGACGCCCAAATCATTGACCTCTACGCACGCCCCGACTTCGACGACTTCCCCCTCTCCCCGCTTCCACCTTGGTTCTGCGCCCGCCTATGGGGGACCGAGGTTGATTACCACCCACTCCGTGAGGCCATCATCAACTTGGACGACTGGCCCCTGCTCGCCGAGGTCACGCGCTACCGCGTACTGGACCGCGAGACCAACATTCTGCACGCCGAGCTATGCCTGGCTCAAGCAAACCTGGCAGTGTCTGAGGCTGCAAAGCAGGCGAGCGAAGACCGGCTCGTCGCAGCAAGAGCTGCAAAGAAAATCCCCTCTGTGGGTGTCACGCGGGACGGAGCGTGGCGGTTCTGTCGATGTTTCTGTCTGGCAGCCTCCTTGGCTGTTCGTTCTATTGCTATGAGGGGTAGGGCGTCTGGCCTGTCTCTGTCCTTCTGTTGTAAGTGTAGGATGATATCTGCGTCGGTGACCGTCGTCTTGGTCGTCTTCTGTGGAGTTCTAATGCCTTTGTTAGAACGGCTGTGGGTAGTGGCGGTGCTGGCTGCTGTCGTTCCCTATCTCCTGAAGGAGGAAGGGGATCTAGATGTGAAGGAGTCGATTTGGATACTCAAGGTGAGTGTCCAAAGGAAGGGATGTCTGAAGTGCTGATACGCCTTGTATTGCACTTAGTTCGTTGGTATGCCACTAAGGTCGTGAATGGAAGGAGCTGCTCCTTCCTGCTGGGGATCCTGGTGCAGATAGGGTCGTTCTATAGAGCACTGAGAGGTCCGTTACTCAGTGACCTTCGTCTGTCTGAAGCGAAGAAAGGCAACGCCTTTCTGAGCGCTTAACGTATGTGTCGGGGTTCGAAGAGTTCCCAATCGGGACTCGGTTTACTATATATGGTAGATTAAGTGAAACGCGTCACTAAGTCGCTTAGCAGACCCTAGGGTACGTTCTAGGGCGCAAGTGGGAGGGAAAAGGGGCTGGGAAGCTTCGGATCACTCGGAGGGTTGCTCTGAGAATGTCTAGGATTCACAAGAGACCAAGCTTAAGGCTTTGGTCCCCTTCTATGAGCGTATTTATATACAAGTATTTAGGCGGAGTCATTGGCAGTCTATGACGCGTTTCAGCGGCAGTAAGGCCACGAAACTCGTCGGCATATTAGTGTAAGTAGTCTAGTAATAAGCCGAGGCAACACAACAGCAGAAGGGATCGGCAGGAGTGTAATAGCGAAAGGGTAAGATAAGGAGGGGGAAGTGGTGACGACTCCAGCCGAGCTGTGGGAAATATGTACATATAAGGTAAGTATATTAGTAAGCGCAAGCGTCCCAATAGTCCACCATGACAGTGGGAGTCGAGCGGCCGCAGTTGGGTAGACGATCGGCATGGAGGAAAACAGGATGAGGGCATCCTGTCTAGCGAAAGGGTGGTGTAACCGGCCTGGGGTGATGGTTCAACACCATCGCGCCCCTGTAAGTTGTGGAACCGGCCAATTAGAGGATTCGTGCCTCGTTTCATGTTCGCGCCCCGTTTCATATCGATCAGCTTGTGATTTCTTGAGTGTCTTGTGCTATTGGTTGTTATTGTCTCGGTCACATAAATAGGTAGCACTGCCCCTTCAGGCCCTAGGCCTGCCCTCAAGTACCATGTACTATAAATAGGGGACTCATTACGCCTGGTAGAGGCAAGTTGAGTCTCTTGTCTCAATACTAGCAGTGTTCTACTTCATTACGGGTGGCTACTGAGTTGGAGCTCAGCAAGCGGTAACCCAGTTGTTGACATTGATGTACACATCGACTTCCTCTCTACAAGTCTTCTAGACCACTTCGAGGTCTAGCTCATTGGCTTAGTGTGTCTATTGTTGCTGTCAAACCCTTGGCAGTGACACTTAGAGCTGCATTTGCTCTTCACTTGAAACTCCAAATGAACTCAGACAGAAAGATGCTATCCTTCCCACCTAAAACCCAAACCCAAAGGCCACTAGTAAAGGAACTCTAGTTGTCTATATGAACCAGATTGTAGCACTGAGGATGTCACCGCCAAGGGTTTGACAGCAACAGTAGACACACTAAGTCGACAAGCTAGGACTCGAAGTGTCCTAGAAGACTTGTAGAATGGAAGTTGACCTGCAAGTCGATGTCGATGCCTGGGTTACCGCTTGCTGAGCTCCGACTCAGTAGCCACCCATAGTGAAGTAGAACACTGCTAGTATTGAGACAAGAGACTCAACTTGCCTCTACCAGGCGTAATGAGTCCCCTATTTATAGTACATGGTACTTGAGGGCAGGCCTAGGGCCTGAAGGGGCAGTGCTACCTATTTATACCTGAAACAAGGGGGAGAACAATAGCGACCAGTAGCAAAGGTCGCTCACAAGAATCACAGGCTGATCGACATGAAACAGGGAACAAAACATGAAATGGGGTCACAATACTCTAATTGGCCGGTTCCATGACTTACAGGGGCACGATGGTGTTGAACCATCACCCCAGGCCGGTTATATTACTCCTTCGCTAGACAGGATGCCCTCATCCTGTTTTCCTCCACGCTGATCGCCTTGCCAGCTGCGGCCGATACTGCTCGACCCCCACCGTTGGAATCTTCTTGGCGGCCTTTGCCGCGATGAGCTGGTCCTCGCAGGCCGACTTTGCGACTTCAGACGCTGCCAGATTCGCCTGAGCCAGGCGCAGCTCAGCACATAGTGTGTTGCATTTGTGGTCCAGGACTCGGTACCGCGTGACTTCGGCGAGGAGGGGCCAATCATCCAGGTCGATGATGGCCTCGCGTAGGGGGTGGTAGTCGACTTCCGTTCCCCACAGGCGGGCACGGAACCAAGGCGGGAGCAGGGATAGGGGGTATTCATCAAACTCAGGATGTGCGTACAGCTCGATGACTTGGGCGTCGTGGTTGCCCGTTGCATTGGCCGCCAGTCTGGCCACTCGTCCATCATTGTCGAGCTGCTTGATGAAGACGGCTGGCTTCTCGCCGTCTGGGGTGGTGATAGTAAACTCGGGGAGTCTCCCCTCGTTCTCGACGTATCCGTCGGGGCACAGGAGGGGTTCCCTGTTGATTTGTTGGATCCGGGCTTTGAGCTCCCAGTTGTTGCGATTAACCTCTTCGAATTGGCGTTTGAGGCATCGCGCCTCGTCTTGGAACAGGGCCTCCTGCTGTTGCAAAGTGGAGGTGAGGCCCGCAGCCAGCTGATGGAGCTGGACCGGGCTGAGGTTCTCATATCCGTCCAGGACGGATCGTACGGTGCCCGGGGAGAGGGGGCCTTCCCAGAAGGCATTTGTCTCGAGATCAGGGAATGCTCCCAGTAGACGAATGGTGTTTGAGGTGGGGGTGGTAGCGGCTTGGACAGCGCCGGCTGCAGCGGAGGGAGGCTGGCCAATGGTCTCAACCTTGATGTTCGTGGTGGGGGGCGGAACTGGGACTGGGACTGGCGAAGACATGTGGAAGAGATGATGAAGTGGGAGGTGGAAGAAGATCGAATTGATGCTTTTGCCGGGGGTTTCTGCTTCCCTTTTATGTTGTTCAAGGGCCGGCGCTTGTGATACTCCCGAAGGAGATCCGGGGCATGCACCTGGTCAGCTGGTTCCCAGGTGTTATTGCTTTCGGGGTAGCCCCGCCACTTTATGAGATATTGGAGCTTCTTTGATCGCCCTTGATAGTGATGGTTTCGGATTTGCTCTACCTCATATTGTTCTTCCTCATCGATTAGGTCAGGAGGGGGTCGGGTGTAGTTAGGGCTGTGAGTGTCCATCTCCCTATATGGGGTAAGAAGGGATGCATGGAACACCGGGTGGATTAACCATGAGGCGGGGAGTTGTAGCATGAATGTGACTGGGGATACTTCTTTGAGTACTTTGAAGGGGCCATATCATTTCGGGTTTAGTTTGGACCCTTGATGCGGGAGCGTAAGGTGGGTCCCTTCTAACCATACTTGGTCCCCGGCCTTGTATTGAGCCGGTGGTGCTTCGGCCACCTTTCTGTTGATAGCTTTGATCGCTTGATCCCGTGCCTCCTCCATTCTTTGCGTTTGTTGCTCCACTGCCTCGTTGTTGGTCTGGGCCCCTGAATCTCCGGGGTCAGTGTGGGTTCATAGCTGATAAGGATTTGATTGGGCGATAGCCCAGTGGTGCTATTTTTCGGTTGTTATGTACCACTGTTGCAACTGCGACCCACTCCGTCCAGTCATCTGGTTGTCCGCTCGTCACCAATTGCAGGTACTGTTCTATCCATTGGTTCTTTCGCTCGGACAGACCATCCGTTTGGGGGTGGGCTGCCATGGATAGGTTTTGTTGTATCCCCAGCCTTTTAGTGAGTGCCTTTCCGAAGCTTGACATGAATCGCGGGTCTCTGTCACTGATAATTTTCTTGGGCAACCCGTACCATGGATACAGGTGGTCTAAGTAGAGCTGGGCAATTCCTGGGCCCGTGATGTTGGTGGAGCAGGGGAGAAATAGGGCCGCGCGCGAACATCCATGGTCCACGATGGTGAGTATTGCATCCAACCCTCGTTTTAGTGGTAGCCCAGTAATCAGGTCCATGGCTATGGTTTCAAAGGGTAGTGTGCCTGGCACAGAGGGGATTCGGTAGAGGGGAACATGGGGCCGATGGGTCAGTATTTTGGCCTGTTGACATGTTGCGCACCCCCTGACATAGTCCGCGACCCATTCTTTCAGTTTTGGCCACCAGTATCGCTCTTGCACTTTCCGTAAGGTTTCATCTCTCCCTGGGTGGCCGGCGGTAGGTACATCGTGGGCGCTTCTCACAATAGCTCATCGGAGCTCTTTGAGGTTTGGTACAATGGTTCTTTTGTGAGTCGTTTGTGTTGCACGGATTCTATGGGGTGGGATGATTATGACATCCTTGTTGTCGTCTTCTCTGTGGTCTGCGTTCGATGGTCTAGACAGGGCATCTGCTGCGGTGTTTGTCTTGCCTGGGATGTACTCCAGTATGTAGTTGTATTCTTGGAGATCGGCGTGCCATCGTGCTGTTCGCCGATTCAGATTCCTTGGCGACTTCCAGTATTGGAGGTTTGCGTGATCGGTTCGGATAATGAATGGTACCTTTGTCCATCCAAGGTAGTGTCTCCAGTGGGCCAAGGCCTTCATGACAGCTAGCAGCTCTCGTTCGTAGATGTCATAGTTCCGTTCCGTGGGCATGAACGTTGCTGAATAGTATGCGACTGGGTGTAGCACTGGTTTGTGTCGTTGGGCCAGTGCTGGTGTGAGGTTGTGCTGTCCCTCTTGCGAGAGTACAGCGCCCATGCCGTATGCCGATGTGTCAACATGTAGTGTGAACTGTTTTTCAACGTCTGGTTGAATCAATACTGGGCTGCCACACATCCTGGTCTTTAGTTCTTCGAATGCTCGCATTTGTGCCTCTCCCCAGTGCCAAGGGGTGGTTTTCTTTGTTAGTTCGAGCAGGGGCCGTGCGATTTTCAAGTAGTTTGGTACGAAATAGCAGTAGTAGCCTGTAAATCCCAGGAAGCTTCTGACGTCAGTTGGGTTCTTTGGCGGGGACCAGTCTGCGATCCCCTGTAGTTTCTTGGGGCTCATTCTGAGGTGGCCTTTCCCTATGATGACTCCTAGGTACTCGATTTCATCCTTTTCGAATTGGCATTTCTCTGGCTTCAGGTAGAGGTCATTCTTTTCCAGTTTGTCCAGCATGCGGTGGACATATTCTCAGTGTCTGGCAGTGTGTTGTTCTTCTGTTTCATGCGGTCGTCTGGCCATATGAATTGCGATGTCGTCCATGTATACCGAAAGCCAACCTTCTCCCACCTCTTGCCGGAAGATAGTGTTCATCATCATTTGGAAGGTCGCTGGGGAATTGGTGAGACCGAAGAACATGACTGTGGGTTCAAACAGTCCTTCGTGGGTGAGGAAGGCGGCTTTCCATTCATCCCCTTCCTTAATTCTGATGTTGTTATAGCCCCATCATACGTCCACTACCGTGAACTTTGTACATCCACTGAGTCAGTCCACGACTTGCGGGATAAGGGGTGAGACATTTCTGTTCTTCTTCGTCCATTTATTGACAGGGCGGTAGTCCTGAACTGGCCTTAGTTTCCCATCTTTCTTTTTTACGAAGAAGAAGTTGGCTGCGTATGGTGACTTGGAAATACGGATGGTTCCTCTTTTTAGGTGTTCTTGCACAAACTTGTGCATTTCAGCCTTTTCTTCTTGTGTGAGGGGTAGGAGTTGTCCAGGCATTGTGTTGGGTGCTCCGGGTAGTAGTTCAATGGTGTGATCCCAGATAGTGGAGCTGGGCATCCGCTGCGAGTCTTCCTCACTGAAGACCTTCTTATGCCATCTGTACTCGGCTGGTATGGTGTTGTTTTGTTCTGGGTTATCCGTGATACTCCCTATCGTTACTCTCCCCAGGAGGTATGTGTCGGTTCGTCTCCTAAGTGGTCGTGGCACGTTTTTGGTTCGGGGCATGTACACCGCTTTTGCGGCATTTGGGGCTGAGAGGACGATGGGGAGGTGTGTGAAGTCGATCCATCCCTTTTTCCAATCAATCTTTGGTTGGACGGAGGCGAACCATGGATACCCGAAGATGGCCTTGTGGTCTCCTAGATTGGAGAGGAAGAATCTTTGGTTTGTGGTTTGCGTGCCTGTTTGGAATTGTAGGTCAGTGTAGTATTTGAGAGCTCCGCTTTTATTTTCTGTTCCATCGACATTGAACAGTGGCCTTGGGTTTGCCAGTCATCTGATGGGGAGTCGCAGCCATTTGGCATAACTAAGACTCATGAAATTTTCTGTGGCCCCTGAGTCCACTAGGGCCACTCCTTCGGCTCTTTTTGCGATTGATCGTGCATAGAAACGAACTGTCATTGATTTCCTTGCCGAGATATACACATTTTCGCTATGAATTCGCCTAAGCAGGGCCGATCTGATTAGGCAGAGGGAAAATCCTGCACAACCCCCATCTCCTTTGCCAGTTTGATCTGGTCATCGAGGGACATCCCCTTGAGTTGCGCTCGCATGGTAGCTACGGAGGTCCCTTCTGATGGTTCTGCCATCTGGTAGTCCTGATCTTCTTCCTCTTGGAGGTCGATGAGGTTGGCCTGTCTGGGGTTTTGCCTGTAGGGATCCCTGGGTGGTTGTCGTCTTTCAGGGCAGGCGCGAGCGAAGTGCCCTTCTCTACCGCAGTTGAAGCATTGCATTGCTTCATATCCTGGTGCTGATACATTTCCCCTTGTGGGTGGTCCCATCCTCTGTCTCCAATTTCCTCGTCCTCTCCAGTTGTTGGGAGTGCGCCCTCTGGATAGATCCATTGGTACCGGGGTGTTGTTCATGGATGGTGGCGCATTTGTGGAGTTAAATTGGGGGCGATTCCCTTGGTTGTATCTGGGTTGCCAGTTCCTTTGCTGGAATGGCAGTGGCCTATGCGGGTTATTGAACCGTTGAAATGGCGATTGTGCTCCTAGGGTTTTCTTCAGGATTCCATCTATGATGGTCTTTCCTTGCGCGATAGTCTTGACCTTTTCTTTAAGGTCGTGGTAATTGAGGGGGATTGGTGGCTTCAGGGTGTCATGTAAGAGTGATGCGGGGATCCCTTGGAGGAAGATGTTGTACGTCTCCTCATTCCCCAATGTGTAGCCAGCCTTCCTTGCCAGGCTTTCGAACCTGGTTATGTATTCGTCATAGTCAGATCCCTTCATCTGACAGTCCCTGATTTCGTTTCGGGCTCGCTGGGCTGCTTGGGTATCCTGGAATTGTTGGCTGAACTCCAGGAGGAATTGATCCCATAACGCGGGGATGTTATCTTGGGGCATATGGAGTCTATCGATCCATTCACCCATGTCTCTGACCCACTGGGCCGTGTTCTTGCCTTTGATGAGGGTGAGGGTGAAGGCAATCTTTTTGAATGGGGAGTTGTATCCCGCTACATCTGCGTTCAGGCGCAGATATCCTTTTACTTCTTCGATGAAGTCATCTGCTTTGGATCTATCCCCCATGAAGACTTGTGGGAGTGCTCCCATGGTTTTTACATCGGCGGCTGCTGCCACCGGTACTTGCGGTGCATTCGGGTCTGGTCCTGGTGGTCCCCCAGGTCCTCCGGGCCTCCAGGTCCTCCAGTTCCTCCTGGTCCACCACCGGATCCTCCGGGGGTCCTGCTCTTCTAAGGACCTGTCTGAGGACGTTCTGGATGTGCTGTGGTGTGTTTTGAGTGGTTGTGGATGGTTGTGCTGCAATTGCTGTCGCTGTAGTGGTTTGTGTTGACATGGCTTGTGAGAGGCTGGGAATTCTAGCTCCTGATGGTAAGGCGTCGGTGGGTAGTCCTTGGAGTGGAGTGAGGGTTCTGATAGGGAATACTGGCGCTTTTTCTTCTACCGGGGTGATTTTGATCTTGTTGAAGGCATCGTCGATCTCCTTGACCACCTTGTCTGACTCTGTATCTGAGACGACTTCTGGTTCTTCTAACTCTTCATCGAGAAGCTCATCCGCTTCTGACCCTTCTGTGTCGTATTCGTGTAGCTGTGGGACTGCCACTCCTAGGGTGTATCGTCCTCTGTCCCAGTGGACTTCTTTCCACTTATTGTTGTGTATGCACACCAGTTTTGGATTGGTCGGTGCTTTGCCTCTTGCTGTGACGATGATCTGTATATCCGGTCTGTGGGATTGGCTGGGTGTTCCTTGGAGATGTATCAACCCTGTGGTTCCTTCTGCCGCCAACAGCGTCTACCCAATCGAGGGTTGTAGTCTGCAGTGTCCCTTCTGAACTGCTAGCCATATTGAAAGAAAGTTGAGTCTAATGTCACTGCCAAGGGTTTGACAGCAACAGTAGACACACTAAGTCGACAAGCTAGGACTCGAAGTGTCCTAGAAGACTTGTAGAATGGAAGTCGACCTGCAAGTCGATGTCGATGCCTGGGTTACCGCTTGCTGAGCTCCGACTCAGTAGCCACCCGTAGTGAAGTAGAACACTGCTAGTATTGAGACAAGAGACTCAACTTGCCTCTACCAGGCGTAATGAGTCCCCTATTTATAGTACATGGTACTTGAGGGCAGGCCTAGGGCCTGAAGGGGCAGTGCTACCTATTTATACCTGAAACAAGGGGGAGAACAATAGCGACCAGTAGCAAAGGTCGCTCACAAGAATCACAGGCTGATCGACATGAAACAGGGAACAAAACATGAAATGGGGTCACAATACTCTAATTGGCCGGTTCCGCGACTTACAGGGGCGTGATGGTGTTGAACCATCACCCCAGGCTGGTTATAGAGGAGCTGCTCCTACCAGACATCAGAACCCAGAATGTCATGCTAGGACGTCATGTGTCTTAGTGTGAGGGTTCAGTTTCAGTTCAGTTCTGGGTTTGGACACCTTGTCCAAGTCTGGTTTCTGAGATGGGTTGGGGTTTGGAGTTCTGTCCTTAGAACTTATTTGGCTATTACTTCTGAATGGTGTGTAGTGGTGCCAGCTATTCTGTTATCACTCTAGGAAGTGATGTCTGAAGGTGCAACTACATCTTGTATTGCACTTAGTTCATTGGTGATTCATAAAGCTTATAAATGGAAGGGGTTCTGATGTCTGGTAGAAGCGGCTCCTTGGTGCTACAGGTGGTCGTAGTATGTGACATGTATTAGTATTACAGAGGTCATAGTATGCAACTTGTTCATATAGATGACTAGAGTTTCATTACTAGTGGCCTTTGGGTTTGGGTTCTGGGTGGGAAAGGTATCACATTTCTGTCTGAGTTTGTTTAGAGTTTCAAGTGAAGAGCAAATGTGGCTCTAAGTCAATTTAGCAGGCCTTAGGGTATGTTCTAAGGTGCAAGAGGATGGTTCTGATGGTTCTTAAGCTTAAGTTCACAAGGGATGAACTAGAAGTCCTGTATTATACAAGAGACTAAGCTTAAGGCTTTGGTCTCACTTTGGGGGGCTTTTATAGGCCCTGTGGCTACTGTACAGTAAGTACATATGACTAAGTAGATGGATGATGTGTCTCTACAGCATCGTACTAAGCATATATGACTACAAGATAGTAAGCATGTATAACTAAGTAAGTGATGATGCATTCAGATGGCATCCTACTAAGCCTATATGACTAAGAGGCTGGATGACACATTTAAGTGGCATCATGAGGCTGTGAGACTACAAAACACAACAGCATATTAGTCTGAAAGTATTAGTAATGAGTCAAGGCAACATAACATAAAGTGGAGGGCAGTGAAGCATAATAGAGGTGTAGTAATGTATAGGGATGGATGTGGAAGAGGCTCCCTGCCAGTCCATGAGAAAGCAATTACTATATATGGTTAAAAATGAGGTAAGCAAAAATAGTCTGGCAGTCCATAACATCACCTCCTATTTAGAGTCTTCCCAACTGTCTTTGGTGGGAAGCCCTAAAGGAGCAGTTGCAGCAGATGTGGCCAGGTTGGCGGCATTTGTGGCACTTCTTGGCCTTGTTCTTGATGGCCCCCAGGACCATATGTACTTGTTGTCATTGTTGTCAGTGTCAAGGGGGGCAATGTGTTTGAGATATTCAGGGACTCTAAAGTCCTTGAGCATCTTATCTTAAGCAACTTTTTCAAGGTTGCTCCAGGGGACTAGCTGTGCTTTGAGGCCAGTGGTGATGCAGTTGAAGGTGTTAGCATCCTGCAATCCTTCTAACCACTCCATCTTTTTCATGTGTATGAATGCTGCCTTGATTTTGAGCTTGAGCATTTCCTGCTCAAGATAGTGGTTGTCCTCTTCCCACTTGCAGTAGGCAACAACAGCTACAGTTAGTGACTCATCTCCCTCATTATTCATGGTGTTATTGACACTCTCAGCAAATGGTTCCCTGCCAGAGAACAGTCTGCTGTGGTGTTTAGTGTATCCAGAGGCAGGATGTGTGGAGGGGATGGGATGGAGTAGGTCTGTATAAACTGGGTGTCCCTTACCCATGGTGGTGCTGATGAGGGGGTAGCAGTCAGTGTTGAAGTGGTACTTAAAGTACTTGGCATGCTCAGCTCCTCCATTTTCATTGGGGACAATGAAGGGTTCAAACATATGGGTGCACCAACTGGCACCTGGGTATTTGTTGCTCTCCTAACCCTTTGTCTGGTCCTTCTCCTCCTTGTTGACTTGTTGTTTGCATATTTCTTCATCTTCTTTTTCTTGCTGGGAGCAAGCTGGTTTGGCTCCCAGTGCATGAAGGGCATTGCAGACATCACCTGCTGGAACGTGCTCAGCATATATGGTGGTGGTGGTGGCCTTCTTGCAAGCATTTGTGAGGGCATTGAGCCTAAGGTTAGTGGAGGAAGAAAGTGGGGAAGTTGGGGCACTGTTGACTGAATACCCCATAGGGGTAAGTGGTGGTGAGGAGATGGATCCCCAGGAACTGTTGTTGGTGGATGTATCCTTAATAAAAGTAAGGGGGTAAAAGCAGTTGGTGGGTAGGCTGGTTGTGGGTGCCATAGGGGTGGTGCCAATGATTGTGGCCATTGATATTGTGGTTGGGGCTGAATGTTTTGAAAGTTGGGAATGGTGGAAGTGAGGTGTGAGAGATGAGAGTGTGGTAGTGAGGCTGGTTTGGTAGTAAGTGGCTGAAGAGACAGTTGCTTGCTGAGGTCTTCATCTTGATTCATGAGTCCTTATATATGTATTGACCCCCTGTTTAGGTTTCTTTGGTCTTGTGAAATTCTCCAAGGAGCTCCAGAGCATGTAGGTTATCACTGCTGACCCATGAGTTGTCTGATGCAGAACATCCTTTCCATCTGACCAGGTATTGGTGCTGATGCCTGTGCCCATGTTTCCTTTCTGTGATAATTTCATCAACTTTGTATTCTTCTTCACCTTCTATTGTGTCAGGCGGTGGTCGTTTGTAAGGCTTGCCATACTCCTTGGTTTCTGTATAAGGTGTTATTAGATCCACATAAAACACATCATGTATGTTCATGTTCAGAGGTAGGTTGAGCTGGTACGCCACTGCTGATATTTGCTGACTGATGGTGAAGGGTCCTATATGCTTTGGTGCCATTTTCTTTGATGGTGCCTTTGTTTTGATGTTGCGTGCATCAAGCCATACTTCTTGTCCTTCCTTGTATGTCTTGATTGGTTTCTTTATTTGGGTCTTCCTTTGTAGTGATTGGTGGGCTATTCGTCACTGATGTAGATCATGACCACTGTAACTGAATCCTAGCCATGAGTGGAATGCCTGCTCTGCTTGCAGAAAGTAGAAAGCATACCATGAGTCTCCCCCTGGGGCAACAACAAAGGTCACAAAAGCCTGTATACTCCTAGTCAAGGACCAGACAGGGACAGGACAAGAGACTCAACTTAGAGAGCCCTTGCCTGAGTGCCTAATGCGCTTATATACACTATAGGTGTCACCATTGATAGCAGTGACATGTTAGACTTTGTCAGTAATGTTGTTACTGAAGGCTTCGGGAAGAGACTCAGCAGATGCCTCTGTCACTGCAGGCAAGAAGTAACTTGTATGACTGTCAAGTGACTCGTTGATAGTACTAGAGTCCAGATCCACCCACGGTCTGCTGGGTGATCATGAGATGCAAAGGGCGACACAAATGAAGCCAAGGAGAGCAGAACAAGCCATGGCTGCTCCTTAGAGATGATAGGAACAAGTCACTACTCCTATTTGACAGGAGACTTGACTTAGAGTCTCATCTCAATGCACGCATGCGCATTTATACTAGTGTATATGTCCTAATATGACTACTACCTAGGATCCGGCCATTTTCTGACCATTTGGCTAACTAAGATGCCTTTACTAAGGGCTGACTGAAGCTGACACACTCGCTGACTACAAGTCCAACCTGTATCACTAATCCCCAGGCCTAGACAGGTCTACCATGCCTGAGGGTCAAATGCACCTCCTCATTTGCCATCAGCAGTTCTCTTGCCCCCATGCAAGCTGCCCTGTGACATTACCCTCATTCTAGAAGTGAGCCACACTGTGGTGTGAGTTGTTCTGGATGGATGAGAACTTATGGTTGGTGTCCCCTTTGAGAATAGGTCTGTCCTGCAGCTTGCAGAAGAGAGCAAAGCTCTTGTACTTGTGGGATGTGATGAGACAGCAGTGGATTTGCTCCTTCTGGTAGTGGAGGGAGTCGATGCAAGCTTAAAGCTCACGGATTTTAATGTGGAGGCCTGTGAGGTCAGTAACCGTTTTGTGATACCGCTGGAACTCAGTGGCAGTGCCCCAGTCTTCTCCAGGCTCTTGGGCATAATGCAGCATGGCATTGTATATAGTTGGGTCGGTGAGGGCTTTGAAGAACCAGTGAGGGTATTCACCCTCTTTGATGAGTGTGCTCCAGTCAGGGGCAAAGAGTTTGTGCTTGTAGACGGCTTCCCCCTTTCCAGATGTGCCAAGACAGTACTGGCCCACTTGTTTGATGTAGGTTGTGAGGGTGTGGATTGTGTGAGTGCCATCAGTGATGGGAATGAAGAAATTGGGCACTCGCCCTTTGTTCTCTTCATACCCTTTGGGTATCCCCAAATCTTCCTTGTCAGCTGCAAGCTGATCATCCCTCCAGTGTTTGTAGGTTGCTTCCAGCCAAGCCGTGTTCACCTCACACTCTGCCAGAGTGTCTGATCATCCTTTGAGTATGGTGAGTTGTTCTTGGTTCTTCTTTGATACATCCTTGTTCCGGTGCACAACGCTCACCAATCCTCTGGCGATGAGGATGAGCTGGTCCTGGGTGGGGTTGTTCCCCTCAAGAGCAGCTTGGACGGTTTGAGGGGATAGCGGAAACTCACTAATTTCGTTGGACGATGCCACCACCTCTTCAGGGATGATGAGGGGTTCAGGCTCTTTGCCTTTGCTGTGCTGCATTGGAGGGGGAATTGGGAGTGGTTCTTCACAGCTGCTTGGGCTTGCAGTGATGTAAGAAGGGACAGAGAGGGGAGAAGACATGCTTTTGCTGGTTGCAAAAGGGCAGAAGAAGGAGAGGTGATGGATTTGACCCATGTTGTATGCCTTTTTGTTTTATGCTGCTCCTTGTCTGTTAAAGGATGGTGTCAATGATAGCTCGTTACTAAGGCTGGGGCATGTACTTGGTCAGCAGGTTCCCATGTATCGTCAGCAGCTGAGTAACCCTTCCAGCAGATGAGATATTGAAGCTGACGCTTCTTCCCTCGGTGACTGTGATTGATAATTTGCTCCACTTCATATTCCTCAGCATTATCAATCACTTCCGGTGGTGGGCACTGGTAATTGGTTCTGTGCTCTTCAGTCTCTTTGTAATGGGTGAGTAATGAGCTGTGGAACATGTCATGGATGGTCCAGGTTGTTGGTAATTGCAATTGGTAAGCCACCAGTGAAACCTTGCATAATATTTTGAAGGGTCTGTGCCTGTCACAGGGCGGCTTGCATAAGGGCAAGAGAACTGCTGATGGCATGTAAAGGTCGTGCTCAACCCCCAGGTGTGGTAGGCCTGTCTGGGCCTGGGGTTGGTAATACAGGTCGGACTTGTAGTCAGCGTATGTCAGTGGGCTTTGTCACCCCTCAGTCAGCATCTTAGTTAGCCAGATGACCAGAATACAGTCGAGTAAGCAGTAGTAGTCAGCATGTACCAGTAGTACTTGTACGCATGCGCGTACGGAGATGAGACTCTAAGTCAAGTCTCCTTGTCTCAACAAGAGTAGTGACTTCCGTGCTATTGTCTCTAGGAAAGCCATGGCTTGTTTTGCCTTCCTGGGTTTCTTGTGCTTCATTCTTTGTGTGCCGCGCGTTGCCAGTACACTGAACATCAATTCCAGCTCCAGCACTATCAACGAGTCCTTAGGGAGTGATGAGAGTTATTTCCCACCAGCAGTAGTGGGCGCATCCGCTGAGTTATCCAAAGTTCTGACCGGAATTAGGGATACTGACGACGTCTAAATGTCACTGCTCTCGCCGGTGACAGTGCCGCTTCAGTGCTAACTTTGTGGATGCATATGGTAGTGATAGGTATTTTGCTTCCAGCCAAACTTGGTCCCCTTCATGGTATTGTTTAGGCAGGGTCGCCCCTGCAGCTTTGTTGAGGGCATACATGGCTGCTTCTCGATGTTCTTTGGCTTGTCTGTGTCTGTCCTCCATGGCTTCATTATTGGTGCTCGAATTCGGTTCTTCCATTACATTTGGGTGGTATCCCAGGATGATTTCATGTGGGCTTAGTTGGGTTGTTGCATTTGGCCAATGGTTGTGCACGAATGTAGCAATGGGCAGTAGGTCCACCCAGTCATCTTGTTGAGCTGATGTGTAGAGCTGGATGTATTGCTCAACCCATTGATTCTTTCATTCTGTGAGTCTGTCGGTTTGTGGGTGGAAGGCTGTGCTAATGTTCCTTTCTATTTTCAACTTTGTCATTAGTGCTTTGGTAAAGTGGGAGGTAAAATGGGGGTCTCTATCAGATATTATCTTGGATGGTACTCCGAACCATGGGAAGATATGTTGGAGGTATAGTCAGGCTACCCCCTTGCCAGTGATTGTTGTCGTACATGGGACGAATAGTGCCACTTGTGAACATCCTTGGTTGACAATGGTGAGGATAGCGTCTTTTCCATCTGATTTGGGCAGTTGGGTGATGAGGTCCAGGGCTATAACATTGAAAGGATGCATCTGTGGGTCTCCTGGAATACAATAGAGGGGCATTTTTCTCTTTGTAGTGCAGATTTTGTTTTGTTGACAGTGGGCGCACCCTGCAACATATTGTTCTATCCAGGTGTTCATTCCCAGCCACCAGTATCTCTGGGTGATGAGAGCTATAGTGTTGTCTCTTCCTGGGTGTCCTGCTGTGGGTGAGTCATGAAAGTGAGACAGAATGTCGCATCTTAGCTGTAGTCCAGAAGGTACTGCAAGCTTCCACCCTTGTTTGTATCCTTCTGGTAGTTTCTTCACCCCTTGTGAGTTGCACCAGGACTCCATCTCTGCTTTCCTCTGTTGTTGTGCTTCTCTTATCTATTGGTCAAGGGGTTCCGTTAGGGTTGACACTCTGGCAACAAACATTGATGAGGGGAGAAGGGTGAGGTCTGCATTGTCTTCTTTGCCTTGGTCTGTTCCTGGTGGTCTGGATAACATATCAGGTGCTGTGTGAATTTTCCCAGGTACATGCTTGATAGTCAGGTTGTAATCTTGGATTTCAGCAAACCACCTGGCTACTTGTCGATTTACCTTTCGGGGGGTTTTCCAGTATGTCAGGTTGGCATGATCTGTGAGGATAGTGACAGGGATGTCTGTGGCTGCTATGTGAGGGTGAAAGCATTTGAGTGCTTTCAGGACCCCAAGGAATTCTCTTTCATATATGTCGTAGTTGTGTTCAGTGGGTGTGAAGGTGTTTGAGTAGTAAGCAATAGGGCATAGCATTGGTTTGTTGGTATGGGGGTTGATTTCTCCCTCCTGTGAGAGTATGGCACCCACACCATATGCTGATGCATCTGTAGCAAGGAAGAATGCCTTGGAATAGTCAGGTTGATGAAGGATTGGTTTGTTACACATCAGGGTTTTGAGATGTTCAAATGCATCTTTGCATCCCTGGTCCTATGCAAATGGCATATCTTTCTTGGTTAGCTGGATAAGAGGGTGTGCTATGAGGGAGTAGTTGGGTATGAAGTATCTATAAAATCCCATGAATCCTAAGAATGCATGGACATCTTTGATGTTTTGTGGTCTGGGCCAGTCGGCTACTCCTTTTACCTTGGCTGGGTCCATTTGCATGGTGCCATCTTCCAATACTACTCCTAGAAATTCTACTCTTCATTGTTCAAAGATACATTTTTCCAGTTTAAGGTATAGGTCATGTTGTCGGAGTTTGTCTAGGATTTGGTGAATGCATTTTTCATGGAATTCAGGGTCGTCTCTTGTGGCAATAAGGAGATCATCCATATATACAATAAGCCATCCTTTAGCCATTTCTTCAGCGAAGATTGCATTCATCATTGTTTGGAAGGTGGCTGGGGAGTTCATTAGTCCAAAGAACATTACAGTCGGTTCAAATAATCCTTGATTCATGATAAAAGCTGCCTTCCATTCATCCCCCTCTTTGATGCAAACATTGTCGTACCCCCATCAGATGTCAAACTTGGTGAAGAGTTTTGTGTCCTTTACTTTAGCTATGAGTTCAGGGATTAATGGGAGTGGGTAGCGATTGTGGACAGTCCATTTGTTCAAGCATCAGTAGTCTTGCACTGGTCTTAGCTTTCCATCTTTCTTTTTGATGAAGAAGAAAGGGGCTGCATATGGGCTCTTGGAGGGGTGGATGTAACCTTTACTCTGTTGTTCTTTGACAAAGTCTAGTAGTGCCTTTTGTTCATCCTGAGTGAGTTGGTAAACCTTGCCTGGTATGGATGCAGGTGCTTTGGGTTTCAATTCGATGGCATGATCCTATATATGAGGTTCAGGGAATTGTTGGGCTGCTTCCTCACTAAAAACATAAGTATGTCTTTTGTACTTTGTCAGAATTTTTCTGCTCCCTTTCTGTGATCCTGCCTCTTCAGCAAGTTTGGATGTGAGTGTTTGTTTTCTCATTGTCTCTGTAAACATGATTTTTGCCATGTGGATTGAGCTATTAAGGGGTGGCGTGCATCGTATAGCAGTCTGATGGCCTCTTGGTGTGATTCTGCACTTTCCAATCCTCGTCTGGGTGGCTAGCTTTGTTCTGAGGATGAGGGGTAGTTGGTCGCTTTCCAGCCATCCCCTTGCCCAATCTATCTTGGGTTGTGTGGCCGTGAACCAAGGGTATCCTAGAATGATCTTCTGGTCTCCCAGATCAGTAATGAAGAATCATAACCATGTTCTTTGACTTCTGGTTTGCATTTCTAAGTTGGTATAGTGCTTGATGTCTCTGTTTTTATTTCTAGTCCTGTCTACATTATAGACTGGCCATGGTCATTCCAATCGTTTGATGGGGGGCACATTTCTCTTGCATATTTTGCATTGATAAAGTTTTCGGTTGCTCCTGAATCTAGGAGCGCAATGGTTTCAGCCCTCTTTTTGGATAGATGGATGAAGAGATGTAACTGCATAGATTTTTGTACAGAAAGATACATCCTATCTGATCCTGTTTTCCTAATCCAGGCTGCATGGATTAGGCCTCCGAAAAATTTCCTTCCTTTGCTCCTAGATGATTCATCAACTTCTCTTGGTCATCTTGGGACAGGGAGTTGAGCTGTTGCTGGATACTGTCCACCTTGGAGAGGCTGGTCTCGCTTTTGTTGTCTTTGGGTGATCAGTCAATTAATTGAGCGGTGTGAGTGTTGGACTGTCGCTGTTTGGAGGGGCAGGTGTGAGCAAAGTGCCCTTGTTGTCCACATGTATAGCACGCACCTTGTGTTCTGCATTGAATGCGATCGTTGTCTGTTTTTACTACATTCCCTTGAGGTTGTCCTCTTCTTTGCTCTCACCAGTTGTTTCTGGGTGTTTGGGTTCTATCTACGTCCATTGGGACAGGTTGGTTATTCCAGGCTTGAGGCATGGTGGTGGAGTTGTATGGCACTTGGCCAAAGTTTTGTCTGGGGTTCTGGTTAGATGCTGGGGTTCGGTTTTGCCAGTTACTTTGAAAAGTTGGTTGTTGCGGGTTATTGGCCAGTCGGGTATAGAGGGCGTCAATGATCCTTTGGGAGGCTGTGATGTTGATTGCTTTTGCCTTCATCTGATTGTAGGTATTGATATTGGTATCTTCTAATACCTTTTGCCCTACACTTTGCGGTAACCCTTGCAGGAACAACTGCATCGTATTCTGGTCCATAGGATTGTAACCCATTTTGTGTGCTATGCTTTCAAAGGTAGAGATGTACTCATCTATTTCTGGCCACCTCATCTTTAATTCCTGTAATCTGATGCAGGCCTTTTGAGCCTTTTGAGAGTCAAGGAATTGAGCTTCAAAGTTTTGGACGAAGGTGTCCCAAATGGCTCATACGTCATTGGCTGGTTGGAGAGTGCTAAGCCAGGTGAGTTGTTGTTCAGTCCACCTATTGACTTTGGATCCTTTGATGCATGTGAGTGCTATAGCTACACGCTTGATGAAAGATGCTAGAGCTGGTACATTGTGGTTAACCAGGAAGTAGGTTCATATCTCTCTGAGGAAACTCTCAGCTTTCATGTGGTCTCCTTCAAAGACTGAGGGTAATGCCCCCATTGGCTTGCCATCTCCAAGTGCTTGTCCTCCTCCGGGGGTGTTTCCTCCTCCTCCTGGTCCTCCACTGGGTGGTCCTCCTCCTCCTGATCCTCCAGGGGGGCCTCCTCCACTTGGTCCTCCTCCTGCTGGAATCATGGTTGTGATAGTGGTCGTGGTGAGTGACATTGTGATTGAGTCGATGGCTGTTGTGTCATAGTTAGGGACAGTGATGATTGAAGTGTTGATTGGTGAGTTTTGGATTTCTTGGTTTATTGGATCTTCTCCTTCTTCACTCTCTGAGTTGTTTTCCCAGTTGTGGATGATGGGGACATCTTTGTAGTTGTAGGGGGCTTCCCCTTCCTGCTCTCTGTTGTATCACTTGATCTTCATTATCCTTTGTCCTAAGAAAGGATTTCTTCCATGGCTTCCCCACTGGAGCGCATACCACTGTCCTTCTTGTTGGTGTACCACTCATACTTGAGTTCCACCTACTCTGAAGGTGTATGCTTGAAATGGAAAGATTTGGTCTTCCCAGTAGACAGCTGTGTTCTATCATGCTAGACTTCGATTGATGGGAAGTGCAACATATTGTCTCTCTTCAGGTGCCGTGGTGATAAAAAGAAGTTGAGTCTAATGTCACCATTGATAGCAGTGACATGTTAGACTTTGTCAGTAATGTTGTTACTGAAGGCTTTGGGAAGAGACTTAGCAGATGCTTCTGTCACTGCAGGCAAGAAGTAACTTGTACAACTGTCAAGTGACTCGTTGATAGTACTAGAGTCCGGATCCACCCATGGTCTGCTGGGTGATTGTGGGATGCAAAGGGCAACACAAATGAAGCCAAGGAGAGCAGAACAAGCCACGGCTGCTCCTTAGAGATGATAGGAACAAGTCACTACTCCTATTTGACAGGAGACTTGACTTAGAGTCTCATCTCAATGTGCACATGTGCATTTGTACTAGTGTACATGTCCTAATACAACTACTACCTAGGATCTGGCCATTTTCTGACCATTTGGCTAACTAAGATGCCTTTACTAAGGGCTGACTGAAGCTGACACACTCACTGACTACAAGTCTGACCTGTATCACTAATCCCCAGGCCTAGACAGGTCTACCACACCTGGGGGTCAAATGCACCTCCTCATTTGCCATCAGCAGTTCTCTTGCCCCCATGCAAGCTGCCCTGTGACAATAGGCCTAAGGCCTAGATCCCAGTCCATATTAGTACAGTATAGTAAGAGTCATATAGTAAGCTGAGCAATCCGCTCACCAAGCAGTAATCTAAAGATAGCACACTTACTAAAGTGCTAACTGATACCTTAGCAATACTAAAGGACTTCCCAAGCCCTTACTCATCACTTCTGACTAACCATTAGTCAAGCACAGTCATAGTGCTTACTCAAGTGTCCTAGCTTTGTCATCCTGCCTTGCAGGCATCCTACTAAGCATTGTCCATGCAGTATCACATATGTCAGCCCAAATAGCATCACCAGGCCATGCTTCCAAATCCTGTCTCAAATGTTCATGAGCCATATTTACCTCCTCATTTCCTAACAATCTGCCCTCCAGAGTCTTGCCAGACACCATCCATGGGCTCCTACACCTTGATCTTCCCTCAAGGGACTCAGCAGCCCCAATCCTTGGGCTGCCTTGCAGCTTGCCTGATGTCCCCACAGTTCTCTAGCTCACCAGCTAGCCATGCTGTGACACTATTATTCTTGTCTTGGTAAGTTCTTCTATTTAGGTGGTGGTGGCAGGTACTGTTTCATTGCCATCTTTCCAATTTGCTTATGGGTTAGTCCCCATGATTAGTTGGTGTGGTGTAAAGCCCATTGTTTCATGTTTCCACATGTTGTGAGTGAATTCTGCTACTGGGAGGTACTGAGCCCAATTGTTTTGAACTCTGTTGGCAAATTGTCTTAAGTAGCCTTTGATCCATTGGTTCATTCATTCACTTTGTCCATCTGTTCTTGGGTGGAAGGCAGTACTCAAGTTTTGTCTTGTCCCAATTGCTTTACACATGGTATGTGCAAAGTTGCCTGTAAATCTTGGGTCTCTGTCTGATATGATTTGTTTTGGTGTTCCAAACTGTCACCGCCAAGGGTTTGACAGCAACAATAGACACACTAAGTCGACAAGCTAGGCCTCGAAGTGGCCTAGAAGACTTGTAGAAAGGAAGTTGACCTGCAAGTTGATGTCGGTGCCCGGGTTACCGCTTGCTGAGCTCCAACTCAGTAGCCACCCGCAATGAAGTAGAACACTGCTAGTATTGAGACAAGAGACTCAACTTGCCTCTACCAGGCATAATGAGTCCCCTATATATAGTACATGGTACTTGAGGGCAGGCCTAGAGCCTGAAAGGGGCAGTGCTACCTATTTTTACCTGAAACACAACCAAGACAATAACAACCAATAGCACAAGACACTCAAGAAAATCACAAGCTGATACACATGAAACGGGGCACGAACATGAAATGGGGCACAAGTCCTCTAATTGGCTGGTTCTGCAACTTACAGGGGCGCGATGGTGTTGAACCATCACCCCAGGCCAGTTACACAAACCAGGGGAATAAATGGTGGAGGTATAGTCCAGCTACTCCTTCTCCATTGATGGTTTTCTTACAAGGTAAGAATACGGTGGCTTTGGAACATCCTTGGTCTACAATGGTAAGGATTGAGTTGTATCCTTTTGACTTTGGTAGGTCAGTTATGAAGTCCATGGATATATATTGGAATGGTCCTTCTTCAACTGGAGTATCAAAGTGATGTAGAGGTGCATGGGCAACTTGGATTGTTTTGCTTTCTTGACACTTAGTGCATCCTTTGACATAGTTTTCAATGAATTGTCTGAGTCTTGGGCCATGGAAGCATCTTTTGACAAGGTCCCAAGTGTTCTTGATGCCTGGATGTCCTCCAATAGGCAAGTCATGTAGTTCTTGGAGGGTTTCTTGTCACTGATTGGTGTTGTCTGGCATGTATATTGTTTGAGAAAAAAGAGGATCAGGTAAAATTGTCACATGTTCATTGATTTCTACCCCCCTTTTAAGGTCTTCTCTCTGAGATAGGAGGTCAGCAATTGTGTTTTGCTTTCCTGGAATGTGGTGGAGTAGGAAGTTGAAGTCAGCAAGGTGGGCCATCCATCTTGCTTGTCTGGGCATAATTTTATGTGCTGATCTGAAATATTTCAGATTATTGTGGTTGGAGTGTATCTGGATCTGTTGGGTAGCCCCTAGGTGATAATGACAGAAAGCTTTGGTGGCAGCTACTATTGCTAGTAGCTCTCTGTCAAAGATATCATAGTTTTGTTCTGCTGGTGATAGTGACTTTGAGAAATAGGCCACTGGGTGTCTCCCATCTTCAAAATCTTGGAATAAGGTGGCTCCTATTGTGAAGGTGGATGCATCAGTGTCCAATATAAAGGTCTTGGTTTGGTCCACTGTTCATAAGATGGGGTAGCAGATAAATTCTGTTTTGAGGGTTTGGAATGCTTCTTCTTCCTTGGGCCCCCATTCCCATTGTTTGTTCTTCTTCATCAAGTTGTGTAGAGGTCATGCAATTTCAGAGTAATGTGTAATAAAGTGTCATGGCCTAATGACGGCTGGTAAGGACTTGCAATATGAATACAAGTACTTACCCATACAATTTCTTTTCTTCTTCTTGGTACCCTCTTTTCTACTTGATATGTGCCCCATTTCTCACTATGTACTTGCTGCGGCGCAGTCCCTTAATAGATGTGTCACCCTCTCTTCTACTTTACTGCGGATTACTGTACTGTTTACTATGGATACTGCGCACGCGCAGCATCCAGAAGTGCAGCAATGTGCAGCTAGCACAGCCTCATCTCCCAGTAGTATATAAAGGCCCCAAGTTCTGAGGACCAGCCTTAAGCTTGGTCTTCTGTGCAATACAGGACTTTAAGCCTCACACAGCCAGAAGGGAGCACCTCCCTATTCTAAGAGCAATCAGATCCATTTGACTCTATTATCATTCTCATCTCTTGAGACTAAGACTAGACTAGGCCAAGGTGGCTAGTACTAAAGTAAGACAGACTTAGGACACAAGCTGGTTCAGTAACACAGCATCCTCATCAATATTTGAAACCAATAAGTCAGCTCAGAACAAGGAGCAACTCAGAAGAACATTCAGTCAAGGGACAATGCCCTTAGACCCGATTCTCAGAAAGACACAAACCATAGTTACAAGAGCCAACTGGGTTAGATGCGTTAGAAAATGCATAGAATACATGGGCTTCTTGAAAGCCATATGAACCGGAACCTTTTGGTTCAAGCCTAGATGGACTTAGGCCAAATGAAACTAGTCACTCAGAATCCATTATGTGGATTCTTTGCTCCAGAAACTGAACCAAATCACTCAGGATTGCGAGGCAATCCCTCACTCACATCTCAGTTGTTGAACCACAAATTTGAACACCAGTACAGAGAGACATAACCTGTCTTTTCCTCTCCCTTGTCTTCTAATGCCTTGTCCTCCTCATCACCAACCTCCTACTCCTATCCCTCCTAAGCACCACTGCTTGCCATCACTACACCATCCACTTTAAGCCTGAAGTAGGCTGACTCCCGCAGAAGACAACCATCGACATCAACTGAAACCTTCTTAGACAAGGAAGGCCAAAGCGATTAGCAGAATTGTTAGAACTACACCGAAGAATCCCAACACACCTACCCTGGGCATGACATAAAGTCTTTGTAAAAGTTTCCAAATCCTAGAAATGCATGAACTTGTTTCAGGGTTTTAGGAGTTGGCCAGTCTGCCACAGGGCGGCTTGCCGGGAGGCAAGAGAACCGCTGATGGTATGTGAAGGTGCGCCACCCCCAGGCATGGTAGGCCTGTCTAGGCCTGGGGTTGGTAATACAGGTCGGACACTTAGTCAGTGCATGTCAGCGAGCTTCGTCAGCCTCAGTAAGCAGATTAGTTAGCCGGATGACCAGAATATGGTCACGTCAGCAGTAGTAGTAAGCATGTACCAGTAGTACTTGTACACGTGCGTGTACGGAGACGAGACTCTAAGTCAAGTCTCCTTGTCTATCAAAGAGTAGTGACTTCCGTCTATTGTCTCAGGAAACGCCGTGGCTTGTTTCGCTTTCCTGGCCTTTCTGTACTTCATCTTTTGTGTGCCTCGGGTTACAGGCACACCGAACGTCGGCTCCGAGTCCAGCACTATCAACGAATCTTTAGAGAGCCACGAGAGCTACTTCCCACCAGACATAGTGGGCATATCCGCTGAGTTGTCGGACAATTCGATTACTATCGTAGAAGCTAACGATGTCTAAGTGTCACTGCTCTCGCCAGTGACATTAGACTCGACTTCTTTACCACCACGGCCCCTGAAGGGAGACAATACGTCCAACTTCCCATTGATAGGGAATGAGCCTTACAAAACACAGCAGTCTATTGGGAAGACCAGACCTTCCCATTCCAAGCATACGTGATCCGAGTAGGAGGGACGCAGATCAGAGCAGTTCATTTACATAACCGACACTGGTACACTCTCAACTGGGGGAACGAAGGAGAGTCCCCATTTCTTGATCAAAGAGCGCGACGAATTGACCAGTATCACGGATGGCACGAAGGAGCAGCTGTAAACACGTACGAAGAAGCCCCTACCATTGTCAATTGGAGCGAAGGCTCCGATAGCAAAGAAGAAGAAAGCCCCCTCGACCAACAGATCCGAAACTCACCCATCAATCTGTCCTTAGCCATCACTGCTCTTGCAGATTTATCACTCACAGCCGAACCAACCAATATCGCCACAATGTCGACCGCCGCAACCGCCGTAACAACCACACAAGCAGGAGGGAGGACTGGACCACCTACAGGAGGAGGCAGTGGAGGGCCCAGTAGAGGTGGAGGTCCACCAGGAGGCGGACCACCAGGAGGTGGAGGAGGAGGTGCACCAGGAGGAGGACAACTACAGCAACCAATCCAGGGAGACGATAAACCAATGGGAGCCCTGCCAACGATCTTCGAGGGAGATCGAGCCAAAGCTGAGAGCTTCCTACGCGAACTCCGAGCGTACTTCCTCGTTAACCACAACGTTCCGTCCCTAGCCTCCTTCATCAAAAGAGTGGCTATAGCCCTTACCTGTATCAAGGGAGCAGAAGTCAATCGATGGACAGAACAACAACTAGACTGGCTAAGTACACTCCAACCCGCAGACGATGCATGCGCGGTGTGGACGACGTTCGTGCAAAACTTCGAGAATTGCTTTCTCGACTCACAGAAGGCGCAGAAGGCATGTATCAAGTTACAGGAACTGAAGATGAGATGGCCAGAGATAGATGAGTACATCTCCACCTTCGAGAGCATAGCGCACGAAGCTGGCTACAACCCAATGGACCAGAACACCATGCAGTTATTTCTGCAAGGACTGCCCTGTAGCGTCGGACAGAAAGTGCTGGAAGATACAGCAGTCCACACGTACGATCAGATGAAGGCTAAGGCCATCAACGTAACCGCGTCACAGCGAATCATCGACGCCTTGTACACACGTCCCAACAACAACAGCAATACAAGATGCCCCCCTTTCCAGAACAACTGGCAATACTGCACCCAGCAACCACCGAATCCCAGACCACCGCGACAAGGGTTCGGACAAACCCCTTACAATTCCACCACGGCACCCCGAGCATGGAACAATCAGCCAGTACCCATGGACGTGGACCGAACCAGAGCCCCTAGGGGAAACTGGCGAGGATGAGGTGGAGGGCCGCCCAGGGGAAACGTCGTGAGAACGGACGACAATAGAGCCCAGCGAGGGGCACAGGGTGCGTGCTTTACCTGTGGACAACAAGGACACTTCGCTCGTGCCTGCCCCACCAAACAGCACCGAGCAAGCATGCGCACTGCCCAGCTCATCGACTGGACACCCGAAGACAACGAACGGAGTCCAACGTCTCAAAGGTGGATCACCTCCACCAACAACTCGAAACCCTCTCGTCGGAAGATCAGGAAGAGCTGATGAACCGTCTCGGAGCGAAGGAGGAAATTTTTCGGAGCCTAATCCGTGCAGCCTGGATTAGGAAGACTGGATCAGAAGGATGTACCTCTCTATATGAAAATCTATGCAGCTACGTTTATTCATCCATCTATCCAGGAAGAGGGCCGAAACAACAGCACTCCTAGATTCAGGAGCGACAGAAAACTTTATCAGCATGCGGTATGCAAAGGAAATGCGATTCCCCATCAAACGACTGGAAAGACCAAGGCCAGTCTACAACGTTGATGGAACCAGGAATAAGAACGGGGACATAGAGAACTACACAGACTTAGAAATGCAGACGGGGAGTCAACGGACTTGGCTACGCTTTTTCCTCACTGATCTAGGAGAACAGAATGTTATCCTAGGATACCCATGGTTCGCGGCCACGCAACTGAAGATCGATTGGGCGCAAGGATGGATCGAAAGCGATCAGCTACCCCTTATCCTTTGAACCAACTAGCAACCCAGGTACAGATAGGAAGATGCAGAATCACCCCAAGAGGGCGGGAACATCCCTACGACAATCAAAGCCGTACAAGGGTCCATTCACATGGCTAAATTTATCATCCCGGCAACCGAAGGGAAGAAGCAGACGCTGGCATCGAAACTAGCGGAAGAAGCAGGATCCCATAAAGGGAGCGGTGAAATCCCGCCCAAGTACCAAAAACATGCTCATGTTTTTAGTGAAGAAGCCGCCCAACGATTCCCAGAACCATGTATCTGGGATCACGCAATCGAGTTGAAACCAGAAGCACCATCTTGATACCAGGCAAAGTGTATCAACTTATGCAAGAGGAACAGAAAGCGCTGTTGGAATTTGTCAACGAACACAAAAGAAGGGCTATATACGCCCCTCCAAGAGCCCATACGCGGCACCCTTCTTTTTCATCAAGAAGAAAGATGGAAAGCTACGCCCGGTGCAAGACTACCGCGCCTAAATGAGTGGACTATTCGCAACCGTTACCCCCTTCCACTGATTCCAGAACTGATAGCGAAAGTCCAAGGAGCAAAACTTTTCACAAAGTTCGACATCCGATGGGGGTATAACAACATCCGCATCAAAAAGGGAGATGAATGGAAAGCCGCATTCATCACCAATCAAGGACTATTGAACCCACTGTCATGTTTTTGGACTAATGAACTCACCAGCGACCTTCCAAACCATGATGAATGCCATCTTTGCCGAAGAAATGGCACAAGGGTGGCTCATTATCTACATGGACGATCTTCTTATCGCCACAGGAGACAACCCCAAATTCCACGAAGAATGCACCCACAAAGTCCTAAACAAACTGAGGCAATACGACTTATACCTCAAACCAGAAAAATGCATCTTCGAGCAGCGAAAGGTAGAGTTCCTAGGAGTCATCCTCGAGAATGGCACAGTTCAGATGGACCCTGCGAAAGTACGAGGAGTGGCTGACTGGCCACAACCACGAACCGTCAAAGACGTCCGCACATTCTAGGCTTCACAGGGTTTACCGATACTTCATACCCAACTATTCTCTCATAGCATGTCCCCTGATCCAACTAATGCGAAAAGACACCCCGTTTAGATGGGATCAAGACTGCAAGAACGCCCTTGAACGCCTGAAGACGTTGATGTGTAGCAAACCCATCCTCCGCCAACCCGACTACTCCAAAGCATTCTTTCTAGCCACGGACGCCTCAGCATACGGCGTGGGCGCCGTACTCTCACAGGAGGGAGAAATTAACCCACGCACCCAGAAACCCACACTATGCCCAGTTGCATATTACTCTAACACTTTCACCCCAACAGAACGCAACTACGACATTTACGAAAGAGAATTCTTAGGGGTCCTGAAAGCCCTCAAACGCTTCTGCCCTCATGTAGCAGCCACAGAAATACCAGTCACTATCCTCACCACCACGCCAATTTGACATACTGGAAAGCCCCGCGAAAGGTCAATCGACGCGTAGCTAGATGGTTGCAGAGCTCCAAGACTACAACTTAGTCATCAAACATGTGCCAGGAAAAATTCACATGGCTCCCGACATGCTGTCCAGACCACCAGGAGCTGATCACGGCACTAAGACAATGCGAACCTGACCCTTCTTCCCACCACCATGTTCATCACCACAGCATCAACGCGAGAAGACCCCCTCGAGCAACAAGTCAAAGAGGCCCAACAAAAACAAAAGGCGGAAATGGAGTCGTGGTGCGATTCACAAGACGTACGAAAGATACCTGAAGGCTACGTACGAGGGTGGAAGCTCGCTGTACCAGCGGGATTACAGCTAAGGCGCGACATCCTGTCCCAATTTCACGACTCACCAACGGCAGGACACCCAGGTCGAGACAACACCATTGCCCTTGTCAGCCAACGCTACTGGTGGCCAGGACTGAGCACATGGGTAGAAAGATACGTCGCGGGATGTGCACAATGTCAACAACACAAGATTCGAACGACAAGAAAGAAGACTCCACTATACCGCATACCAGGAGATCCCCAGATGCGTCCCTTTAACATCATTGCCTTAGATCTTATCACCCAGTTACCAAAGGCCAAAGATATGGACGCCATCCTCACCATTGTCGACCAAGGATGTTCCAGAGCCGCCGTATTCATCCCATGCAAGACGACGATCACAGGCGAAGGAGTAGCCCAGCTATACCTCCAACACCTGTTCCCATGGTTTGGAGTACCATCGAAAGTGATCTCGGACCGCGACCCTCGCTTTACATCCAACTTCTCCAAAGCCCTCACCACCAAACTAAAAGTAGAGCGAAATATCAGCACGGCCTTCCACCCACAAACCGATGGACTCACGGAGCAAAAGAACCAATGGGTGGAACAATATCTGCGACTCTATACCTCAGCCAGACAAGACGACTGGGAAGAACTCCTACCAATTGCGACGTTCGTCCACAACAGGTGGCCTAACGCCACGACAAAGCTGAGTCCTCACGAAATCATCCTTGGGTATCGCCCTAGCGCTGCTGAGGAACCCACGCCTATCACCAGTAACGAAGCGATGGAAGATCGACACCAACGTGCCAAAGCGCATAGAGAGGCGGCAGTCCAAGCCCTCAATGAAGTCACTAGAGCCATCCCCTCCGCGCAATACAAAGAAGGAGACCAAGTCTGGCTCGAAGCAAAGCACCTGTCACTCCCCTACGCATCTGTCAAACTCGCGCCCAAACGCCACGGGCCGTTCAAAGTGTTGAAAGAAGTCTCACCAGTGGCTTACAAACTGGAACTGCCAGCAGCCTGGACCATCCATGACGTATTTCACAGCTCATTACTCACCCGTTACAAAGAGACCGAAGAGCATGGAGTCAATTACCAGCGACCGCCACCGGAAATGATTGATAATGCTGAGGAATACGAAGTAGAGCAAATTATCAATCACAGGTACCATGGGAAGCGACGTCAGCTTCAATACCTCATCCGGTGGAAGGGTTACTCAGCCGCTGACGATACATGGGAACCTGCTGACCAAGTACACGCCCCAGCATTGGTAACGCAGTATCATAGACAATGGCCGATAGATGAAAGAACAGGGTACAAAGAGTCCAAACGAACAACATGGGTCAAATCAACCGCCTCTTGCTTTTCCGCCCATTCGCAACTAAACCTAACATGTCTTCCCCTCTCTCCGTCCCATCCTACATTATCGCCAGCCCCAGCGGATGTGAAGAACTGCTGCCGATCCCACCACGCACCGAGTCGGCTACTGGCAAGCAGCCCGAGCCCCTCGTCGGCCCGATGGAGGTGGTGGCCTTGTCGGCTGAGTTCAGTGAGTTTCAGCTCTCTCCACGCACCGTCCACGCTGCTCTCGAAGGGAACAACCCCACCAGAGAGCAACTTGTCCTCATCGCCCAGGGACTGGCAAGCGTTGTGCGCAAGAATGAAGAAGTGTCGCGACACAACAAAGACCAGCTCGCCATACTCAAAGGACGAGCCGACGCTCTGGCAGAGTGTGAGGCAAACGCAGCTCGCCTGGAAGCGACCTATAAACATTGGAGAGACGACCAGCTCGCAGCAGACGAGGAGGATTTGGGGGTACCCGAAGGGTATGAGGAGAACGAAGGGCGAGTGCCCGATTTCTTCATTCCCATCACTGACAGCTCACACACCATCCACACCCTCACGGCTTATGTCAAATGCGAGGGACAGTACTGCTTTGGCACCTCTGGAAAAGGGGAAGCCGTCTACCGTCAGGAGCTCTTCGCTCCCAACCGCGCCACGATGGTCAAAGAAGGGGAGTACCCCCAGTGGTTCTTCGATGCACTCACCGACCCCGCCACTATGACGCCATGCTGCGTCAAGAGAATGAGCCAGGAGGGGATTGGGGGACTGCCGCTGAGTTCGAACGCTACCACGAGACCGTTACTGACCTCGCCGGGCTTCACATTGAGGCCCGGGAACTCCAGGCCCACATCGACTCCCTCCACTACCAAGAAGAACAATGCCGCCGCCGTCTCCTCGCGTCCCACAAATATGAGAGCTATGCTCTCTTTCACAAGCTCCACGACGAGCCTTTACTCAGGGGGGACAAGGGGCGTAAGTTCTCCTCCATCCCACACAGCTCACGCCATGGTGCGGCTTGTTTCTAGACCGAGGGTGATGCCACAGGGTGGCTTGCTGGGAGGCAAGAGAACCGCTGATGGTATGTGAAGGTGCGCACCCCCAGGCATGGTAGGCCTGTCTAGGCCTGGGGTTGGTAATACAGGTCGGACACTTAGTCAGTGCGTGTCAGCGAGCTTCGTCAGCCTCAGTAAGCAGATTAGTTAGCCGGATGACCAGAATATGGTCACGTCAGCAGTAGTAGTAAGCATGTACCAGTAGTACTTGTACGCGTGCGCATACGGAGACGAGACTCTAAGTCAAGTCTCCTTGTCTATCAAAGAGTAGTGACTTCCGTCTATTGTCTCAGGAAACGCTGTGGCTTGTTTCGCTTTCCTGGCCTTTCTGTACTTCATCTTTTGTGTGCCTCGGGTTACAGGCACACCGAACGTCGGCTCCGAGTCCAGCACTATCAACGAATCTTTAGAGAGCCACAAGAGCTACTTCCCACCAGACGTAGTGGGCATATCCGCTGAGTTGTTGGACAATTCGATTACTATCGTAGAAGCTAACGACGTCTAAGTGTCACTGCTCTCGCCGGTGACACAGTCAGTGATTGCTTTGATTTTGACTGGGTCCATTTTGATGAGGCTGCCTCCTACTATCATTCCTAGGTATTCCACTTCTTCTTTGTGGAATTCACATTTCTCTGGCTTTAAATAAAGGTTGTTGTTGGCAAGGATTTGTAGAACTTTATCAACTTGTTGTTGGTGTTCTTTCCATATGCCATTGGTCGCAATGAGGATGTCATCCATGTATATGAAGACATTCCCTTTTGTTAGTTGTTCTCTGAAGATGATGTCCATCATGCTTTGAAAGGTGGCTGGGGCATTTCACATTCCAAAGTACATGACTTTTGACTGAAAGAATCCTCAGTTTGTTTTGAAGGCAGTTTTGTGTTGGTCTTCCAGTCTAATGAGGATATTGTTATATCCCCATTGTACATCAAACTTCGTAAAGTGCTTCTTGTGTGCTAGTTGTGGGATAAGGTCTCAGATGAGGGGGAGGGGATAGTTGTTAGGGACTGTCCATTTGTTTAGTTGCCTGTAGTCTTGTACTGGTCAGATTTTTCCATCTTTCTTTTTGACAAAAAAGAATGGTGAGGCATATGGTGATTTGGATGGTTCAATGTATCCCTTATCTTGGTGTTTCTTAAGGAACTCCTCTAGTGTGTCTTGTTCTTTGGGGGATAGAGGGTATATTTTGCAATCAAATGATGCAGGTGCATTGGGTTTAAGGTTGATGGTGTGGTCCCATGGTTTCAATTCAGGGATTTGTTTTGAAGCTTCTTCACTGAAGACCTTCTTGAAGCATTGATATTCTCTAGGTACCAATTGGTGCCATTCCTTCTTCTCCTTCTTGTTAGCTTTGTCTATTGCTAGCTGGGTTGACATTGTAGTTTTCCAAATTTGAAATATGGGTGGTCTTTTGTTGATGTCTTGAGTGGATGCTATAACATGTCCTCATATCTTTCCTTCTTTCCAGCTAATGTCTGGATTGGTGATTTGTAGGAAGGGGTATTCTAGGATGATGTTGTCTTTCCCTAGATTGGTGATAAAGAAGGGTAGTTCTCTTTGTATGCCTCTGTGTTAGATGGTGAGGTGTATTATCTCTGTAATCTGTCCTGCTGCATTGATAGTCCCATTGACATTTCTAGTGGTTCATGGTTTGTCTAACTTCTGTCTAAGAAGTTTGAAACATTTGACAATTTGAGGGGAGATGAAGTTTTCTGCTGCTCCACTGTCAATCAATGTTTGAATCTCAGCCTGTTGGTCCTTGTGACACAATATTAATTGAGTTTGTACTGATCATATTTTTGGTATGAAGGTGTCATTTTGGAATAAAGTCTGAATGATGCATCAGCAAAACCAGACTTTGCTCCCAGGCTCTATATAGGGATGCATAGCAACCATAGCAGTCATAATGGTCATAGCAGAGGTCTGGGTGTTTATGGAGCTACAAAGTCCAAGCTACAAACTATGGAATGCTACATGGTGTTACATAGGCTCACGTAGCAAGCTCAAATACATATAGATTCCATCCACTACCCTTGCTTTGCAGTTCTTTGCCACTCATATGGTTTGCTTAAACTTGCCAATTTCAGAAAATTCAAACAAATAATGCCATTCAAATTCACCACTATATTCTATGCATCATAAGCACATCAGTAAAACCTGACTCTACCTGGGAGCCCTATATAGCAATTCATAGCAGTCATAGTGGCTATTACTCTAATGAACAAAACATCACCCGCAGTGCAATTCGTGCCATTGCCACTGGCACAAGGCTCCGTCATCCTTCAACCATCTCATGGTCTTGTCCAACTTGTCTGGTTCATCTCACAGGTTCACCATCCCTGATGCTTGCCCCGATGCCTTCATTGCCCAGTCACGCTCACAATCTCTCTCACGAGAACCATCACAGCTGTCACTGCAGGTCAGGTCACAAATCACACTGGCACTCCCCTGGGTTAACCTTGCCCACGCCCTCGCCTCACATCCAGGTGACACCATAACTCACGCTTGTGACATGATACACCCCTGCTACCCATGCCTGTACCAGAACCACATTGTCCATTGTGGTGTTGGCAGGTGTGCGAATGTGTGCAGGTGAAGGTGGGTGCACATGGGCAGGTGGAGGCGAGCAGGCACGGCAGGAAAGTGGGGGTAGGCAAGTGCGTGTGGGTGACAGCGGGCAGAGGTGTGGGTGGGCAAGTGGTGTGAATGAGAATAACAGAAAAACAAGTGTGAGCACAAAGATAATAAAAACAGAGGTCAAACTCACACACAGAACTATATTCCTTGCCAAGTTCATTCTTGGGTCATTTGGACACACACTTTTCAATCCTGAAGGTGAGGGAGGCAAGTGGGCATGGGTGGGAAGGTGGGGGCAGGCAGGTGTGTGCAGGCGATGGCAGGCGGAGGTGTGGGTAGGCAAGTGGGAATGTGAATATAGACAACAGAGAAAACAAACATAAGCGCAAAGAAAAAAACATTTGGAAAAGCCTGCACCCTTTTCAATCCTGGACAGGTGAAGCAGGTGAGGTGCAGGCAAATGCGCACAGGCAGGTGGAGGCAGGCGTGTGCAGGTGGAGGCAAGCAGGCACGGGCATGGGCAGGAAAGCATGTACCCTGGAAAGCGGGGGTAGGCAGGTGTGTGTGGGTGACAGTGGGGAGAGGCGTGGGTGGGCAAGGTGGGAACATGAGCATAAAAAAAAAAAAAAAGCTCATGCACCAAATTAAGATCCCGCCACTGAGTTCATTCTTGGGTCATTTGGAAAAGCCTGCATTTTCAATCCTGGACAGGCAAGGGAGGCACTGGGTGAGAGACTAGAGATGAGGTGGGCAAAGAGGAGTTGGTGTGGGTGACCAGCCAGAAGGGAGGGGCCAGAGGTGGGCAATGAGGGGCACAGCAAAGATGAAGATGAGATGGCAAATGAAACATGTTTGGTTGATGTTTGGTTGTGGCTGCAGTGCACAATCCAAGTGCGCTGCAGCATGAAACAAAACAACCAAGTCACAGAGGAAAAAGAAAAGGGCCCTCCATGGTTTGAACTGGCTGACCTCTACAATGATGCAAAAGTAAAAACAAAGCACAATACCAACTAGGTTAAAATAGCAGTGTTGTGTCAGCATCAATGTCATGTTTGAGTTCCCATTACACTTGAATCTTGTCATGCAGTGGCTCTGGCTGGCTCCATGAGCTGACCAGCCACTGCCCTTCACCCACCACTCCTGTATTCAACGCTGCCACGTCCATACCATTGTCTCACATTGACTTCAGAACCTGATTCAAGCAATTTTAATGTCTTTGGATTGTGATCCTGGAAGAAAAATGAAAGAATCACCCACAGGCAAGGGTGAGCATGGGTGGGCGCACCTGCCTGTTCCTGGCCACCTGCACCCATGCTTACCCACCTGGCTCCCTGGCTGTGCATGGATGTAGGTAAGTTCTTTTCTTTTCTCTTCTTCGTGCTTGGGCTCATGTTTTCAACACGCTCACACCTGCTCACACCCCCACCCACTTGTCTGCACCCACAGTGCCTGCCTGCTTGTCCCCATGCCTGCCTGCAAGACCAAGGCATACATGATACCAACAGTCAAAGGGAGGGATGACACACTTGTGACCACCTACCCTACCCACCCATGTCTGCATCTGCCCATGCTGGCCTGTGCCCATGCCATGCTTGTGGGCGAGTGTTTTTTTTTCTTTCTACTTGTGTTCATGATTGTAACCCACATGCGCCCACTTGTGCCTCCTCACCTCTCCCTGCACCCACCTGCATGTGCCTGTCTGGGCATGCCAATGCTTTCCCACCCGTGCAGGCACCCACCTGTGCGCACTTGCTGAGGCTGGGCATGGCCATGATTCTCACCCATGCCCACACCCGCCTGTGCACACCTGCCAAGGCTGCTCCTGCCTAGGCATGCCCACGATTTCCTGCCCGTGCCTGCACCCACCTGTGCACACCCACCTAGGCTGCTCCTGCCTGGGCATGCCCTCGCTTTCCCATGCATGCCTGCCCACCTGCTTGGACCTGCCTGTGTGCACCCACCTGTGCCTGTTCCTGCATGCACCCACCTGCTTGCATCAGAACAAAGGAGCATGGTGAGTAATGTGTAGGGTGGATGAGGAAGGTGGTCTGGAGCATGTAATTAGATGAATAATACCAGTTTTTTTAATGCCAAACATATTTCTCACTGGGATGAACTATGAAGTATGCAACTCAAAGCCAGCTCATTTAATGGCTCAGCACAGCTGGCTCATATGGGCAAACTGCTGCAACACTAGTGTATCACAATGAGACTTGTACATGCTGCAGCTATGAGGTCGCTATATGGAGCTATGAAGTGGCCATGGGTTGCTATGGATTGCTACAGTGTGCTACTAAGATGGCCCCCTGCTATGACCACTATACACTCACTATGAGATGCTATGACATCTATGAAATTCCTTGAGTGCTATGACCCGAAATCTGGGTTTGCTGATGTGGCCATGTCATTCAGACTTGTCAAAAATCCACTCCTCTTTCTCTCATGGCATTTATCCATTTGAGCTTTTTGTTGTTGGAGAACTGGATCATCCTGTTAGCTAGTTTGGTCATTTTGTCTTGCTCTTGAGGCTCTTCTTCCTCTTCTTTGTCATAATACTCTTGGTCTTCTTCTTCTCCTTCTTCTTTGACTACTTTAATGTAGGAAGGTTTAGGCAATTGTCTGGGATTAAACTTTTTCTTTGGACAATTTTTCACCATGTGTCCTTGTTGACTGCATTCAAAGCATCATCCTTTGACTCTATGCTTCTGTCTTTCTTCATTGGTGTTCACTTTTTGGATGGCATTAACCTACATAGGCATGCCATTGGTGTAACATTGTCTCAGAGGTTTCTGGGAGGGTGGTGGCTTTGTAGAGAGGAAGCTGGCTTGCTTGGGTCCCCAGTTAGGCATAGGCCATTTCCTTTCTCTGAAGATTAAGTTTTCTTTCTCTTGTGTCTTTGCTTCTTGCTGGATGGTGGCCACATAATCTACAAAAGTGGTTAGTCCAGGGTGCATCCTCAGAGTTCTTTGTCCTAATCCAGGTGGTAATCCTTGTAGGAACATTTGGAGGGTTGCTGGTGTGTTGGGGTGGTACCCCACCTTTATGGAAAGGGTTCTGAACTGCACTATATAGCTGTCTAGGTCACTTTGCTTCATCTTTAATTGTTGGAGTGCAGTGCTGGCTTTAGTGACTTTGTGGATGTCTGTAAATGTGGCTGTGAAGGCTGATTCAAATGTAGCCCAGTGTATTTTGTCTTGTAGGGGTACATTATGGTTGTGGTGTTGATCATGAAGATGATCGACTCTGTCATAGACCCAATCATCAGCTAGGGGTCCTCTGATGTAGGATAATGCAAGGGCAGCCCTCTTGTATGGGACTTGCATTGATTTGTTGTCTTTATTGAGTAATTTGTATAGTTTAAATTCCCTTAGGAATTTGTCACTTCAGCCATGGTCTTCTGGGAATATTTCTAGAGGAGTACTGTTCCATTTGCCATTTACTGGGCCTGGAGGCAGAGCTGCTTGTGCTCCTGCTTGTTATGGACCTGGGGGAGGTTGTTGTGGTGGTGGTATGTTTGCCATAAAAACTTGTATAGGTTGTTGAGGCAGTAGTAGGTGTTCTTGTTGGTCTGTAGGTATTACTTGGATCAGTGGTCCAGTGTGAAGGGCTAGGAGGTTTATTTGTTTGCCTAGTTGTGCTATGTCTGCTGGTAGAGGTGGTTCTTGTGCTGGTGGCTGTGGGGCTTCAAGTTACACATGGTGTTGGGGTGTTTCTTCATGGTATGTTGGTGGATTGGCTTCTTCTGGTGTATGAGGTCAATGGTCAGAGTGATGGTCTGATCCTTGTTCTTCTTCATTGTCTGAGTTGTCTCTTGTGTGTTGTGAGACTCTTGGTGAATGTAGATTGGTAGTTCTAGGGGTTTGTGCTCCTTCAACTTGTGGTTCTGCAAGTTCTTCTCTTGTGGTAACCACTGGGGTTAGTGTGATGTGAAAGGGGTGGTAGTCTGGATGATAAGGATCATCTATTGGTGGGTAGCCTGTTCCTGCTGCTCCATAGTTGATTCTATCTTGGTCATATGCCCAATAAAGGTTGTCTGCATCTCTGGTGAGGGTGTACCAATGTCCTTGAGTAAATTTGACTAGTACTCTTGGGATCGCACTGGTGTGTTCATGTCATGGCCTGATGATGGCTGGTAAGGACTTGCAATACTCATACAAGTACTTACCTATACAATTCCTTTTCTTCTTCTTGGTACCCTCTTTTCTACTTGATATGCACCCCATTTCTCACTATGTACTTGCTGCGGTGCAGTCCCTTAATGGACGCATCACCTTCCCTTCTACCTTGCTGCGGATTACTGTACTATTTACTGCAGATACTGCGCATGCACAGCATCCAGAAGCACAGCAATGTGCAGCTAGCACAGCCTCATCTCCCAGTAGTATATAAAGGCCCCAAGTTCTGAGGACCAGCCTTAAGCTTGGTCTTCTGTGCAATACAGGACTTTAAGCCTCACACAGTCAGAAGGGAGCACCTCCCTACCCTAAGAGCAACCAATCCACTCAACTTTATCATTGTTCTTATCTTTTGAGATTAAGACTAAGACTAGGCCAAGGCAGCTAGTACTAAGAACTAAGACAGACTTAGGACACGAGCCAGTTTTAGTAACACAGCGTCCTCATCAATATTCAAAACCAACAAGTCAGCTCAGAACAAGGAGCAACTCAGAAGAACATTCAGTCAAGGGATGACACCCTTAGACCCGATTCTCAGAAAGACACAAACCACAGTTACAAGAGCCAACTGGGTTAGATGTGTTAGAAAATGCATAGAATACACGAGCTTCTTGAAAGCCATATGAACCAGAACCTTTTCGTTCAAGCCTAGACAGACTTAGGCCAAACAAAACTAGTCACTCAGAATCCATTATGTGGATTCTTTGCTCCAGAAACCAAACTGAATCACTCAGGATTGCAAGGCAATCCTTCACTCACATCTCAGTTGTTAAACCACAAATTTGAACACCAGTACAGAGAGACATAACCTGTCTTTTCCTCTCCCTTGTCTTCTAATGCCTTGTCCTCCTCATCACCAACCTCCTACTCCTATCCCTCCTGAGCACCACTGCTCGCCATCACTACACTGTCCACTTTAAGCCTGAAGTAGGCTGACTCCCACAGAAGACAACCATTGACATCAACTGAAACCTTCTTAGACAAGGAAGGCCAAAGCAATTAGCAGAATCGTTAGAACTACACTAAAGAACCCTGACACACCTACCCTGGGCATGACAGTTCATGTGGTATGTTGAGGTTGTATCCTCTGTTTGGTCCTTGGACAATCCAATGGATATTTTGTCCAGTGATATATGGGGGGAGGTTTGGTTCTGATCTTCATTCGATACAGGCCCTTGTACTTCCTAGGAAGGCTCTAGGATGGACATGAGGTTCTCTTCTGAATTTGTCTGTGGTGATGGATATCATGGGTAATAATAGGTGTTAGTTCTACTGTCATATACTCTTGACAGTATTACGTGTGTATTGTGTGCAGGGATTGGGTTGTTTGAGTGGATAGCTGTCTTGGCTTTCTGGTAAGCTTAGTCTGATGTCATGCTAGGACATCATGTGTCTTAGTGTGAGGGTTTGGTTTCAGTTCAGTTCTGGGTTTGGATGCCTTGTCCAAGCCTGGTTTCTGATATGGGTCAGGGTTCAGAGTTCTGTCCTTAGAACTTGTATGGCTGTTACTTCTGAATGGTGTGTAGCAGCACCAGCTATTCTGTTATCACTCTAGGAAGTGATGTCTGGAGGTGCAACTATGTCTTGTATTGCATTTAGTTCATTGGTGATTCAAAGCTTGCAAATGGAAGAGGTTCTGATGTCTGGTAGGAGTGGCTCCTTGGTGCTACAGGTGGTCATAGTATGCAACACATATTACAGAGGTTGTAGTATGTGACTTGTTCATATAGATGACTAGAGTTCCTTTACTAGTGGCCTTTGGGTTCAGGTTCTGGGTGGGAAAGACAGTGTCTTTCTGTCTGAGTTCATTTGGAGTTTCAATTGAAGAGCAAATATGGCTCTAAGTCAATTTAGCAGGCCTTAGGGTACATTCTAAGGTGCAAGAGGATGGTTCTGATGGTTCTTAAGCTTAAGTTCACAAGGGATGAACTAGAAGTCCTATATTATACAAGAGACTAAGCTTAAGGCTTTGGTCTCACTTTGGGGGGCTTTTATAGGCCCTGTGGCTACTATACAGTAAGTACATATGACTAAGTAGAGGGATGATGCATCTCTATGGCATCATACTAAGCATATATGACTACAAGATAGTAAGCATGTATGACTAAGTAAGTGATGACATGTTCAGATGGCATCCTACTAAGCCTATATGACTAAGAGGCTGGATGATGTGTTTAAGTGGCATCATGAGGCTGTGAGACTATGAAACATGACAGCATATTAGTCTGAAAGTATTAGTAATGAGCTGAGGCAACACAACATAAAGTGGAGGGCAGTGAAGCATAATAGAGGTGTAGTAATGTATAGGGATGGATGTGAAAGAGGCTCCCTGCCAGTCTGTGAGAATGCAATTACTATATATGGTTAAAAATGATGTAAGCAAAAATAGTTTGGCAGTCCATAACACAGAACCCCTTCCATTCATGACCTTCATGAATCGACAATGAACTAATTGTGATACAAGATGTAGTTGCATCTCCAGACATCACTTCCTAGAGTGACAACAGAACAGCCAGCACCACTACATGCCATTCAGAAACCACAGCTGTATGAGTTCTAAGGACAGACTCCAAACCCTGACCCATATCAGAAACCAGACTTTGGACAAGGTGTCCAAATGCAGAACCAAACCCTCACACTAAGACATGTGATGTCCTAGTGTGACATCAGACTAAGCTTACCTAAAGCCAAGATGGCTATACATTCAAACAACCTGATCCCTGTGCACAATATGCATGTACTATTGTCTAGAGTATATGACAGAGAACCAACAACTACTACTATCCACAATATCCACCACCATGGACAAATTCAGAAGAGAACCTCATGTCCATCCTAGGGATGTATGTAAATGCAGCTGTGAAGGCTGATTCAAATGTAGCCCAGTGTATTTTGTCTTGCAGGGGTATGTTATTGTTATGGTGCTGATCATGAAGATGATTGACTCTGTCATAGACCCAATCATCAACTAGGGGTCCTCTAATATAGGATAATGCAAGGGCGGCCCTCTTGTATGGGACTTGCATTGATTCATTGTCTTTATTGAGTAACTTGTATAGTTTAAATTCCCTTAGGAATTTGTCACTTCAGCTATGGTCTCCTGTGAATATTTCTGAAGGAGTACTGTTCCATTTGCCATTTCCTGGAGGCAGAGCTGCTTGCACTCCTGCTTGTTGTGGACCTAGGGGAGGTCCTCCTGCAGGTGGTTGAGGCTGCTGGGGTTGCTAGGGCTGTTGTTGTGGTGGTACATTTGCCATAAAGACTTATATGGGTTGTTGAGATGGTAGCAGGTGTTCTTGTTGGTCTGTAGGAATTACTTGGATTGGTGGTCTGGTGTGAAGGGCTAGGAGGTTTATTTGTTCACCTAGTTGTTCTACATCTGCTGGTAGAGATGGTTCTTGCTCTGGTAGTTGTGGGGCTTCAAGTTGCACATGGTGCTAGGGTGTTACTTCATGGTATGTGTCATGCTGGACTGAGTGTGGCAGTTCTGTTGATGTTTCTGTCTGCCAGCTCTCTTGGCTGCTTGTTCTCTCTGTCTGGTGGTTAGTTTGTCTGGTCTATCCCTCTGCTGTAAGTGTAGGATGATATCTGCATCAGTGACTGTTGTCTTGGTCATCTTCTGTGGAGTTCTAATGCCTTGTTAGAATGGCTGTTGGTAGTGGCAGTGTGGGCTGTATTTGTCCTCTGTTTCCTGAAGGAGGAAGGGGATCTAGGTGCAAAGGAGTCAATTTGGATACTTAAGACACATATCCAAGGAAGTGATGTCTGGAGTGCTGATACACCTTGTATTGCACTTAGTTCATTTGTATGCCACTAAGGTCATGAATGGAAGGAGCTGCTCCTTGGTTCTGGGTTGCTAGTGCAGAGGGGCAGTTCTATAGAGCACTGAGAGGTCCATTACTCAATGACCTTTGTCTGTCTGAAGCAAAGAAAGGCAACACCTTTCTGAGCGCTTAACGTATGTGTCAGAGTTTGAAGAGTTCCCAATCAGGACTTGGTTTACTATATATAGTAGATTAAGTGAAATGCATCACTAAGTCACTTAGCAGACCCTAGGGTACATTCTAGGGCACAAATGGAAAGGAGAAAGGGACTTTGAAGCTTTGGATCACTTGGAGGGTTGCTCTGAGAATGTCTCGGATTTACAAGAGACTAAGCTTAAGGCTTTGGTCCCATTCTATGAGCATATTTATACATGGCTATTTAAGTGGAGATTCCAGCAGCGATTGACATGTTTCAGCAGCAGTAAGGCCACAAAAACCATTGGCAGATTAGTGTAAGTAGTTTAGTAAGTAGCCAAGGCAACACAACAGCAGTCTGGGGTGGCAAGAGCATAATAGAGGGTGTGTAAAGTAGGGTGCAGGAAGTGATGACAACTCTGGCTAGACCATGAGAAATACATACATATATGGACAAAAGATTAGTAAGCATAAGCATCCCAACTGTCCACCATAACACATGCTCTAATTCTGCACCTTGGATGTGCTCTCCATAGAGAGCTCTATGCCTTCACAACTGTGCCTGGTGTAAGGATTGTCCTTACCTTGCACTTGGATCATGCCAGACCATGCCAACCTGGGCACCTTATTGTGCCCTAATATCCAACCTTCTTTTGACCTTCCTTCAGCTTTTCCTGCCTCCTTCAACCCACTCTTGCCACCTGTCTTTTGCTGCATTTTCTTGTTTTCACTCCAATGTTCTGACTCTTGTATCCCTTGGTCTCTCTGACAGCTGTGCCTTGACCCTCGACCTCACCTTGACCACCTCACTGCCTACCCATGCAAGTCATGCATTGACCACACCCTTGTGACTCACCCTATCTACATCGCAGTGCCCAGTCAAATAGGTCCTCCTTTCATCACTCATCCTTTCCTTTCATCCCTTCTTCACTTTCATTGCCTTGCCTCCCTCATGTTGCCCTCAAGCACCATCCAACTGCCATCCCCTGCATCGCTGGCATTGCCCAGCTGCCTTCGATGACACTTGACCTTTGTTTGAGTGGATCCATGCAGACCTCATCACCCATCCTCATCGGCCCCATGCCGTTACCCCTTGCTTGGAATGGGTAGATTCAGGCCACTATTGGACCTCATTACTGTACCACTTGTGCACTGGCTGTCATTTCTTTTCTTTCATCACTTTCCCTTTGTCCTCTCTATGCTATGAACCACACCAACCCCATACAATATGTTTTGGATGGCCACTTTAGACACAGGTCTCATTGTATATAAAAGCTTACTTTTGATTGCTGCAAATGTACAGACCCTCATTAAGCATGCCTGCACCCCCTTCCTTCTCTCTTGTGTGATCTGAGCATCTATGGAATGCATCCATACTCAGGTTCATCAAGTCCCCTCAAGCCTCACTTATTTCACCCATCTTGCTCCTCATCATTTTGCTCTTTCACCCCACTCTTCTTTGCCCTCTTGTCTCTTATCTCTTGATTTTACAGGGTCTACTGCTTCCTGTGGTTGAACACAACTCACACACAAGCCATTCACTGGAATGCACCTTGCCACCCCCAGTGTCATCCACTGACTGGCAAGAGGACAACATATGGGTGCACACACAATGCAGCCAAATAGCTACACTCCCTGCCTGTTCCTGCTCTCACCCAGCCACACTTGCCTGCCCTTGCACATGCCTGCCTAAGGGCCATTGGTTTATAAATATCCATGATGTCAGGAGTGGTTACTGGACTCACATTAAGGCAATGGATTGAAATGCAGCTCATTTCACAGCAATGAGACCTATGCGACCCACTTCTGCCTATGCCTGCTCATTTGTGTCTGCCCATGCCTGCCTGCACCCACCTGTGCCAGTAGGTGAGTATATCCTTTTCTTCTTCCTGCTTGTGTTCACAATTGCAACCCAGATGCACCCACCTGTGCTTGCACACCCCTCCCTTTGCCAGCATCCCTTGCCTCTTGTCCACTGCCCCCTTGCCTCCTACATTTCCCCCTCAACTACCAGTGCCATTCATTTCCTAGCTCCCTTGCTCAGGTGCCTCCATTTGCACAACTGAGGTTTATAGTACATATTTCACCCCACATCTGTGCACTCACACATCTCTCTAGGTTTACTTGTCAAATCCCTATCTTACCCCTGCCTGTGTGCACCCACCTGCACCTGCATGGGAGTGCCCACGCTTTCCTGCCCATGCCCATCTGTCTGTTTGCCTGTACCCACCTGTGCGCTCCTGCCTGTGCCTGCCTGGGCATCCCCACACTTTCCCACCTGCATACACCTGCCTGCATGCACCTGCACCTGCCTGGGAGTACACATGATTTTTTGCCTGCCCCTCCATCCCTCTGTACATGCCTGGGCACACCTGCCTGCACCTACCTGGGCATGCCCATGCCTTTCCCACCTGCCTATACCTACCTGCACACACCTGCCAGCACATGCCTTCCCATCTGCCTGCCTGCCCACCTGTACCTGCCTATGTGCACCCACCTCCATGGCCAGGCAGGAGGGTCAGAAAGAAATGAGCAGGGCTGGTCAGGACCAGTTCAAACTGGTTCTGGCCAGTCTTTATTGGTCTTTTAAAAATAGGAAATAAGGTAGGACCATGGACTGGGGATGGCTAACAAGGACTGGGACTAGGACTGACAGTCTGGTCCAGTACCTGGTCCATGTCCAGTCATTGTGACTGGACCTCAAAGCCCTACTCAGGATATGCAGGGGTATGGGCAGACACATACTGGTAGTATGCCTTGGCATATTTGGGATTGAGTTCTATTGCATGTGCTATGCTGGCTGATCAGCTGATTCAGCCTGAGCCATAGTTGGTTGACCTGTGGACATCAGTACAGTGTATTTATCAAGTGCTCACCAAGTCACCATGCTTTGTCCCAATGTCCTCATGGTTTTGCAGGCTTTCACTTGGCAACTCACAGTCAGAAGAGTCAGGAAGAGCCAGAAAGGTTGCAACCAACAGAGTGATGAAATGTAGCTGAAGAGAGGTGTTCACATAGAGAAAGAACTCTGTAGGAGATGAGACATCTTGCTCACTCCTAAGGGTGTATTTATTGTCCCTATGGTCTACATATGTCCATAAGCCCTTAAGGGGTGAGTACAGGCATCCACTATATTGCATAATTACAATATTCTACATATGGACAAGTCTGATGAGTCCACACATACCCTGAGCCCTCAGAAGGGGTACATGTAAGTGTAGAACCATACTAAAAGGTCTGTATGTGATTGTAACTACATGATCATAAAGACAGTAGGTGAAGTGTCAATCTGAAACAGTTTGATCATACAATAATCAGGTCAGATAACAAAAGAGAGTTCTTAGATTGGCCATAAGGGCATAATCACATTGTTCTAGGGTATCATACATACGTAGGTGTCCATGCAGTCCATGTGCCGACATGTGCTCACTAAGTCCATAATTGTCCTGGAGCATTAAGTGCCCCTTGTAATGTCCAGGCTGGTTCTACTGAACCCCTGAGCATGAGACTGTCTGGTCTGGGCATAGCTGCACAGACATTCCATCTCAACACAGAGTTGTCCCCATAAGAGGCATACTCCATTGCTTGACTGTCAAGCTCAAAATAGGACCACCATCCCTAGTAAAAGTGAGGATGGCAGCCATACTTTGAGGTTGACAGGCAGTGCAACCACAATACAGTCCAGGAAGATGAGTTTGAGGTTGATTTCTTGAAGTGAATTGCATGGTGGTGACCAGGTGAGTTGGGGCAATGACAAGACAAAAGACAACAGCAGTCAATGATCAGATCTGATAGATCTGATGTTTTGGGTGAAGTGAGAAAGTTTGGAGATGCCTGTCCAACTGTTCACTGACCATAAATGGACATACTATGGATGGTCTTGAATGGGTCTAGACCAACTGTCCACCATCCATCCAGGCAGGTAAAAGATGCTCCTCATGGCATGGGTACAGGACCTGTAGTATGGACCCATCTGGGCCATGAGGTACAGGTATGGTGCACATCCCTAGTTCCTGAGCAAGAACAGCACTAGGCCACATACCTTACCATACTGTACAAGGTTGCAGCCTGATGCCTGCAACACAGAATTCAATTTATATATTCAACTTATTCAAAGCCGTGGGCCTGAAGGCCGGCTTGGGCTTTCAATTTTCGAAGCTGGGCCCAAGACATGGGCTTGACGAGGGCTTTGGCCCAGCCTGGCCCGGCCCGGCTTCGGGCTTGAAGCTGGGCCAAGCACAGCACTACATCAAACGTCTCTCCCGCCTTTGGTGCATGTTGCAACCATGGCGATGTGCTCATTCCTCAGCTTCGTACGCCACCTCTGCTTCTTAGAGACCTATACACCATTCAGGATGGTGACACAAAGGAGTTCTGCAAGAACATCAGAGCATACAACAGTGCTCTTTCCTTCACGTCACATGGTTCAACACTGGACACTGTCCTAAATGGTCGAGGCATTGACTGCGAGAAACTCATGCAACTCGCATACCTCCTGGGTAGCGATTACGTCGAAGGCCTCCCTGGAGTTGGCCCCGTCGTCGCCATGGAACTGCTGAAAGAATTTCCTGGAGGTGATGGTCTGCACAAGTTCAAGGACTGGTGGCAGCGGGTACAGTCAGGGCGCGACAAGCCTGAGGAATCCCAAAGCAAATTTCGACAGAGATTCGTAGGTCGACATATCGTGTCGTATTTTGGTTGCATGAGAATTTACCCATGATGTTCATATGCACAGAAGAGAAGGTTTAGAACCCTTTACATTCCTGACGATTGGCCGAATCCTGTTGTGGTATGTACGAGAACAAACTCCACGGCTCCCTTCCCGCTGATGGCGTTCAGCGGGATGCTTACTACCACCTACCATCGATGACTCTGAAGAACCGTTCAAGTGGGGACTCCCAGATCTGGATAGACTACGCGAGTAAGCGCCTCCAAGGGACGATAATATTGGGGCTGACTACGCGGAACAAAGCTTCCTTTTACAGGAGCTTGGATGGAGACAATCCAAGGCTGAAGAGCTCCCGTTACCGATCATCCAGAAGATACAAAAACATAACCAGGTGTGTCTTCCCCACCACACCGCGCGGAGTTCACCTTTCTTGACGTACACGCCTTGTGCACTCGTAAGGCACAAGCACTGAATAAACAAGGCAACTTGAATGAATATTTAGTGTCAATTCGGCCGGTGGTGTTGTCGCCCCGCGAAACCGCAAAGCTTATGCGAGTAAGCGGCTGCAACAGGTCGTCAACGACTTCCGCGATCAACGGAAGAGAGAGGCCAAGTCGGGCAACAAGGACGCGCAGGACGATGTTTCGTCATCCTCCTCTTCGGGAGGTGACGTTGAAGTCCCTCCGCAGCAAGTCGCTGAGCGCGGCAAGGGACGCGGAGGAAGTTCGATAGGTGATACCGGGAAGAAGAGAGAGAGAGGAGGGAAAGGGAGCGCACGGGGCGCGCGAGCTGGGCCCAAGCGAAAGCGCAGACGCAGTATCACCACTAGTAGTGGCAGCGACGATGGAGGTGAGCCAGACCCGCATTCGCAGAGTGAGACGCCGCAGCCTCCGCCAAGCGGGACAGTATCTCGTCCACGGGCGCGACCCGCTTTCAGAGGAAGGGGGAGATCTTAGAAGATATCAGGGCTGTGGCCCTGCAGTCGCATTATTGGGGTAGATCATCTATGCACGTACATGCCATTCCTTGCATTCTTACATCCAAGATGACTTGTTCTATGCCTTCCTCTGCTCCGAACCGGCGCAGGTCAGCAGATTCGAATGGCGAGCAAGCAAGCGGTGGAGGGTTTCGCCCTGTATTTTCGAGCGACTAGCATCAATTCGCCATCCAGATCGTTGCAAGTCAGCCCACCCACCCATTTGTAGACACTCACTGCGGCGTTTCCAAGATGAATTATCAGTTCCCGACTCCGGGTCCAGACAATTCTCGACAAATTGGACTGCACCACGACAAAGATCAAGCATGTGAAGGAAGAGGGCCACGTGCGTAGCTGGGCACATAACCGTATTTGTGTGTGTTCTATGATGGACAAGCCGATCTGGACAAAACGGTGTCCTGAAACATCTCTTGAATGAGACTGGCAGAATCTATAAGAGAGACGTGTTCTGCGCCAGTCCAACATGGGCAAGCGCACCACGCCCGGATCGATGGCGCACGGTGGCACGGGATCATGGACTTACCCATGAAACGAGGATGGGATATCGGTGAGTGCATCTGCTGTGATGGGTGTCCAAGGAACAAGATCAGATGGGCCACTTGGAGTCTGATTCGAACCATCTGCAGGAGAGCTTTGGGGTTGCGTAGTCTGGGAAAGGAATCTCAGAACTGCAAGTAGGGCACGAATACTTGTCTGGTCGCATAAAGGGACAGGGAATGTACTATTCATGGGGTATCCACTACCCCAAGCTCCACTTGTAGTACTTATAAGTATCTGAGAATGCACTCATGATCACCGACAACCCCCTGAACATTGTTCGCGTGCATAAAGTTTTATTATGAGTGGACAATTGACTGAGGTCTCAGTGATGACTTGACGACTGAAAACGATTGTGATGTTGTGTGTTCTCCGCGGAATAACCGCTGGGAACTCCGCTCAAGCTCGCGCCACAGGCTCCGTTTCCAGACTCCAAAGCAGAATCCACCCCAAAATAAGTCCTTCCTAAACATCCTCAAGGTTCAATCTACGTCTGGTTCTGACTCTAGAAAGCGTCTATCAGAAGTTGCCAATCCCGGCTCTATGACCGTCAGTGCCAGTGGTTCAGGGCAACCAGAGAATTTGTCTTCGGCATCGATCATGCGAGACTGAACACGTTCGACTCGGAGGTTGGAGACTAGCTGTGATCTATTTGGATACCAACGTGCTCACCGAACGCCTTCCAAGACGATTGCGCCCACCCAATGCGCTTGGTCATGAGGTGCATCTGTTCTGGTGCTCGTGTTTTGGGGTCGATTCTTATGTGCCCTGGCCATAGCATGAAAGGCATAAATACCGGAGTGAAAGGTCAGATACACTACCATCATACACCCTCCATTCTACAGCATTCAATCTCGATATGAGCGATTCTGATTGTACGCGTCAATCCTGTCGTTCTACTACCTTGTATACCCATTTGACACATCAAATCATTCAGACCACCGCCTATATCTCGAAAGCAACTACAAGGCTTATGATAACCCCAAGGGGCTCATCCATGTCTTTTCCCAGATCAGCAACGGGTTTCGTGGGATCCCGAACATTGACCCGATCGATATAACTTGGACCTTCTTGGGACTCTACTGGGACGTAAGTAATAATGTAGCTAATGTATCCAGGCCCTTCATGCTAAGGTTTTCCTCCGTGTTGATAGCTCCAAGGGATCATTATCTTGCCGGCATTGAATATCAACGCCAAGTTCTACTTCACACGACCATTTCTTCCTCCGGTCCTCCTGGCCCACGTGAAGGGATCCCTTAAGGGGGAAGGCGTCGTCGTCAACTTCGACGTTCCGTATTCTACAAAGGGCCGGGCACGCTTCTTTGAAAAGGATTCATTCCTCTGGGTGCATTTGATCGTCGAAGAACTGCTCGGTCACCCCATTGACCCTCCGGAAGAGGCGACCATCAAGCTGTATGAAATCCCGGTGAAACTCGGTCAAGCTCAGTACCAGTAAGTCATCTTCCCTTCTGACGATATGTTCATTTTCCGAGCTATCTCATTTTCTAGGTCCAAATGAATAGTCTTGGCGATTCACTTTCGCCTCAACAAAGGAATTTTCTTTTGAAGCTGTTTCCGACTCTCCTCTTGATTTCGCATATTAAAGAAAATCCAGAAAACAAATACGGCTTGCCTTGTTGCTTTCGTTGCAGAGAAAGGTGGATGACTGCTGTGGGTCTTCGATGGGATTCACAGTGGAGGTCATCGCTTGTCAATGTATTGTTGTGTAGCGTCCAAATTGAAATCGAAATATGAGAATGTTTGGTAGGCAATTCGTGTCGCAGCGCAGTGCAATACAACTAGCGCGAGACTTACTGTAACGCAAGCCCTAGTTCGTGTGGTGAGACCTAACAGCCAGAGGGAAGAGGTGGAGGGAGCTCGGTGCCGTGCGAGCAAGAAGTTTCACCAACAGTGATGAGAGCATTTCCTCTACAGCCGGTCGGTGAGCGCTGCAACAGGTGCAGAGGAAGTTCGATAGATGATGCCGCAATGAGTGGGAGAGGAGGGGAGAGAGCGCATGGGGCACGCGAACTGGGCCCAAGTGAACGCTGCAGCCCCCGCCAAGCGGGACACTGTCTCGCCCACAGGCGAAAACCACTTTCAGAGGAAGGGGGGGATCTCAGAAGATATCAGGGCTGTGACCCTGCAGTCGCATTATTGGGGTAGATCATCTATACATGTACATGCTATACCTTGCGTTCTTACATCAAAGATGACTTGTTCTATGCCATCCTCCCTCTGAATTGGTGCAGGTCAGCAGCTTTGAGTGACGAGCATGTCGCGGTCGAGGGTATCACGATCTGTTAGGTTTCTCTTGTGCAAGAAATGTGCTCAGTGAGTTCAATCTTCAACCTGTATTTCTAGCCACTAGCATTAATCCGCCATCCGGATGATTGCAAGTCAGCTCATTCATTTGTAGAGACCGAGATGAACTGTCTCTGTCCCTGACTCCGGGTCCAGACAATTCCCCACACGATGGACTGCATCACTACCACGACGATGTGACCGATAAGGAAAGCATGGGAAGGAAGAGGTCCACATGCGCAGGTTGGCACATGCCGTATTTGTGCGTGTTCTATGATGGACAAGCCAATCTGGACAAGACGGTGTCCTGAAATCGATAGGAGAGATGCGCAATGATTGGCGCCTCTGGCGCAAAACGATGGTTCAACATGGGCAACCGTTTCACGCCCAGATCCGTGGTGTATGGGCACGGCATCATGGATTTAACCATGAACTTAACGTTTCTTCAAGTTGACGAGACTGGGATAGCGGTGAGTGGATCTGCTGCAATGGGTGACCAAGGAACGAGATCAGATGGGCTACTTGAAATCTGATCCGAACTGTCGGCAGGAGAGCCCTTGGGGATTACATGGCCTAGTAGGAAAGGAATCTCAGAATCACAAGTGGGACACGAGTACTTGTCTGTTCACACCGCTAGTACTTATAAGTACCTGAGAACATGCTCACTGACCAATACCCTGAACATTTTTCGCGTGCAGGAGGTTCTACAAGGAGTGGATGATTGACTGAGGTCTCAGGACCTCAAGCATGGCTTCACAGCTGAAAAGTGCAGACGAACCATAATGTGGTCCGCGGAATCACCGCTGGGAAGTTCAGATAGTCTCGTGTAGTCTTGTACGCAGCCGGAGGAGTTTCCATCGGAGATCGAAAGACGTTTACTTGTGATCTGGATCGGAGATCGAAACCAACCGGCTGGGAACGAGACTATCGCCCAACCACACACCGCGCGCCACTGCTGGCTCCACAGTCCAGACTCCGAGCCACAAGCAGTAGCATAGCGAAGAATAAGTACTTCCTAAACATCTTCAAGGTCCGACCTATGTCTGGTTCTGACCCCAGAATGAGGCCATCAGAAGTTGTGAATCTCAGCTCTTTGACCACCAGTGCTAGTGGTTCAGTGCAACCAGAGAAATTTGTCATCTTGAGTCTCAATCATGGGAGATTGTCCACGTCGGAAATTGGAGACAAGCTGTGAACTAGGATCTATTTCGAGCAGGTAAATCCACTTTGGATGCCAACGTGCTCACCGAATGCCTTCCAGGATGACTGCGCCCACCCAATGAGGTGCATCCATCAGCAAATTATCATGATACTTATCGATACTTATAACTACTTATAGCGTGTTTAAGTTAAAAAAAGGTGGAAAAAAGTGGAAGTTGAAAAAGGTATGTGATCACTTGTATCAGTAGATTCCACTGCTGGATCTTGCTTGTCCATCATTTTTTCATCACTTATTAACTTATGAAGCACTTGAGCAAGTGAAAAATAATCAATTCATCATTACAGATAAGTACATTTAAGTGTTGAGTAAGTACAGCACCCCAACATAACCATACTGTACCATCCAATGGCAATCAGTGCTTCCCACTTGCTAGCACACTTGATCATGCTCTTGCATGTGAATCTGCCAGTAGAGATCCAAAAGCTCAGTTATGTTAAGTGAGTTGTTTGACTCCCCCTTGAGGGTGGGGTTGAACCCTGAACACCTATAGTTACCAGCATGTTGTGTCTGCTAACAGAATAGTGCAACACTTATGTTGTATTTTTGCATAAGACTGCCATGTTATGGACTGCCAGACTATTTTTGCTTACATCATTTTTAACCATATATAGTAATCACTTTCTCATGGACTGGCAGGGAGCCTCTTCCACATCTGTAACTGGCCTGGGGTGATGGTTCAACACCATCGTGCCCCTGTAAGTTGCAGAACCGGCCAATTAGAGGACTTGTGCCCCGTTTCATGTTCATGCCCCGTTTCATGTACATCAACTTGTGATTTTCTTGAGTGTCTTGTGCTATTGGTGGTTATTGTCTTGGTCGTATAAATAGGTAGCACTGCCCCTTCAGGCCCTAGGCCTGCCCTCAAGTACCATGTACTATATATAGGAGACTCATTATGCCTGGTAGAGGCAAGTTGAGTCTCTTGTCTCAATACTAGCAGTGTTCTCCTTCATTATGGGTGGCTACTGAGTCGGAGCTCAGCAAGCAGTAACCCGGGTATCGACATCAACTTGCAGATCGACTTCCTCTCTATCAGTCTTCTAGGCCACTGCAAGGCCTTGCTCGTCGACTTGGTGTGTCTATTGTTGCTGTCAAACCCTTGGCGGTGACATTAGACTCAACTTTCTTTCAATATGGCTAGCAGTTCAGAAGGGACACTGCAGACCATGACCCTCGATTGGGTAGACGCTACTGAAGGCAGAAGGAACCACAGGGTTCGATACATCTCTAAGGAACATCCAGCCAACCCCACAGACCGGGACGTGCAGATCATAGTCACAGCAAGAGGCAAAGCACCAACCAATCCGAAGCTGGTGTGCATTCACAACAACAAGTGAAGAGAAGTCCACTGGGATAAGGGACGATACACCCTAGGAGCGGCAGTCCCACAGCTACACGAATACGACACAGAAGGATCAGAAGCTGACGAGCTTCTCGACGAAGAGCTAGAAGAACCAGAGGTCGCCTCAGATACAGAGTCAGACGAGGCGGTCAGAGAGATCGACGACGCCTTCAACAAGATCAAAATCACCCTGGTAGAAGAAAGAGCATCAGTATTCCCCACCAGAACCCTCACTCCACTTCAGGGAATACCAACCGATGCCCTACCAGCAGGAGCTAGAATCCCTAGCCTTTCACAAGCCATGTCGACACAAACTACCACAGCTACAGTGGTTGCCACGCAACCATCCACCACCACCCAGAGCACACCACAACACATCCAAAATGTCCTCAGACAAGTCCTCAAAAGGTCAGGACCACCAGGAGGACCAGGAGGACCAGGAGGACCAGCAGGGCCAGACCTGAACACACCCCAAATACCGGTGGCAGCAGCTGCCAATGTGAAGACCATGGGGGCACTCCCACAGGTCTTTATGGGGGATAGATCCAAGGCCGACGACTTCATCGAGGAAGTGAAAGGATACCTGTGCTTGAACGCAGATGTAGCAGGGTACAACTCCCCCTTCAAGAAAATTGCCTTTACCCTCACCCTCATCAAGGGAGAAAATACAGCCCAATGGGTCAGAGACATGGGCAAGTGGATCGACAGACTACACATGCCCCAAGACAATATCCCAGCTCTATGGGATCAATTCCTCCTGGAGTTCAGCCAACAGTTCCAGGACACACAGGTGGCCCAACGAGCCAGAAACGAAATCAGGGATTGTCGGATGAAGGGGTCCGACTACGACGAGTACATTACCAGGTTTGAAAGCCTGGCAAGGAAGGCTGGATATACACTGGGAAATGAGGAAACGTACAACATCTTCCTCCAAGGGATTCCGGCTTTGCTCCTACATGATACGCTCAAGCCGCCGATCCCTCTTAACTACCACGACCTCAAAGAGAAGGTCAAAACCATCGTGCAAGGAAAAACCATCATAGATGGTATCTTGAAGAAGACCTTGGGAGTGCAATTGCCATTCCAACGGTTCAATAATCCACCCAGACCACCACTATTCCAACAGAGGAACTGGCAACCCAGATATAATTAGGGGAATCGCCCCCAATACAACTCAACGAATGCACCACCGTCTATGAACAACACTCTGGTGCCAATGGACCTATCTAGAGGTCGTACCCCTAACAACTGGAGAGGATGAGGGAATTGGAGACAAAGGGCAGGACCGCCTGCATGAGGAAACATATCAGTGCCAGGATACAAAGCAATGCAATGCTTCAACTGTGGTAGAGAAGGGCACTTTGCCCATGCCTGCCCTGAAAGGCGGCAACAACCCCGAAACCCCTACAGACAGGCCCCCAGACAGGCCAACCTTATCGACTTCCAAGAGGAAGAGGACCAGGACTACCAAATGGCTGAACCATCAGAAGGAACCTCAGTGGCCACCATGCAAGCACAGTTGGAGGGAATGTCCCTCAACAACCAAATCAAACTGGCCAAGGAGATGGGAGTTGCACAGGATTTTCCCTCTGCCTAATCAGATCAGCCCTGCTTAGGCGGATTCATAGCAATAACATGTACATCTCGGCAAGGAAATCTATGACAGTTCATTTCTATGCACGATCAATTGCGAAAAGAGCTGAAGGAGTGGCCCTGGTGGACTCAGGGGCCACAGAAAATTTCATGAGTCTTAGCTATGCCAAATGGCTGCGACTCCCCATCAAATGATTGGCAAACCCAAGGCCACTGTTCAATGTCGATGGGACGGAGAATAAAAGTGGAGCCCTCAAGTACTACACCGACCTACAATTCAGAACAGGAACACAAACCACAAATCAGAGGTTCTTCCTCTTGGATCTGGGGGACCATAAGGCCATCTTCGGATACCCATGGTTTGCCTCCGTCCAACCAAAGATCAACTGGAAGAAAGGATGGATCGACTTCACTCACCTCCCTATTGTCCTTTTAGCCCCGAATGCTGCGAAAGCAGTGTATGTACCCTGAACCAAAAATGTACCACGACCACTCAGAAAGCGAACCAACACATACCTCCTAGGAAGAGTAACAATAGGAGGCGCCACAAGTGACCCGGAACAAAACGACACCATACCAGCTGAATACAGATGGCACAAGAAAGTCTTCAGCGAAGAAGACTCACAGCGAATGCCCAGCTCCACCATATGGGACCACGCCATTGAACTACTACCTGGGGCACCCGACACAATGCCCGGATGACTATTACCCCTCACGCAAGAAGAAAAGGCCAAAATGCACAAGTTTGTACAAGAGCACCTAAGAAGGGGAACCATTCGCATCTCGAAATCACCATATGCAGCCAACTTCTTCTTTGTGAAGAAGAAAGATGGAAAGCTAAGACCGGTACAGGATTACCGGCCTGTCAACAAGTGGACAAAAAGAAACAGGAATGTCTCACCCCTCATCCCACAAGTCGTGGATTGACTCAGCAGATGCACTGAATTCACAGTAGTCGACGTGCGATGGGGCTACAACAACATCAGAATAAAGGAGGGAGATGAGTGGAAAGCCGCTTTTCTCACCCATGAAGGACTGTTTGAACTGACAGTCATGTTCTTTGGTCTTACTAACTCCCCAGCAACCTTCCAAATGATGATGAACACCATCTTCCAACAGGAGGTAGGAGCTTCCGACAGGAGGTAGGAGAAGGCTGGCTTTCTGTATACATGGACGACATCACTATCCACACAGCTAAATGACCACACAAGACAGAAGAACAACATATGGCCAGACATCGAGAATACGTCCACCGCATGTTGGACAAACTAGAAGAAAATGACCTCTACCTCAAACCCGAAAAATGCCAGTTCGAAAAAGAAGAAATCGAATACCTAGGGGTCATTGTAGGAAAAGGCCACCTCAGGATGAGCCCTAAAAAGCTGCAGGGAATTGTGGATTGGTCTCCACCGAAAAACCCAACAGATGTCAGGAGCTTCCTGGGGTTCACAGGCTACTATCAATACTTCGTCCCAAACTACTCGAAGATTGCACAACCCCTACTTGAGCTGACAAAGAAAACCACACCCTGGCATTGGGGAGAAGCATAAATGAGGGCATTTGAAGAACTGAAAACAAGAATGTGCAGTAGCCCAGTACTGATCCAACTGGACATCGAGAAACAATTCACGCTTCACATCGACGCATCAGCATACGGCGTGGGCGCCGTACTCTCACAGGAGGGACAGCACAACCTCACAAAAACCCTGGCCCAGAGGCACAAACCAGTCTTGCATCCAGTGGCATACTACTCCGTGACATTCACACCCACAGAACAAAACTACGACATCTACAAATGGGAACTGTTAGCTGTCATGAAGGCCCTAGCCCCCTGGAGGCACTACTTAGGATGGATGAAAGTGCCATTTGTGATCTGAACCGACCATGCCAACCTACAATACTGGAAGTTGCCGAGAAATCTAAATCAACAGACTGCATGATGGCACGCTGACCTCCAAGAATACGACTACATACTGGAGTACATCCCAGGCAAAACAAACACCGCAGCAGACGCGCTATCCAGACCATCGAATGCAGATCATGGTGAGGATGACAACAAAGACATCACAATCATCCCACCGCATCGAATCCGAGTGGCGCAAACAATCAACAGGAAAACTGTCATACCCAATCTCAAAGAACTCAGGCAAGCCATCGTCAGAAACACCCACGACACACCTATGTCTGGCCACCCAGGAAGAGACAAGACTTTAAGGAAAGTGTGAGAGCGATACTGGTGGCCCAAGATGAAAGAATGGATTGCGGACTATGTCAAGGGATGTGCGACATGCCAACAAGCCAAAATCCTGACGCACCAACCCCATGTCCCACTCTACCAAATCCCTTCAGAGCCGGGCACACTGCCATTCCAAACCATAGCCATGGATCTGATCACCAGACTACCACGGAAGCGAGGACTAGACGCAATCCTCACTATTGTGGACCACGGATGTTCCCGTGCCGCCCTATTCATTCCCTGCTCTACCAACATCATGGGCTGGGGATCGCCCAGCTATACCTGGACCACCTCTACCCATGGTACGGACTTCCCAGAAAGATCATCAGCGACCGAGACCCATGGTTCACATCAAGTTTCGGAAAGGCGCTCACCAAAAAGTTGGGGATACAACAAAACCTGTCCACAGCAGCCCACCCCCAGACAGACAGCCTTTCCGAATGGAAAAACCAATGGATAGAACAATATCTGCGGCTGGTAACAGACGGACAGCCAGATGACTGGATGGAATGGGTTGCAGTTGCAACCATGGTGCACAATAATCGGAAGAACAGTACAACTGGGCTATCGCCCAATCAAATCCTGATCGGTTACGAACCGATATTGGGGCCCAGAGATTTGGGAGTCCAGGCCAACAACGAGGCAGTGGAACAACGAGTGTGCAGAATGGAGGAAGCACGGAAGCGAGCAATTGAAGCAATTAACAAAAAGGCAGCTGAAACACCAGCGGGACAATATAAGGCCGGAGACCAAGTATGACTAGAAGGGACCCACCTGACACTCCCACATCAAGGGTCCAAACTGAACCCAAAATGGTACGGCCCTTTCAAAATCCTCAAAGAGGTATCCCTGGTCGCCTTCATGTTACAGCTCCCCGCATCATGGTTGATCCACCCAGTATTCCATGCCTCCCTTCTTACCCCATACAGAGAAACGGACACTCATGGACCCAATTACGCCTGGCCTCCCCCTGAATTAATCGATAATGAAGAACAATATGAGGTGGAACAGATCAGAAACCATCGCCTTCAAGGGCGATCAAAGAAGCTGCACTATCTCATAAAGTGGCAGGGCTACCCTGAAAGCGACAACACCTGGGAACCTGCTGACCAGGTGCATGCCCCGGATCTCCTTTGGGAGTATCACAAATGCCCGCCCTTGAAAGATATAAAAGGGAAGCAGAAACCCCCGGCAAGAGCATCAGCTCACTCCTCTTCCACTCTCAAACACACCATCGCTCCACTATGTCCTCTCCCACTCCAGTCCCAGTTCCACCCCCTTCCTCATACATCGAGGTCAAGGTGATTGGCGGACCTCCCTCTGCGACGGCCAGCCCCGAGCATCCCTCTACTACGCCCGCCTCCCGCTCCATCCGTCTCCCTGGCGCCTTCCCCGACCTGGAGACCAACACCTTCTGGGAAGGCCCTCTCTCTCCCGGCACCATCCGATCCGTCCTTGACGGATACGAAAATCTGAGACCCATCCAGCTCCGTCAGCTAGCCTCAGGCCTCACCACCACCCTCCAGCAGCACGAGGCCCTATTCCAAGACGAGGCGAGATGCCTCAAACGGCAGTTTGAGGAAGTTAACCAAGACAACCGGGAGCTCAAAGCCTAGATTCAGCAAATCGACAGGGAACCCCTCCTATGTCCTGACGGGTACGTCAAGAACAAGGGGAGGCTCCCCGAGTTCACCATTACCACCCCCAACGGCGAAAAGCCTGCCATCTTCATCAAGCAGTTGGACGATGGGCACGTGGCCAGGTTGGCGGCCAATGCGATGGGCAACCATGATGCTCAAATCATCGAACTCTATGCATGCCCTGAGTTTGACGACTTCCCCCTCTCCCCACTCCTGTCCTGGTTCCGCGCCCGCTTATGGGGGACGGAAATCGACTACCACCCCTTATGCGAAGCCGTCATCAACCTGGATGACTGGCCCCTCCTCGCCGAAATTACACGATACCAGGTCCTGGATCATGAGTGTGACACCCTGCGCGCCGAGCTATGCCTGGCTCAGGCAAATCTGGTGGTGTCTGAGGCTGCAAAACAGGCCTCTGAAGATCGACTCGTCGCTGCCAGGGCAGGGAAAAAGGTCCCGCAAGTGGGAGTCGAACGATTCCAGCCACAACTGGCTAGATGATCAGGGTGGAGGAAAACAGGATGAGGGCATCCTGTCTAGCGGAGGGGTGATGTAACTGGCCTGGGGTGATGGTTCAACACCATCGCGCCCCTGTAAGTTGCAGAACCAGCCAATTAGAGGACTCGTGCCCCGTTTCATGTTCGTGCCCCGTTTCATGTACATCAGCTTGTGATTTTCTTGAGTGTCTTGTGCTATTGGTGGTTATTGTCTTGGTCGTATAAATAGGTAGCACTGCCCCTTCAGGCCCTAGGCCTGCCCTCAAGTACCATGTACTATATATAGGAGACTCATTATGCCTGGTAGAGGCAAGTTGAGTCTCTTGTCTCAATACTAGCAGTGTTCTCCTTTATTATGGGTGGCTACTGAGTCAGAGCTCAGCAAGCGGTAACCCAGGTATCGACATTGACTTGCAGGTTGACTTCCTCTCTATCAGTCTTCTAGGCCACTGCAAGGCCTTGCTCATTGACTTAGTGTGTCTATTGTTGCTGTCAAACCCTTGGCGGTGACAACATCTATCCCCATACATTACCACACCTCTATTTGTTGGAATTGCTTCAGATTGGGATGTCCTCAGGTTGGAGTGTTGGAGTGGCAGCTTGGGGCAGAATGATCAAGTGATTGGACTCACATAGATAAGCACCTGTGGACACAAGACTCATATGCATAGTATTAGAGTACAGCAGTTATTTAGCTACCTATGGACAGTACTACATACATTCTTATATCACTAGAACTAGGACAATTAGTTACAATGTTTCAGAAGCTTTGGGCCAAGAGCCCATGTCATAGATAAATAGTAGCTCAGTAGAACTACTGTCACCTTAGTTATCATGCCATATGTGCAACACTGAGGTGAGCACTCTTATTCCTTGTTCATAGCCTTTTCATAGATGCTTATGCACTGTAGTACAACTGTTGTCCTACAGGTAAATACACTAAAGTTATCATGCTATATGCACAACACTGAGTACAACCATTGTCCTACAGACAACATATGTGCACATCCACGATCTCTCACTTAATCCTAAGATTTGCATCAGGTTATGGGCCCTGCCCAGCCCACTTCATCAGCTGCTCCATCCTCATCTACCCCTATCTCCTTGTCTGCCCTCACTGTTCCTATGTCTGCACTGCCTGCCACCATTGAACTGCCCCAGCCAACATCCCTCAGCTGGAGATCAATGGCTCCAATTGGGCCATCTTCATGATGTGCTTCAAGGATGCCATGCAAGTCACTTGGCAGTGGGGATACTTTGCTGGCCTGAAGCCTCATCCTAAGGTCCAGGATGTGGACACCCCTATAGAAGATGAGCTCAGTGCCATTGAGCAGTGGGAGCATGATGACTCCATAGCATCTTACCTACTATCCCAATGCCTCCCTGACACCACTGTCATGCACCTCAGTAGCTGTGCATCAGCTAAGGAACAGTGGGACATTGTCACTAAGGAGTTTCAGGCCAAGAGCACCTTCATGCAGGCTGATCTCCACTGATCCTTCCAGGAGATGTGTTGCACAAAGGGGGGGATGTCAAAGAGTTCTTGGGCAATCTCTGCTACAAGAAGGAAGAATTAGTGGCCACAGGCATGCACATAACAGATAAGGAATATGAGTGCACCATACTCCAGGGCATCTCTGGCAAGCTAGCTACCTTCACCTCAGACATCCTTTCCTCCACCTTACTTGTCCACAGCACCAAATCCATCAGCACTGAAGCCTTGATCAATCAGATCTGTGAAGAGGCAGATCGGCTAAGAACCTGGCATACAAAGGGACAGAGCAACCAGGGTGGAAGAAGGACTCACCAGACAAGGCCTTGGTCACCACCAGCACAGAGGGTGGCAAGAAGTGTTGCAAGGGCAAGTGCCACAACTGTGGCAAGCCCAGGCATTGGGCAAGGGAGTGTAGATCCCTAAAGAAGGAGAGGAGCAAGAGCATGAGCACACTGCAGGTTGTGCAGACATCCAGCTCTACCCCAAAGCCAGAATACAAGCCAGTAGGCTCTGCAAATGTAGTCATTGTGTCACCACCAAGGATGCTTGGTAGGGACAATAGATGCAAGTTGAGTGAGAAGAGTCAAGTCGCACTAGGACTTGCACTGTAGTGGAATGATGATGCGCGTAGAGAGTTCTCACCTATTGCAGTATGTCACAATGGCCACTCTGGCAGATGGAGAAGAGCACTTGTGTTGTATTGACAAGAGACTCAACTTGCTAGTACATGGTGCAAGGAGTTGACTACTTATAGTAAAAGGTGGCCTAAGGCCCAAAGGGGACAAGTGCCCAACTAGGTAGTGTTGGAATCCAGAACAAAGGGAATGCTGTTAGTAGTACAAGGGGAGTCACGGAAAGGGAACAAAGGGATAGCCAAAAAAAAGTCAGACCCATACAAGCTAGGGTCGCATGTGATAGTAGTACAGAGGCACAAAACACTTGCCTGGTTGCAGAACTTACATGGGTGTGGACAGTTGAATGTCCACCCAAGGCCGGTTACATCACCCATTCACTACATAGGACGTCCTCGTCCTACCTTCTTCCATCCAGATCATTGCGCGAGCTGTGGTGGGAATCGATCGACTCCCACATGGCGGATCTTCTGTGCCACTCTGGCAGCAACGAGGCAGTCCTTGCACGCCTCCTTGTTTGCCATACTTGCTGCCAGGTTCACCTCAGCCATTCTAAGCTTGGCCTGAAGGGCCGCTGTCTCCTTGTCAAGGACTCGGTATCGGAGGATCTCTGCCAAGATACCCCAGTCATCAAGGGTGATGATGGCCTTGTGGAGGGGGTGGAAGTTGGTGGAGTCCCCCCAGAGTTGTGCGCAGAACCATGCAGGTAGGGGTTCAAGGGGCTGCTCGTTGAGGTCGGGCAAAGCAAATAGATCGATGATGCGAGCATCATGCTCACCCCTGGCCTCCCCTGTGAGACTGGCCACCCTTCCGTCATCCAGTTGTTTGATGAAGCAGGCAGGCTGCTCTCCACCATTTGGTGTGGGGATGGTGAAGTTCAGGAGCCTCCCGTCATTCTCCTCAAAGCCGACGGGACATTCGAGAGGCTCACCAGCGATGGCATTGAGCTGTGCCTTGAGCTCGAGCCGCTCCTGGTTGGCCTGGTTGAGTTGGCCCTTGAACTGCCCCTCTGCCTGCTGGTAGTGTCTCTCTCATTCCTGGATGGTGGCAAAGAGCCCCTCAACGAGGGCGCGAAGTTGGTTGGGGGTGAGGTGTTCATTTCCCTTGATGACGGCCCTGACTGTGTGTAGGGATAGGGGCCCGTCCCAGTGGGCATTGGTCTCGAGGTCATGCATTGGGCCTAGAATGGTGATGGTGTGTGTGGGGACTGGTCCAACTGCTGCAGGTCTTCCAGGCTTGGTAGAGGTGTGCGGTCCCTCTCCCCCAGTTCCAACAGGGTTGGATGTCTCCTCTGCCTCGAATTGGCCAGGTATCTGCCATTCTGCTGGCTGGGGGATGGGGAGCAGGACTGGGGAGGACATGTCTGTGAGTGAGCTATTTTGTGATAGGAGGTGATGTTGTTTAGAGCTGGGGGTTTCTGCTTCCCTTTTATGCTGTTCAAGGGCTGGCATCTGTGATATTCTTTCAGGAGGTCCAGTGCATGTACCTGGTCAGCTGGTTCCCAGGTGTTATCGCTCTCCGGATACCCCTGCCACTTTATGAGATATTGGAGCATTCCAGATCGACCATGATGTCAATGGCTCCTTATCTGCTCTACTTCATATTGTTCTTCTCCTGCTATGAGGTCAGGTGGTGGCCAAGAGAAGTTGGGGCTGTGGGTAGTCATTTCATGATATGGGGATAGAAGGGAGGCATGGAATACCAGGTGGATCTGCCACAAAAGCGGGATGCCTAGTTCAAACGCCACTGGGGATATCGTTTTTAGTATTTTGAAGGGGCCGTATCGTTTTTGGTTTAGTTTTGACCCTTGATGTGGAAGTTTCAAGTGGGTCGCTTCTAGCCAAACATGGTCTCTGGGCTTGTACTGTGCCAGAGGCATTTCACCTGCCTTCTTGTTGATCATTTCGATGGTGTGTTTCCTGGCTCTTTCCATTGTTTCCACCCTTGTTTCCACTGCCTCGTTGCTAGTCTTCCATTTCTCCACTGGGTTCAGGGTTGGCTTGTGCCCTAGGAGTATCTGATTGGGCGATAGGCCAGTTGTGCTGTTCTTCCAGTTGTTGTGTACTGCTGTCACTACTGGCAGCCACTCGCTCCAGTCTTCAGGTTGTCCTCCTGTTATGAGTCTCAGGTATTGTTCTACCCATTGGTTTTTGCGCTCAGTCAATCCATCTGTCTGCAGATGGAATGCTGTCGACAGGTTCTGTTGGATCCCTAGTTGTTTCATAAGTGCTTTGCCAAAGTGCAATGTGAACCTCGGATCCCTATCGCTAATAATCTTCTTGGGTAGCCCATACCATGGGTAGACATGGGTGAAATACAATTGAGCAATCCCTGGTCCTGTTATTGTGGTTGAACATGGTAGGAATAGCGCTGCTTGAGAGCAGCTGTGGTCCACGATCGTGAGGATGGCATCCAGTCCTCTTCTTTGTGGTAAGCCAGTGATTAGATCCATGGCTACTGTATGGAATGGGGGCATCCCTTCTTCAGTGGTGATATGGTATAGTGGGGTGGATCTCCAATGCGTGATGATTTTTGCTTGTTGGCATATGGCACACCCTTTAATATAGTCTGCGATCCATGCTTTCATTCCTGGCCACCAATAGTTTTGCTGGACCTTTCTGAGGGTCTCATCTCATCCTGGATGTCTGGCTGTTGGCATGTCATGTGCTTGTCGGATGATTGCCCTTTTGACCTCCTTGACATTTGGTATGATTGTTTTCCCTTGGATTGTTTTTGCGGTTCAGATTCTGTGTGGAGGGAGAATGGTGACATTCTTGTTGTTGTCTTCTCCCTGATCCTTGCCTGGTGGTTGAGATAGTGCGTCTGCTGCAGTGTTTGTTTTCCCGGGGATGTATTCTAGGATAAAATCATATTCTTGTAGGTCAGCATGCCACCTTGCTGTATGGTGGTTGAGGTTTCTGGGGCTCTTCCAGTATTGGAGGTTTGCATGGTCAGTGCAAATAAGGAATGGCATTTTTGTCCATCCTAGGTATGGTCTCCAATGTGCCAGAGATTTCATAATGGCTAGCAGCTCCCTCTCATAGATGTTGTAGTTCCTCTCCATAGGAGTAAATGTGGCTGAGTAGTACGCCACTGGATGAAGTGTTGGTTTGGACCGTTTGGCGAGGGTTGGAGTAAGGTGGTTTCCCTTCTGCGAGAGTATGGCACCCATGCCATATGCTGATGCATCGACTTGGAGGACAAATTGTTTATTGAGGTTGGGTTGTGCGAGGATGGGGCTGTTGCACATCCGTGTTTTCAGCTCCTCGAATGCCTTTTGCTGTGGTTCTTCCCAGTGCCAGATGGTAGCTTTCTTTGTTAGCTCCAGCAGGGGTCGGGCTATCTTCGAGTAGTTGGGGATGAAGTATCAGTAGTATCCTGTGAACCCAAGGAAACTTTGTACTTCAGTTGGTGTCTTGGGAGGTGACCAGTCAGCTATTCCTTGTAGCTTTTTTGGATGCATTTGCAGTCTCCCCTTTCCTACGATGACCCCCAGGTATTCAATTTCATCCCGTTCAAATTCACACTTCCCCGGTTTCAGGTATAGGTTGTGCTGGTGGAGCTTGTTGAGGATTCAATGCACATATCCTCGATGCTGGCATTGGTGTTCCTCTTTGCTCTCGTGCGGGTGTTTGGCCATGTGGATTGCTAGGTCATCCATGTACATGGACAGCCATCCTCCTCCCACTTCCTCCCGGAAGATGGTGTTCATCATCATTTGGAATGTAGCTGGTGAGTTTGTTAGTCCAAAGAACATAACTGTGGGCTTGAATAGCCCTTCCGGGGTGAGGAATGCTGCTTTCCATTCATCGCCCTCCTTGATTTGGATGTTGTTGTATCCCCATCTAATGTCAAACTTGGTGAATAGTGTGCACCTGCTAAGGCGGTCGATGACTTGTGGGATGAGGGGGGATACGTTTCTGTTCTGCTTGGTCCATTTGTTAAGGGGGTGATAGTCTTGAACAGGTCGTAGTTTCCTGTCTTCTTTACAAAGAAGAAGTTTGCCACATACAGGGATTTGGAGACTCTAATGGTCCCTCTTTTCAGGTGTTCTTGGACGAACTTATGGATTTCCTTCTTCTCCTCTTGATTGAGAGGTAATAGTCGCCCTGGGAGAGTTGTTGGCGCATTAGGCATAAGTTCGATCGCATGGTCCCATACTGTAAATTTTGGCAGTCTTTGAGATTCGGTTTCGCTAAAGACTTTGCTGTGTCATTTGTATTCTTCTGGGATGGCTGCCTTATCCTCATCGGTGGTGGTTCCTATGGTCGCCCACCTAACATAGTATGGTTCTTCCCTTTTCTTTACTGGTCGGGGAACATTTTTTGTCCTTGGCACGTAGGTGGCCTTTGCTGCATTGGGTGCCGACAAGATGATGGGCAGATGTGACATATTGATCCAACCCCTGCCCCAGTCAATCTTTGGTTGGACGGCCACAAACCATGGGTATCCTAGGATGGCTTTGTGTTCTCCTAGTTTGGTGAGAAAGAATCGGAAACATGTCTGCTTGTTCCCTGTTTTTAGGTGTAAGTCTATGTAGTACTGCAGGGCTCCGCTCTTGTTTTGTGTTCTGTCCACATTGAACAGTGGCCTAGCTTGGGGAAGTCGTTTGATCAGTAGCCTAAGCCATTTGGCATAGTTTAGATTCATGAAATTTTCGGTGGCTCCTGAGTCCAACAGGGCTGTTCCTTTGGCTCTTTTGGCAATAGATCGTGCATAGAATTGTACTGTCATTGATTTCCTTGCCAATAGATACACATTATCACTATTGCTCCACCTGATCAACACCGATTTGATCAGGCAGAGGGAAAATCCTCTGTGACTCCCATTTCTTTTGCCAGCCTTTCCTGGTCCTGAGGGGTCATTCATTCCAGATGGGCTCAAGTGGTGGCTACAAGGTCTTCCACGGGGGCCTCAGCCATTTCATAGTCCTCTTCTTCTAGGTCGATGAGGTTTGCCTGCCTGTTGTAATTCTGGGGACAGCTCCTCCTTTGTGGGCAGTTACATGTGAAGTGCCCCACCTGTCTGCAATTGAAACAGGCATTGTTGTTGGCGTTTACTACTCACCCTTGGGTTGGTTGTCCTCCTCTTTGTGGCCTCCAATTGCCTCTGCCCCTCCAATTGTTTGGAGTGCAGTTTCGTCCCAGGTCCATTGGTACTGGGGTATTGTTCATGGATGGTGGCACATTGGATGAATTAAACGAGGGTGGTCTTCCTTGGTTATTGTGCCAGTTTCCTTGGTTGTTTTGGCTAAAGAAGGGTTGTTGTGGTTGTTGGCTGACTCTTTGGAATGCATTGCTTCCTCCTTGGTTCCTTTTTAGTATCCCTTCGATGACAGCCCATCCCTGGCTTAGCTGTTTTCCTCAATCCTTCAGATCTTGGTAGTTTTGTGGGACCAGCGGTTTTAAGATGTCTCGTAGAAGGGTCTCTGGTAGTCCTCGTAGGAACATGTTGTAGGTTTCCTCGTTCCCTTGAGTATACCCTGCCTTTCTCACTAGTCCCTTGAATTTGGCCATGTATTCATCGAATTTGTTTCCTTGCATTCAGCATTCCATTAACTCATTCCTGGCCCTCTGCGGTGCTTGGGTATCCTGGAATTGCTGTTGGAATTCCATTAGGAATTGATCCCACAGTGCTGGAATGTTATCTTGGGGTAGGACCAGGTTGTCGAGCCAGTTTCCTATGTCTCTGACCCATTGTGTGGCTTCTTCCCCTTTAATGAGGGTGAGGGTGAATGCAACCTTCTTGTGGGGTCAATCAAACCCTGCTACATCTGCGTTGAGCTGAAGGTACACCTTTACTTCATTGATGAAGTCATTGGCTTTTGTTTGATCTCCATAGAATAGTTGGGGCAGGCCCCCCATTGTTTTTACATCGGCCGCTGGGGCTATCGGTTGCTGGGGGACACTGGGCTGTCTGGGTCCTCCTGGTCCTCCAGGTCCTCCAGGTCCTCCAGGTTGTCATTGTAGGGCCTTCTGTAAGGAGGCCTGTAGCATTTGTGGGGTTGTCATACTGGGCTGAGCAGGTTGGCTACTGCTGGTTGTGACTGCCATAGCCACCTGTGTGCTTGTTTGTGTTGACATGGTTTGAGAGATGCTGGGGAGGTTGATTCCAGTCAGCAAGGCATCTACTGGTAGGCTCTTGTGGGATGTGAGTGGTCTGACGGGGAATGGGGTGATTGGTTGGGGTAGTGCTTCCTTTAGGTCCTCGTCTATGGGGGTAAGACGGATTTGTTGATTGATGGTAACGTCTTCTTTGACTTCTTCAGTCAATGTCCTTTCTCTTCCTGACAAAGCTTCTTCTTCTTTGTCCAAGGCCTCTGATTGGCTCTCTTCTGGGGTGGTTCCCAAGTCGTATTTGGCTAGCTGGGGAATGTACCTTCCTACAGCGTATGTTTGGCTGAGCTGGCTCCACTGGGCTTCTCTCCACTGGCCTTGGTATTGGCACACTTGTCTTTTGTGGTTAATCTTCCCGTCTCCAGCGATGAGTACTAGGATCGGATGTCCTTTGGTGTTCAAGACGTGGTTTGTCTCTAGTCACTGAACCCTTTGGTTGGCACATCCTCTTGTGATGTCTCCTGGGTGGAGGGTTCCTCCTATGTACGAGCTACTGGCCGTGGTGTAAGAAAGTTGAGTCTAATGTCATCACCCAGGATGCTTGGTAGGGACAATAGACGCAAGTTAAGTGAGAAGAGTCAAGTCGCACTAGGACTTGCACTGTAGTGGAATGATGATGCGCGTAGAGAGTTCCCACCTATTGCAGTATGTTGCAATGGCCACTCTGGCAGATGGAGAAGAGCACTTGTGTTGTATTGACAAGAGACTCAACTTGCTAGTACATGGTGCAAGGAGTCGACTACTTATAGTAAAAGGTGGCCTAAGGCCCAAAGGGGACAAGTGCCCAACTAGGTAGTGTTGGAATCCAGAACAAAGGGAATGCTGTTAGTAGTACAAGGGGAGTTATGGAAAGGGAACAAAGGGATAGCCAAAAAAAAGTCAGACCCATACAAGCTAGGGTCGCATGTGATAGTAGTACAGAGGTGCAAAACACTTGCCCGGTTGCAGAACTTACATGGGTGCAGACAGTTGAATGTCCACCCAAGGCTGGTTACACATTGCCCCTGATCCTGAGGGCAATGGTTTTTGGATGGCTGAAGAGGAGGCACTGGATGAGGACCTCACATGCTCAGTTGGTGCTGAACCTGACCCATTCCTTGGTACATCAGACAACACTGACAACATGCAGCACTCAGGGGAGGAGGGGGACCTAGCCTTTGAGCCTGAAATGATCATTGAGGTGGGGGCCATCATCACACTGGCTGATGAGGGCAAAGATGCTTGCATTTGCACTGAATTATATGACTCAGGTGTGACATGGCACATCAGTCCCTACAAGCCCAACTTCATTATCTACTTGCCTCTTGCCCTGCCTGTCTTCCTGAATGCTGCTAACCAGCAAAAGTTCCCTGCAATAGGGTGTGGGACATTAGTTGTCCAAGTACCACTGGGAGATGATGAATCCAAACTCACCCTCCACAGCACCCTGCACACACCAGCCATCAGCTACACCCTGGTGTCCATTGGGGCACTGGATGCAGAGGGGTACCATGCCCACATGGGGGCAGTAGCTTGGAGCTCACATTGCTTCAGGGGGAGTGCATTGGATGCATCCCATGCACACAGGGGTGCCTGTACAAAATTGTCCACATGCTGGACTCAGCCAATGCAGCAGAACCTGTGTCAGTCATGGAGCTGCACCACTGCCTTGGCCATATTGCAGTCTCAAGCATGCACAAGCTAGTTGAGAGCAGTGCCATTGTTGGAGTCAAGCTGGACCCAGGTTCCCAGGAGGGGACTGTGATGTGTGCATCTACACATGTGCCACACACTTGCCTGTGCCAAAAGTCAGGATCAGTCCACCCACTCAGCACTTTGGAGATGAGCTGCACACTAATGTCTGGGGCCCTGCATCCATTGCCACATGCTAAGGGCACTGATACTTCATCACCTTCACTGACAATGCAACACACTACACTGTCACCTTCTTGCTGCACACAAAGGAGGAGGCTCTTGATGCCTACAGGTCATATGAGGCATGGGCCACCATGCAGCAGCACTGCAAGGTGGTCAAAGTCCTGCACTCAGACAGAGGGGGGAGTACCTCAGCACCACCTCTGATTAGCAATTAGCCAAGGCTGGTACAGCACACAAGCTCACCACACATGACACCCTGCAGCTCAATGGCATCACAGAGTGTTTGAATCACACTCTTGAAGCACATCCATGCATTCACTCACTCTAGTGGCCTGCCCAAATCCTTGTGGGGCAAGGCACTCTGGCATGCAACCTGGCTGAAGAATTGGACAGCCACATGTGCACTTGATGGCAAGATGCCCTTTGAGGCATTGTATGGCCAGCCACTGGACCTGTCTGTGCTTAGATCCTGGGGCACCATTGTCTTGGTGCACAATGCAGCCAGATCAAAGCTTGATGTGCATGCACGTGAGGCATGCTGGCTAGGGCTGGATGTTGATGCACAGGCACACAGGGTCTTCTGGCCTGGCACAGGCAATGTAACCATTGAACGCAACATCTATTTCTGGACAACAGCACTGCTCAAGGGGGAGCAAAACAACTTATCCATTGGAGGCAGCAAGCAGGCTGCCACCTCTCATATTACCTCTATTACCCCTATCTCTACCACTTTACCCCTGTCTGCCATGCCTGAAGTGCCCAGTGCTGTTGCACCACTGTCTGCATGCACAAGTCAGCCTAAACAACCCACAGATGAACCTACCTAGCTACAGCGCTCAGGGCATGTCTGCTTCCCATTGTGTACCATCCACAAGATTGAGGCAGGGAAGGGCATCAACCCCACTATGTGCAAGGCACCCCAGCCTGAATCTGAGCCTTTAGACCCAGATATGCCTGGCCTAATGCCTGTAAATGATAAACCTGAGGAGGATGAGGTTGAGGATTTGGTAGGTGTCTGGACAGTATTCCAAGATGCACCTGCACTGCTTGAGGACTTTCCAGGCCTTAAGTATGCATTTGCAGCCAAGACAGCTGATGCAGAGGCACTTGAGCCCCACATGCTTGCTGAAGTGAAGCACAGGCCTAACTGGCTGCTATGGGAGAAAGCCATTGAGGAGGAGCTAGCCATGCTTAAGGCCACCAGGACATGGAGACTTGAGGAGGCACCACTGGGAGCTAATATTATAGGCTCCAAATAGGTCTTCAAGGTGAAGAAGGATGCCACAGGCAATGTCATCCGCTACAAAGCCAGGCTGGTCACCCAGGGCTTCAGTCAGATAGGGGGCATCAACTATGATGATACATATGCACCTGTTGCCTGCCTCACATCCTTGCATGTGATCATAGTGATGGCCAATCGCCTAGACCTAGAGCTTCATCAGGTGGACATAAAGGGGGCTTACCTAAATGGTGTGCTCAATGACAACAAGGTGCTGTATATGCAGCATCCCCCTGGCTACAAGGCACAGGGCATTGGGTGCCTTGTGCTGCACCTCCTGAAGATGCTGTATGGCCTGAAGCAGTCTGGCCAGCACTGGTATCAAAAGTTGTCATCCATCTTTGCTTCCCTCAGCTTCAAGCAATGTTCCATTGACCAGGCTATCTTCTACAAGGCCAACAAGGAGCTGAACACCCTCACAGTGGTCACAGTCCATGTCGACAACTGCACAATCACTGTGAGCAGTGACAAGCTCATCCATGAGCTCATTGAAGGCCTGCATAAGCAGCTTAAGGTAACTAACCTGGGGGGGCTCCACTGAATGGTTGGGCTTGAGATCCAGTGCAACTGTGTGAGTGGTACCATGCACCTGTCACACTAGGATATCATGTGTCTTAGTGTGAGGTTTTGGTTTTGGTTCAGTTCTGGGTTTGGATGCCTTGTCCAAGCCTGGTTTCTGATATGTTCAGTTTTGAGTTTGGATGCCTTGTCCAAGTCTGATTTCTGATATGGGTCAGGGTTCAGAGTTCTGTCCTTAGAACTTATACAGCTGTGGCTTCTGAATGGCATGTAGTGGCACTGGCTATTCTGTTATCACTCTAGGAAGTGATGTCTGGAGGTGCAACTACATCTTGTATTGCACCTAGTTTGTTGGTGGTTCACAAAGCTTGTGAATGGAAGGGGTTCTGGTGTCTGGTAGGAGTGGCTCCTGGGTGCTTCTGGTGGTTGTAGTATGCAATGCATATTACAGAGGTCATAGTATGTGACTTGTTCTGTCACAGGGTGGCTTGCATGGGGGCAAGAGAACCACTGATGGCATGTAGAAAGCACAGTTAACCCCCAGGTGTGGTAGGCCTGTCTAGGCCTGGGGATTAGTGATACAGGTTGGACTTGTAGTTAGCTTGTGTGTCAGCCTTAGTCAGCTCTTTGTAAGCATCTTAGTTAGCCGAATGGTCAGAAAATAGCCAGGTTCCAAGTAGTAGTCATCTTAGGACATGTACACTAGTATAAAATGCGCGTGCATGCATCAAGATGAGACTCTAAGTCAAGTCTCCTGTCAATAGGAGTAGTGACTTGATTCTATCATCTCTAAGGAGTAGCCATGGCTTGTTCCACTCTCCTCTGTATCTTCTGTACTCTTCTCTATATATCGCAACAACCCCCAGACGGGCCTGGGGTACCTTCAGACTCTAGCACTATCAATGAGTCACTCGAGAGCAGGTTGAGTTATTTTCTGCCAGCTATAATAGAGGCATCTGCTAAGTCTCTATCCGTAACCTTCAGTAATCAGCATACTGACGAGGTCTAACATGTCACTGCTGTCACTGTGACATGTTCATATGGATGACTAGAGTTCCTTTACTAGTGGCCTTCAGGTTCATGTTCTGGGTGGGAAAGGTGATGCCTTTCTGTCTGAGTCCAGTCAGAGTTTCAAGTGAAGAGCAAATGTGGCTCTAAGTCAATTTAGCAGGCCTTAGGGTATATTCTAAGGTGCAAGAGGATGGTTCTGATGGTTCTTTAAGCTTAAGTTCACAAGGGATGGACTGTAAAGTCCTGTATTATACAAGAGACTAAGCTTAAGGCTTTGGTCTCACTTTGGGGGGCTTTTATAGGCCCTGTGGCTACTGTACAGTAAGTACATATGACTAAGTAGAGGGATGATATGTCTCTAAGGCATCATACTAAGCATATATGACTAAGTAAGTGATGATGCATTCAGATGGCATCCTACTAAGCCTATATGACTAAGAGGCTGGATGATGCATTTAAGCAGCATCATGAGGCTGTGAGACTATGAAACATGGCAGCATATTAGTCTGAAAGTATTAGTAACAAGCTGAGGCAACACAACATAAAGTGGAGGGCAGTGAAGCGTGATAGAGGTGTGGTAATGTATGGGGATGGATATGGAAGCAGCTCCCTGCCAGTCCATGAGAAAGTAATATATATATATGGTAAAAAGTGAGGTAAGCGAGATCAGTCTGGCAGTCCATAACACACCTGTCTTAGTGTGCGTACATAGACTCCATCCTGTGCTGCTACAACCTTGCAGATCTCAAACCACTGTCCACACCCATGGACATGTCAATCCAGCTGTCAACCGAGTAATCACCCATGAGTGCAGCAGAATGTGCGATCATGCGCCATACCATGAGACTATTAGCACACTCAACTGGGCCATGCTTGCCACCTGCCCAGACATTGCATTCACAGTTGCAACTGTGGCCAGGTTCACTGCAAACCCCAATCCTGCACACTGGGAGGCTGTCAAGCAGATCTACTGCTACTTAGCTGGCACATGTGACCTATGGCTTTTGTATAGAGAGAAGAAGCAGACCCTCAAAGGGTATGCTGATGCAGATGGCAGCATGGCCGAGGACAGGCAAGCCATATCTGGCTATGCATTCCTTATCAATGGTGGCACTGTCTCATGGTCCTCCAAGCATCAGGAACTTGTCTCCCTGTCCACAACTGAGAGTGAGTACATCACTGCAATGCATGGCATGAAGGAGGTACTTTGGCTGCACAGTCTCCTCTTGGAGCTCTTCAGCTCCCACAAGGCCCCCACCACTCTTTTCTCTGACAACCGGGCAGCCATTGTGCTCACCCGTGATCATCAATACCATGCACACATGAAGCACATCAACATGTGCTACCATTTCATCTGGTGGGTTATCAAGCAGGGCTCCCTGTGCATCATTTATTGCCTAACCAATGACATGGTTGTGGACACCCTCACCAAGGCTCTCCCCTCAGCCAAAGTCAAGCATCTTGTGGCAGGACTCAGACTGTGCATGAAATAAGGGGGAGTGTTAAAATCACCTCAGATCGGGATGTCCTCAGGTCAGAGCATCGGAGTGGTGGCTTGGGGTGGAATGATTGAGTGATTGGACTCATATAGATAAGCACCCACAGACACAAGACTCATATGTGTAGTATTAGAGTACAGCAGTTATTTAGCTACCTACAGACAGTACTATGTACATTCTCATATCACTAGAACTAGGACAATTAGTTACAATGTTTCAGAAGCTTTGGGCCAAGAGTCTGCATCATAGATAAATAGTAGCTCAGTAGAACTACTGTCACCTCAGTTATTGTGCCATATGCACAACACTGAGGTGAGCACTCTTATTCCTTGTTCATAGCCTTTTTATAGATGCTTATGCACTGTAGTACAACCATTGTCCTACAGGTAAATACACTAAAGTTATCATGCTATACACACAACACTGAGTACAACCATTGTCCTACAGACAACATATGCATGCATCTGCAATCTCTCACTTAATCCTAAGATTTGCATCACTTGGAGGCAAGAAGAGAAAGGCAAGTGATGCCTCTCTCCCTACTAAAGACAAGGACATCTAGTCTAGGAAGGGGGTGATGTAACTGGCTAGGAGGCATGGTAAGGCATCACACTCCTGTAAGTTCAAGAACCAGCCATGTGTGCATTATAGTGGAGTAGTGTTGATGTAGCTGCATAAATATGGACTGCTTATTGTCATTAGGATGGTAAGTTGAGTCTCCTGTCACCGCCAAGGGTTTGACAGCAACAGAAGACACACTATGTCAATGAGCTAGGTCTCAAAGTGACCTAGAAGACTTATAGAGATGAAGTCAATATTGACAACAGGGTTACCGCTTGCTGAGCTTCGACTCAGTAGCCACCCACAGGAAGATAGAACACTGATAAGATTGCGACAAGAGACTCAACTTGCCTCTACCAGGCATAATGAGTCCCCTATATATAGTACATAGTACTTGAGGGCAGGCCTAGGGCCTGAGGAGGCAGTGTTACTACCTATTTATACCTGAAACACAAAGGAGACAATAGCGACCAGTAGCAAAGGTCGCTCAAGAATCACAAGCTGATGTATATGAAACGGGGCAGGAAACACAAAACAGGGTCAGAACGTTCTAGTTGGCCAGTTCCACAACTTACAGGGGTGCGATGGTGTTGAACCATCACCCCAGGCCGGTTACATCACTCCCTTGCTAGATAGGATGCCCTCATCCTGTCTTCCTCCATCCTGATCGCCTTGCCAGCTGGGCCCAATATTGCTCGACCCCACTTGTGGGACTTTCTTTCTGGCCCTCGCTGCAATGAGCCGGTCCTCACATGCTTGTTTTGTGGCTTCAGACGCTGCCAGATTTGCCTGAGCCAGGTGTAATTCAGCACACAGAGTGTCAACCTCTCAGTCCAGAACTCGGTATCGCGTGATTTCGGTGAGGAGGGGCCAATCATCCAGCTTGATGATGGCCTCCCAGAGTGGGTGGTAGTCGACCTCGGTTCCCCAGAGGCGAGTGTGGAACCAAGGCAGAAGTGGGGAGAGGGGAAAGTCATCGAAGTCAGGGCAAGCATAGAGCCCAATAACCTGGGCATCATGGTTGCCTGTTGCATTGGCCGCCAGGCTGGCCACTCACCCATCGTCCAGCTGTTTGATGAAGATGGTGGGCTTTTTGCCATCTGGGGTCATGATGGTGAACTCGGGAAGTCTCCCGTCATTCTTGAAGTATCCATCGGGGCATAGGAGGGGCTCTCCATCAATCTGCTGGATTCACACTTTGAGCTCACGGTTGTCCTTGTTGACCTCCTCGAACTGGCATTTGAGGCATTGTGCCTCATCTTGAAAGAGTGCCTCTCACTGCTGGAGTGTGGAGGCGAGGCCTGCGGCCAGCTGACAGAGCTGGGTCAGACTGAGGTTTTCATATCCGTCTAGGATGGATTGGACAGTGCCTGGGGAGAGAGGGCCTTCCCAGAAGGCATTGGTCTCGAGGTCGGGGAATGCGCCAGGGAGGTGGATGGTGTTGGAGGCAGGGGTGGTAGCGGCCTGACCGGGCTGGCTGCTGCAGAGGGAGATTGGACAGCCTCCTCGGGCATGATATGGTGGCAGGGGCCGGAACTGGGATTGGGACGGGTGAAGACATGAGGAAGCGATGGTGTTGTGGTGAGCGGAGGAGGATTGAGCTGATGTCTTTGCCGGGGGTTTCTGCTTCCCTTTTATATTGTTCAAGGGCCGGCATTTGTAATACTCCCAAAGGAGATCTGGGGTGTGCACTTGGTCAGCTGGTTCCCAAGTGTTGTCACTTTCGGGGTAGCCCCACCACTTTATGAGATATTGCAGCTTCTTTGATCCCCTTGATGGGATGATTTCTAATCTGCTCCACCTCGTATTGTTCTTCATTGTCAATCAAGTCAGGGGGAGGTGGGCATAATTGGGCCGTGGGTGTCCATCTCCCTATATGGGGTAAGGAGGGAGGCATGGAACACTGGGTGGATCAGCCATGAGGCAGGGAGTTGTAGCAGGAAGGCGACTGGGATATTTCTTTGAGAATCTTGAAAGGGCCATACTGTTTCAGGTTTAATTTGGACCCTTGATGTGGGAGCATTAGGTGGGTCCCCTCTAGCCATACTTGGTCCCCGGTCCTATATTGACCTGTTGGTACTTCAGCTGCCTTTTATTGATTGCTTTGATTGCTTGATCTCATGCCTCCTCCATTCTCCATGTCCGCTGTTCCACTGCCTCATTGTTGGTTGGGATCCTCAGATCTCCAGGCCCCAACGTCGGTTCATAGCCAATCAGAATTTGATTGGGTGATAGCCAGTGGTGCTATTCTTTCAGTTGTTGTGCACTGCGGTTGTGACTGTGACCCATTCTGTCCAGTCATCTGGCTGTCCGCTTGTCACCAATCGCAGGTATTGTTCTATCCATTGGTTCTTTCATTCGGATAGGCCATCAGTTTGGGGGTGGGCTGCTGTGGACAGGTTTTGTTATATCCCTAGTCTTTTGGTGAGCGCCTTTCCGAAACTTGATGTGAACGCGGGTCTCTGTCGCTGATGATTTTTCTCAGTAGCCCGTACCATGGATAGAGGTGATCTAGGTAAAGTTGGGCAATCCCTGGCCCCGTGATGTTGGTAGAACAGGGGAGGAATAGGGCAGCACAAGAGCATCCATGATCTACAATAGTGAGGATTGCATCTAATCCTCACTTTGGTGGTAGTCCGGTGATTAGGTCCATGGATATGGTTTGGAACAGTAGTGTGCCCAGTTCTGAGGGGATTTGGTAGAGTGGGACGTGGGGCCGGTGTGTTAGTATCTTGGCTTGTTGGCACGTCGCACATCCTTTGATGTAGTTCACAACCCATTCTTTCATCTTCGGCCACCAGTACTGCTCTTGTACTTTCCTTAGGGTCTCGTCTCTCCCTGGGTGACCAGATGTGGGTATGTCATGGGCGTTCCTAACGATGGCTCATCTGAGCTCCTTGAGGTTTGGTACAATGGTTTTCCCATGAATTGTCTGTACTGCTCGAATTCTGTGGGGCGGAATGATCGTGACATTTTTGTTATCATCCCCACCATGGTCTGCATTTGATGGTCTGGACAACACGTCTGCTGCGGTGTTTGTTTTGCCTGGGATGTATTCCAGTATGTAGTCATATTCTTGGAGGTCAGCATGCCATCGTGCAGTCCATCAGTTCAGGTTCCTTGGTGACTTCCAGTATTGGAGGTTGGTGTGGTCAGTTCAGATTATGAATGGTGTTTTGGTCCACCCTAAGTAGTGTCTCCAGTGGGCTAGAGCCTTCATGATGGCTAACAGTTCTCATTCATAGATGTCATAGTTTCATTCTGTGGGTGTGAATGTTGCTGAGTAGTATGCCACTGGGTGTAGGATTGGTTTATGTCGCTGGGCCAAGGTTGGTGTGAGGTTGTGCCATCCCTCCTGCGAGAGTACAGCGCCCACACCATATGCCAATGCGTCAACGTGAAGTGTGAACTGCTTCTCATAATTTGGTTGGATCAGTACCGGTGTCACCGCCAAGGGTTTGACAGCAACAATAGACACACTAAGCCGATAAGCTAGGACTCGAAGTGTCCTAGAAGACTTATAGAGATGAAGTCGACCTGCAAGTCGATGTCGATACCCAGGTTACTGCTTGCTGAGCTTCAACTCAGTAGCCACCCACAAGGAAGTAGAACACTGCTAGGATTGAGACAAGAGACTCAACTTGCCTCTACCAGGCGGAATGAGTCCCCTATTTATAGTACATGGTACTTGAGGGCAGGCCTAGGGCCTGAAGGGGCAGTGCTACCTATTTATATGACCAAGACAATAACGTCCAATAGCACAAGACACTCAAGAAATCACGAGCTGATGGATATGAAACGGGGCACAAACATGAAATGGGGCACAAATCCTCTAGTTGGCTGGTTCCACAACTTACAGGGGCGCGATGGTGTTGAACCATCACCCCAGGCCGGTTACACCACTCCTCTGCTAGACAGGATGTCCTCATCCTGTTTTCCTCCATGCTGACCATCTGCCCAATTGCAGCCGGAACTGCTCGACTCCCACTTGTGGGACTTTCTTCCCTGCTCTGGCCACAACAAGGCAGTCCTCACTCGCTTGCTTTGTGGCTTCAGATGCCACCAGATTTGCCTGAGCCAAGCATAGCTCGGCGCGCAGCATGTTGCACTCACAGTCCAGGACCTGATACCTCGTGACTTCGGCAAGGAGGGGCCAGTCATCCAGGTCGATGATGGCTTCCCGGAGTGGATGGTAATCGATCTCGGTTCCCCATAAGCAGGCGCGGAACCAAGGCGGGAGTGGGGAAAGGGGAAAGTCATTGAACTCGGGGCATGCGTAGAGGTCAATGATCTGGGCATCGTGATCACCCATCACATTAGCTGCCAGCCTGGCCACCCGTCCGTTGTCCAATTGCTTAATGAAGACTGTGGGTTTCTTGCTGTCGGGGGTGGTAATGGTGAACTCAGGGAGCCTCCCGTCATTCTCAACATAACCATCGGGGCAGAGGAGGGGCTCCCCGTCGATCTGCTGGATCCGCGCCTTGAGCTCGTGGTTATCCCTGTTGACTTCTTCGAACTGACGTTTGAGGCATCATGCCTCATCTTGGAATAAGGCCTCCCGCTGCTGTAGAGTGGAGGCGAGCCCCACAGCCAGCTGGCAGAGCTGGACAGGCCCGAGGTTTTCGTATCCATCCAGGATGGATCGCACGGTGCCTGGGGAAAGGGGGCCTTCCCAGAAGGTGTTCGTTTTGAGATCGGGGAAGGCTCCCGGGAGGTGGATGGTACTGGAGGTGGGGGTGGTAGTGGCCTGACTGGTGCTGGCCATTGCGGAGGGAGGTGTGCTAATCACCTCGACCTCGATATGCATGGTTGGGGGTGGTACTGGGACCGGAATGGGAGAGGACATGATGAGGCGATAGTGTGTATGAGAGTGGAAGAGGATTGGACTGCTATTTTTGCTGGGGGTTTCTGCTTCCCTTTTATGCTATTCAAGGGCCGGCACTTGTGATACTCCCGAAGGAGATCTGGGGCATGCACCTGGTCAGCTGGTTCCCAGGTGTTGTCGCTTTCTGGGTAGCCCTGCCACTTTATTAGATATTGCAGCTTCTTTGATCGCCCTTGATATTGATGGTTTCGGATTTGTTCCACTTCGTATTGCTCTTCATTATCTATTAGCTCCAGGGGGGGCCAGGCATAATTGGGCCTGTGGGTGTCCATCTCTCTATATGGGGTAAGGAGAGACGCATGGAATACAGGGTAGATCAACCATGAGGTAGGAAGTTGCAAAAGGAAGGTGACTGGGGATACCTCTTTGAGGATTTTGAAAGGGCCGTACTGTTTCAGGTTTAATTTGGACCCTTGATGCGGGAGGGTCAGGTGGGTCCCCTCTAGCCACACTTGGTCTCCGATCTTGTATTGCTTTGCTGGCGTTTCGGCTGCTTTTCTATTGATAGCCTTGATGGCTTGATCCTGTGCCTCTTCCATTCTCTGTGTTCGTTGTTCTGCTGCCTCATTGTTGGTCCAGACCTCTAAATCTCTGGGTCCCAGCGTCGGTTCATAGCCAATAAGGATCTGATTGGGCGATAGCCCAGTGGTGCTGTTTTTTCGGTTATTGTGTACTGCTGTTGCGACCGCGACCCATTCTGTCCAGTTGTCTGGTTGTCCGCTCGTCACCAATCACAAATATTGCTCTATCCATTGGTTCTTTCATTCGGATAGTCCATCAGTCTGAGGGTGGGCCGCGGTGGATAAGTTCTGCTGTATCCCTAGCCTTTTAGTGAGTGCTTTTCCAAAACTTGACGTGAAGCGCGGGTCCCTGTCGCTAATGATTTTTCTTGGTAGCCCATACCAAGGGTATAGATGATCTAAGTAGAGCTGGGTGATCCCTGGTCCTGTGATGTTGGTGGAGCAAGGGAGGAATAGGGCTGCGCGTGAGCATCCATGGTCTACAATGGTGAGGATTGCATCCAATCCTTGTTTTGGTGGCAACCCGGTGATCAGATCCATAGCTATGGTCTCGAAGGGCAACGTGCCTGGTGTGGAAGGGATTCGGTAGAGGGGGACATGGGGTCAATGAGTTAGTATCTTCGCTTGTTGGCATGTTGCGCATCCTCTGACATAGTCTGCAATCCATTCTTTCATTTTTGGCCACCAGTACCGTTCTTGCACTTTTCGCAGGGTCTCATCTCTCCCTGGGTGGCTGGCTGTAGGTACGTCATGGGTGTTTCTCACGATAGCTCGTCTGAGCTCCTTGAGGTTCGGTATGATGGTCCTCCCATGGATTGTTTGTGCTGCTCGGATTCTATGAGGTGGAATGATCGTAATGTCTTTGTTGTCGTTTTCGCCGTGATCTGTGTTCGATGGTCTGGATAAGGCGTCTGCCGTAGTGTTTGTCTTGCCTGGGATGTATTCCAGTATATAGTCATACTCTTGGAGGTCAGCGTGCCACCGTGCGGTTCGTCGGTTCAGGTTTCTTGGTGACTTCCAGTACTGGAGGTTTGCATGGTCAGTCTGGATTATGAACGGCATTTTTGTCCATCCTAGATAGTGTCTCCAGTGGGCTAGGGCCTTCATGATGGCTAACAGTTCTCACTCATAGATGTCATAGTTTTGCTTGGTGGGTGTGAACGTTGCTGAGTAGTATACCACTGGATGTAAAACTGGTTTGTGTCGTTGGGCCAGTGTTGGTGTGAGGTTGTGCTGTCCCTCCTGCGAGAGTATGGTGCCTACGCCGTATGCCGATGCATCAACGTGCAATGTGAATTGCTTCTCGACATCGGGTTGGTTTAGTACTGGGCTGCTGCACATTCTAGTTTTCAGTTCTTTGAACGCCCGCATTTGTGCCTCTCCCCAGCTCCAGGGTGTGGTTTTCTTTGTTAGTTCAAGCAGGGGTCGTGCGATCTTTGAGTAATTGGGTACGAAGTAGTGGTAATAGCCCGTGAACCCTAAAAAGCTTCTGACATCAGTCGGGTTCTTTGGCAGGGACCAGTCTGCGATTCCTTGTAGCTTTTTGGGGCTCATTCTGAGATGGCCTTTCCCTACGATGACTCCTAGGTACTCGATTTCCTCTTTTTCGAATTGGCACTTTTCCGGTTTCAGATAGAGATCGTTCTTTTCCAGCTTGTCTAGCATGCGATGGACATACTCTCTATGCCTGGCAGTGTGTTGCTCTTCCATTTCATGTGGTCGCCTGGCCGTATGAATGGCAATGTTGTCCATGTAGACTGAGAGCCAGCCCTCTCCCACCTCTTGTCGAAAGATGGTGTTCATCATCATTTGGAAGGTCGCTGGGGAGTTAGTAAGACCGAAAAACATGACAGTTGGCTCGAACAGTCCTTCATGAGTGAGGAAGGCGGCCTTCCATTCGTCTCCTTCTTTGATCCTGATGTTGTTGTAGCCCCATCACACGTCCACTACTGTAAATTTTGTGCATCCGCTGAGTTGATCCACAACTTGTGGGATAAGAGGCGAGACATTTCTGTTCTTCTTTGTCCATTTGTTGACAGGCCGGTAGTCCTGTACCGGCCTTAGTTTTCCATCCTTCTTCTTTACAAAGAAGAAATTGGCTGCATATGGTGATTTCGAGATGCGAATGGTCCCCCTTTTCAGGTGTTCTTGGACAAATTTGTGCATTTCGGCCTTTTCTTCCTGTGTGAGGGGTAGCAGCCATCCTGGCATCGTGTCGGGTGCCCCTGGCAATAGTTCAATGGCATGGTCCCATATGGTTGAACTGGGCATTTGCTGTGATTCTTCTTCACTAAACACTTTTCTATGCCACCTGTACTTGGCAGGTATCGCATTGTTTGGTTCAGGGTCATTTGTGGTGCTCCCTATCGTCACCCTTCCTAGGAGGTATGTGTCGGTTCTCCTCCTGATTGGTCTAGGCATGTTCTTCGTGCGGGGCATGTATACAGCTTTAGCGGCATTTGGGGCAGATAGGACAATAGGGAGATGGGTGAAATCGATCCATCCTCTCTTCCAGTCGATTTTTGGCTGGATGGAGGCGAACCATGGGTATCCGAAGATAGCTTCATGGTCCCCCAGATCTGAGAGAAAGAACCTTTGGTTTGTCGTTTGTGTCCCTGTTCTGAACTGTAGATCAGTGTAGTATTTGAGGGCTCCACTCCTGTTTTCTGTCCTGTCGACATTGAATAGCGGCCTCGGGGTTGCTAGTCATTTAATGGGGAGTCGTAGCCATCTGGCGTAGTCAAGGCTCATGAAATTTTCGGTAGCCCCTGAGTCTATGAGGGCTACTCCTTTGGCTCTTTTTGCAATAGATCATGCATAGAAACAGACTGTCATAGATTTTCTTGCTGATATGTACACGTTATCGCTATGAATTCGCCTAAGCAGGGCCGATCTGATTAGGCAGAGGGAAAATCCTGTGTGACTCCCATTTCTTTGGCCAGTTTGATCTGGTCGTCGAGGGACATTCCCTCTAACTGCACTCGCATGGTAGCCACCAAGGTTCCCTCCGATGGCTCTGCCATTTGATAGTCTTGATCTTCCTCTTCCTGGAAGTCGATGAGGTTGGCCTGTCTGGGGCTTTGTCTGTATGGGTTTCTTGGCTGCTGCCGCCTTTCTGGGCAATTGCGGGTGAAATGCCCTTCTCTTCTGCAGTTGAAGCATCGCATTGCTTCATATCCTGGGGCTGACATGTTCCCCCTTGCGGGAGGTCCAGTCCTTTGTCTCCAGTTTCCTCGTCCTCTCCAATTGTTAGGGGTGCAACCCCTGGATAGGTCCATGGGGACTGGGGTGTTGTTCATGGATGGAGGCACAGTTGTTGAGTTATACTGGGGGTGGTTCCCCTGGTTGTATCACGGTTGCCAGTTTCTTTGCTGAAACGGTGGTGGTCGGGGTGGGTTATTAAGTCGTTGGAAGGGTGATTGCCCTGCCATGGTCTTCTTTAGGATTCCATCTATGATGGTCTTCCCCTGTGCAATGGTTTTGACCTTTTCTTTGAGGTTGTGATAGTTGAGGGGAATTGGCGGCTTCAAGGTGTCATGAAGGAGCGATGCTGGGATTCCTTGGAGGAAGATATTGTAAGTCTCCTCGTTTCCCAACATGTATCTGGCCTTCCTTGCCAGGCTTTCAAACCTGGTGATGTACTCGTCATAGTCGGACCCCTTCATCTGGCAGTCCCTGAGTTCGTTCCTGGCTCGCTGGGCTGCCTGTGTGTCTTGGAACTGTTGGCTAAACTCTAGTAGAAATTGGTCCCATAATGCTGGGATATTGTCTTGGGGCATGTGTAACCTGTCGATCCACTCGCCCATATCTCTGACCCATTGGGCCGTGCTTTCTCCCTTGATGAGGGTAAGGGTGAAGGCGATCTTTTTGAAAGGGGAGTTGTATCCTGCTACATCCGCGTTCAGGCAGAGGTACCCTTTTACTTCTTCGATAAAATCGTCGGCTTTAGACCTGTCTCCCGTAAAGACTTGCGGGAGTGCCCCATTGTCTTGACGTCGGTGGCTGCGGCTACTGGTATTTGAGGTGCATTTGGGTCCGATCCTCCCGGTCCTCCTGGCCTCCTGGTCCTCCTGGCCCCCTGGTCCTCCTGGTTCTCCTCCGCTCCCTCCTGGCGGTCCTGACCTTTTGAGGACCTGTCTGAGGACGTTCTGAATATGTTGGGTGCGCTTTGGGTGGTTGTGGACGGCTGTGCGGCAACAGCTGTAGCTGTAGTGGTTTGTGTCAACATGGTTTGTGAGAGGCTAGGGATTCTGGCTCCTGATGGTAGAGCGTCGGTGGGTAGTCCTGGAGTGGAGTGAGGGTTCTGATGGGAGTACTGGCGCTTTTTCTTCCACTGGGGTGATTTGATTCTGTTGAAGGTGTCGTCGATTTCTTTGACTGCCTCGTCTGACTCTGTATCTGAGATGACCTCTGGTTCTTCTAATTCTTTGTCGAGAAGCTCGTCAGCTTCTGATCCTTCAGTGTTGTATCGTGTAGCTGTGGGACTGCCGCTCCTACGGTGTATCGTCCTTGTCCCAATGGACTTCCTTCCACTTGTCGTCATGGATACACACCAGTTTCGGATTGGTTGGTGCTTTGCCTCTTAGTGTGACGATGATCTGTATGTCCTGGTCTGTGGGATTGGCTGGGTGTTCCTTGGAAATATATCGAACTCTGTGGTTCCTTCTGCCTCCAACAGCGTCTACCCAATCGATGGTCATGGTCTGCAGTGTCCCTTCTGAACTGCTAGCCATATTGAAAGAAAGTTGAGTCTAATGTCACCGCCAAGGGTTTGACAGCAACAATAGACACACTAAGTCGACGAGCAGGCTTGCAGTGCCTAGAAGACTGATAGAGAGGAAGTCGACCTGCAAGTCAATGTCGATACCGGGTTACTGCTTGCTGAGCTTCAACTCAGTAGCCACCCACAAGGAAGTAGAACACTGCTAGGATTGAGACAAGAGACTCAACTTGCCTCTACCAGGTGGAATGAGTCCCCTATTTATAGTACATGTACTTGAGGGCAGGCCTAGGGCCTGAAGGGGCAGTGCTACCTATTTATACGACCAAGACAATAACGCCAATAGCAAAGACACTCAAGAAATCACGAGCTGATGATATGAAACGGGGCCAAACATGAAATAGGGGCACAATCCTCTAGTTGGCTGGTTCCACAACTTACAGGGGCCGATGGTGTTGAACCATCACCCCAGGCCGGTTACACGTGCAATCTTTTTTTTTTTTTTTTTTTTTTTGTGCAATCTTTGAGTAGTTTGGAACAAAATAGCAGTAGTAGCCTGTGAATCCCAAGAAGCTCCTGACGTCAGTTGGGTTTCTTGGTGGGACCAGTCCGCGATTCCCTGCAGCTTTTTGGGGCTCATCCTGAGATGACCTTTTCCCACAATGACCCTAGGTATTCGATCTCCTCCTTCTCGAATTGGCATTTTTCTGGTTTGAGGTAGAGGTCATTCTCCTCCAGCTTGTCCAGCATGCGATGGACATACTCCAATGTCTGGCAGTGTGCTGTTCTTCTGTTTCATATGGCATTTGGCTGTGTGAATGGCAATGTCATCCATGTAGACAGAGAGCCAGCCCTCTGCTACTTCTTGCCAGAAGATGGCATTCATCATCATTTGGAAGGTTGCTGGGGAGTTAGTGAGACTGAAGAACATGACTGTGGGTTGAACAGTCCCTATGGGTAAGGAAAGCAGCCTTCCACTCATCCCCTTCTTTGATTCTGATGTTGTTATAGCCCCATCACACATCTACCACTGTGAATTTGGTGCATCTGCTGAGTCAGTCCACGACTTGTGGGATGAGGGGCAGACGTTTCTGTTTCTTTTTGTCCATTTGTTGACAGGCCGGTAATCCTGTACTGGCCTCAACTTTCCATCCTTCTTCTTTACAAAGAAGAAGTTGGCTGCATATGGCAATTTTGAGATGCGAATGGTTCCCCTCTTTAAATGCTCTTGGACAAATTTGTGCATTTCAGCTTTCTCCTCTTGTGTGAGGGGTAGCAGTCATCCTGGCATAGTATCAGGTGCCCCCAGTAATAGCTCAATAGCATGATCCCATATGGTTGAGCTGGGCATTCGCTGTGAGTCTTCTTTGCTGAACACTTTTCCATGTCACCTGTACTCGGTTGGTATGGCATTGTTCTGCTTTGGGTCATTCATGGCATTTCCTATTGTCACCCTTCCCAGAAGGTATGTGTCGGTTCTTTTCTTGATTGGTCATGGTATGTTCTTCATTTGGGATATGTATACTGCTTTGGCAGCATTTGGGGCTGAGAGGACAATAGGGAGATGGGTAAAGTCGATCCATCCTTTCTTCCAGTTGATCTTTGGCTGGACGGAGGCGAACCATGGGTATCCGAAGATGGCTTTATGGTCTCTTAGGTCAGAGAGAAAGAACCTTTGGTTCATGGTCTGTGTCCCTGTTTTGAACTGTAGGTTGGTGTAGTATTTGAGGGTTCCACTTCTGTTTTCTGTTCCATCAACATTGAACAATGGTCTTGGGGTCGCAAGTCATTTAATGGGGAGTCGTAACCATCTAGCGTAGTTGAGACTCATGAAGTTTTCAGTGGCCCCTGAGTCTATGAGGGCTACTCCTTTAGCTCTTTTTGCAATTGATCGTGCATAAAAATGGACTGTCATGGATTTTCTTGCTGATATGTACACATTATTGCTATGAATTCGCCTAAGCAGGGCCGATCTGATTAGGCAGAGGGAAAATCCTGTGCAACTCCCATTTCTTTGGCCAGTTTAATCTGGTCATCAAGGGACATTCCCTCCAGCTGTGCTCGCATGGTGGCCACCAAGGTTCCCTCTGATGGCTCTGCCATCTGGTAGTCTTGGTCCTCTTCCTCCTGGAAGTCGATAAGGTTGGCTTGTCTAGGGCTTTGCCTGTAGGGGTTTCTGGGCTGCTGCCATCTTTCAGGACAGGTGTGGGCAAAGTGTCCTTCTCTGCCGCAGTTAAAGCATCGCATTGCTTCATACCCTGGTGCTGATACATTTCCCCTAGCAGGTGGTCCTGTCCTTTGTCTCCAGTTTCCTCACCCCCTCCAGTTATTAGGGGTGCGACTTCTGGACAGGTCCATGGGGACCAGGGTGTTATTCATGGATGGTGGCATGTTCGTTGAATTGTACTGGGGGCAGCTTCCCTGATTGTATCGTGGTTGCCAATTTCTTTGTTGAAATGGCGGTGGTTGGGGCAGGTTGTTAAGCCATTGGAAGGGTGATTGTCCTGCCAGGGTTTTCTTTAAAATGCCATCTATGATGGTCTTTCCTTGTGTGATGGTTTTGACCTTTTCTTTAAGGTCATGATAATTGAGAGGGATTGGTGGCTTCAGGGTGTCATGTAGGAGTGACACTGGGATTCCTTGTAGGAAGATGTTGTAGGTCTCCTCATTTCCCAGTGTATATCCTGCCTTCCTTGCCAGGCTTTTAAACCTGGTGATGTATTCATCATAATCGGACCCCTTCATCTGGCAGTCCCTAATTTCATTTCTGGCCTGCTGGGCCACCTGAGTGTCCTGGAACTGTTGGCTGAATTCTAGGAGGAATTGGTCCCATAATGCTGGGATATTGTCTTGGGGCATTTGTAGTCTGTCGATCCACTCACCCATGTCTCTGACCCATTGGGCTGTGTTTTCTCCTTTGATGAGGGTGAGGGTGAAGGTGATCTTTTTAAAGGGAGAGTTGTATCCTGCTACGTCCACGTTCAGGCGCAGGTACCCTTTTACTTCTTTGATGAAGTCATCGGCTTTAGACCTATCTCCCATGAAGACTTGGGGAGTGCTCCCATGGTTTTTACATCAGCAGCTGCTGCCACAGGTATCTGTGGTGCATTTGGGTCTGGTCCTCCTGGTCCTCCTGGTCCTCCTCTGGACCCTTCTGGTGGTCCTGACCTTTTGAGGACTTGTCTGAGGACATTCTGAATGTGTTGTGGTGCGCTTTGGGTGGTTGTGGATGGCTGGGCGGCAACAGCTGTGGCTGTAGTGGTTTGTGTAGACATGGCTTGTGAAAGGCTAGGGATTCTAGCTCCTGCTGGTAAGGTGTTGGTTGGCAATCCTTGGAGTGGAGTGAGGGTTCTGATGGGAAATGCTGGTGCCTTTTCTTCCACTGGGGTGATCTTAATCTTATTGAAGGCATCGTCGATCTCTTTGACCACTTCGTCTGACTCTGTGTCTGAGACGACCTCGGTCCTTCTAGTTCTTCATCGAGAAGCTTGTCAGCTTCCGATCCTTCAGTGTCGTATTCATGTAGCTGTGGGACTGCTGCTCCCAAGGTGTATCATCCTTTAGTCCAGTGGACTTCCTTCCACTTATCGTCATGGATACACACCAGCTTTGGGTTGGTTGGTGCTTTGCCTCTTGCTGTGATGATGATTTGTATGTCCCAATCCATGGGATTGGCTGGGTGTTCTTTGGAGATGTACTGAACCCTGTGGTTCCTTCTGCCTTCAGTAGCATCTACCCAATCGAGGGTCATAGTCTGCAGTGTTCCTTCTGAACTGCTAGCCGTATTGAAAAACAAGTTGAGTCTAATGTCACCGCCAAGGGTTTGACAGCAACAGAAGACACACTATGTCAATGAGCTAGGTCTCAAAGTGACCTAGAAGACTTATAGAGATGAAGTCAATATTGACAACAGGGTTACCGCTTGCTGAGCTTCGACTCAGTAGCCACCCACAGGAAGATAGAACACTGATAAGATTGCGACAAGAGACTCAACTTGCCTCTACCAGGCGTAATGAGTCCCCTATATATAGTACATAGTACTTGAGGGCAGGCCTAGGGCCTGAGGAGGCAGTGTTACTACCTATTTATACCTGAAACACAAAGGAGACAATAGCGACCAGTAGCAAAGGTTGCTCAAGAATCACAAGCTGATGTACATGAAATGGGGCGGGAAACATAAAACAGGGTCAGAACATTCTAGTTGGCTGGTTCTGCAACTTACAGGGGCACGATGGTGTTGAACCATCACCCCAGGCTGGTTACACTCCTGTCTCAATTCCAGCATTGTTCTTGTACTCCAGTCCAGGGTGGCCCCTAAGATGCACATTAGGGTGGTAACACTTCTCTACAAGCCTTCTAAGTCACTTTTGAGGACTTAGCTTTCCTACTTCAACACCTATTGCATCTAGTGTTACCTGCCAATGCTCCTGGTGGTGACACATGAGCATCATATGGCCAAAATAAAATGTAGCATGACCACCAAGGTCAGGCACCTAGGACTTACCGGAACAGTGGACATTTATGAAAAGACTAGGGGCAGTCAACTTTAAGTTACTGCTGTGGTTGAGAACAGCGACAGCAACTGACTGCAATTCAAACATCCGAGTCGAAGTTCTCACCTGCGCTTCTCAATGCCCCAAAACTACACCCATGTCTGCTGCTGCTTACTGATGGTACACAATGCTGACCGTCTGCACAGGCGCACAGGTATGCTCAGCTCCCTGAGAAAGGGGATGCGACTCAGAAAAAAGCAGGATCCCGAGACCACACAAGGTGGGCAGGGATGGTTACAATTTACATCACGGCATTACGAAGCAATAGTTAATTAAGTGATTGGTCGGGATTTGTAACATGACTCTACATGAAGTAAGTAAAAAAGGGGCATCCATGGCGATGTGGTACTGTACTAGTATGCTCCGTATGCTCCAACATCGGGGGTACAGTAAGCGTTGCGGGCTGCGCGGCTCGTCTTAGTTCAGTTGGTTTAATACAGTACTAGCATCATACTAATCTCCTTCTATCCTCTTACTGACAGTACATACATTTAGAATAGAATTAATATCCCTATACTTACTGTCTGGGAAGGGCGCGCGTTTGCCCACTCCTAACCGGCAATCCCATTTGTTCTCCCGCGCGCGTGCACCTCGTTTTTCCAACAAAGGGTATGGGGGAGGGGGTGCGGTGGATGGGGAGGCAGGTGCATACTCGGCCTCAAAAACTTGGCCTAAAAACTTGAGAAGACACTCAGGTGACAAAAAGGGACATGGTTTCAATATCATGACTTTAGGGGCTTGTTTGGATCGCGGGAGACAGACAGGATATAGGGACCTCGCGAGAAGAAGGTACTAAGTTAGGTGGTTCGACAATTGTCAGGGTTCACGCATTCACGGCTTGATGAGTGGCTGGACAGGTCTGATTGGCGCCCCAGTGTGTGTGGTTTCACGCTTACTTGAAACCGGCGAGGCTGCTAGGCTCTCACAGTGTGAAGATCACGAAATTTAATTACTGAGATATCGGGGATCGCTCCATGGCTGTACATAGCCAGTTACGCACGGCGAGACCGGAACTGTGCTACGTGAAAGAAACGAGTGCCGTGTCAAAGCGGGCTTTGTCTGCAGCTGTGTGCAAATTGTGAGGTGGTCAAGAGACGAGGGCGAATTTCACAGATGCCAATCGAGTGTAGAGCGGGGCTTTGAAAAGTGCAAGGACCGGTCACATAGAAAGGGACACGAGGTTCCGGGTCAAGGGATATGAGCAAACTAGGGGTGCCGACGTGAAGGCGGAGCAAGTTGCCGTTGGCTGTACCCGCGCTCGGAAAGGGAAAGGGAAGAAAGACAAATTCTTCAAGGCAACGGAAATCGTCGCTGGGTACACTCCCAGATTGTGCCAGATAGTACAGCAAACGGCAAACACCGGGTACACTTTGATAGAAGCGCGCTTCTCAAAGGCGAGGATATGCGGTGGTAGCTGAGAATGTTATTCGCAAATAACGTAACTGGAAAGGTCCTATTACCAGGAGAGTACACTCAGCCTCCACTGAATAATAGTCAACGAAAAAAAATGGGAGGACAAGTAGACAATAGGAACAAGGGTCCGCATTCAGGGGTTTAGTTATGAGTGTTGAGGGAGAGAGAAATAAGCACAAGAGTGCACGGAAGGTAGGTAAATTGAAGGAGGCGCCCCGCTGATCGGGATTGGCTAGAGTGGAAGTGGGACCCCGGACGAATGATGGCCATCACATCTCTGAGTCTGTCAAGAGCATGCACGGTCCATTTTTGTGGGAGATGTCTTCGTGAGGGGGTTGGGGGATTTGTTTAATGGCATTGATGCATTGGCGATGGGAGTTTTAGAGAATGAGAGAGAAGGAGAGGGAAGGAGTGTAAGGGGTCCCACTAAGTCTGTCACAGTTGGCGGCAGCGGCGGGAGGTTTGTTGCTGCTCTGCTCTTCCTTCTGCCTCTGCATTCTGCGCCTTGCTGGAGATTCGAGCAATCCCGCTCTCTCCCTCATTCGCGATACTTTTTTCTCCCTTTCTACGCACGCTTTTCTCTCTTCATAACCCTGTGCACGCCTTCATACGAGCCCCCCCCCGCCACAATCTCACTTCTTTCTTCCCCCATCTCGTTGACCACCATCGCTTTTCCCGCTCGCTCGGCTCTTTCTCCGCCCTATTTGTTCTCTTTCTCTGCGTTTATCCATCTACCATATGGCTGCAACAGTACGACAGCCAAAGCCGACCAAGAAGGGCTTTCCCGGTGATAATCCTTCTGCCCGGTCTGTCTCTCCCCCTTCCCCTTTCGCCTCTTCCATTAACATCGTCACCATTCTATCTAGCCGCCAGTCCGCCTGGGGCGGAGCGCGTTCTTCATCCTTCTCTCCCGGTCCTAATAATGCTCGTCTCCCCAATGGCCCTCCCCCCGCCACCTCTACTCAGGCTGCGTCTTTTCCTCCACTTGGCCCTTCGACACCCACCCCTCGCCAGGATCACAAGCTCATTCTTCAAAATCTCGCGAGTCTCTCTGTACGTGCCGCCTATCACTTATCAATCACCGCCGGTTGATCACTTACATTCCTTGCTCAAAAGGGGACGACTGTCACCCTCCTTACCAAGACCGCAAAACGCTACGAAGGTGTCATCACTTCTACTACTGAGAACGAAGGCGACACAACTGGTGTCACCCTTCGTGATGTAAAGGAGCTCACCGCCCCTGGTGCCCCAATCAAGGGCCAGTTCTTCATTGCGTCAACAAATATCGACTCTTGGTCCCCAGTTCCAGCCAATTCCAACTTGTCTGGTCCAGCCTCTTCGACTACGAATTCGCGTGCGGACACCAAGGAAAGGACATTGCTTCAGACTCTTGCTGGCCTCACTGTATGTGATATCTGTGAAGCTCACATAGCTTTTCACGCATACGCTGATTTGGTTAGGGCACGACCATCACACTCTCTACCAAGGCCGCGAAACGCTATGAGGGCGTCATAGCCTCTACTTCTGGGGAAAGAAATCCGCCCGGGCTTAATCTTCGCGACGTAAAGGAACTTTCTACTCCCGGCGCCCCTCTCAAGGACCAACTCTTTATTGCTGCGCTTGATATCGACACCTGGTCCTCCGGTCCTGCAGATGCTAAGGTTCCAAACGGGGATTGTAAGTGCCACTAGCCTTTAATGCATCGTTTTCCTCTCTTAGCCCTTCTGTTTTGTAGCGTTCAAGACTGATACTGATATCAGCCAAAAGGCTTCACGCCGCGATCGCGAGCTTCAGACCTGGCAATCTGACTTGCCCCCATCTGCAGTCGCACCCTCTGGACCCACACATGGACAGCTCACCGGGCAGCATGGTGCACAGCACACCGACGACGTCACATTCGGCGCTGGCTCTTCGGGTCATGTGGGATGGAATCAGTTCACTGCCAATGAGAAGCTATTTGGCGTCAAGACTGGTTTTGACGAGGAGTTGTATACTACTAAGTTAGATCGATCGGGTGCCGATTTCGCCGAGCGAGAGAAAAGAGCACAAGCGTTGGCGAACGAGATCATGCGGGTACGTAGGAACAATCGCATACCTTGAACATATTCACAGGGCCGTCTCAGGGTATGACGAGTAACTCACATGTCCTGGAAGAGCGCATCATGAACAATGTTGACGACAGTGGAGTTAATGAGGAGGACAAGTACGTCGCGTATCTTGTTTGTCTCCAGTAATGATTTACTGAGTGCGTTCAGGTACGGTGCAGTCGTTCGTGGTTCGAATGCCTATATTCCTCCGGGGGCGCGAAAGAATCTCCCTCTTACCCCTGCCACACCTTCTGCGTCTGGTGGTACTGGTGGTACCGGTGTTACTGGTGTCAAGAGTCCCGATGTCCCCAAAGTGTCCATTAATGCTCCAGATGGTTCCAGTGTCCCCCATTCCGATGTAACCACGCCTGCCTCGTCGTCCAAAGCACCCTCGCCGGCACCTTCCGCATCCCAAAAGGTATTTCCTCGACCCAATGCACTCACTACTAATTGTGAACATCGTACGGTATACAGCCCCCAGCGGATGCACTTCCTGCGTTCCGTGAATTCGTGACGCACGAGAAGCAGCGATTGACTCAGAAGCGCCAGGCATTGGTCAAGAGCGAGAGGGAAAAGCGCATGGCTGACCTGTTCAAATTCAGCCAGAGCTTCAAGGTGGCTATCTCCTGCGGTTTTGTTGTGCTCTCGTCCCCTCAGACCTTTCACCTAACTAGTTGAACAAACCCATCCCGGATGATCTCGTAAAGATTCTCGCTAAAGATGAGGAAAAGCAGCGTGCTATCATCGAAAAGTCCACGAAGGATGCTGCGTCCACGCAAGCGCGCGCTATCGGCGCAACTGCGGCGCTTAGTGCGACACCAGCAGCTAACCCACCCACTCCCACAACCGCGAGTAGGGTTGCACCGTCCACCTCTGGTAATGTCTCGGGCACAGGTGCCACTTCGAAGCTCGTTAGCAGTCCTTCCGTTGTTGCCGCTAAGACACCTACCGCCACGACATCTAAGAACGGAAGGATCAATATGGTCATTCAACCTATTCCACCGTTCAGGGGCAAGAAGTCGCAATCTGCGGCGCAGCCATCCAGTAGTGCGACGCAGGTCACGACAAAATCTTCCGGGTCAAGCACAAATGCGCCGCCTACGAAGAATGCTGACGCTGCAAAGGCAGATGGTGCTGCAAACAAGCTAAATGTCAATGCGACATCATTCAGACCCAATCCAAAGGCTCTCGCGTTTACTCCCGTAATTTTATGTCTCCGCTGTCCCTGCAAACTCGCTGACACCATTGATTGCCGTTTTCAGGCCTCGCCGAGCACGGCTGTCGGCGCGTCGGCGAGCTCGTCGCCTAAGGCCAAGCCTGAGAGTGTACGTGGACTTCACGTGCGATGTATGTTGGCTCGTGATCTCACGCAAGCTTTCCACGCAGTCCTCTACCTCGCCGCCCGTTCCTAATCCTTTCTTTGGAAAAGTTGTACTCAAGAAGACGCCTGTACACGTCAAGGACGATTTTAATCCTTTTAAGTTCAACAAGGTCGCCGAGGCGAGCGCCGTCAGTGCGTACCAGACATTTTTGTCCTACCATTTCCTGTAACCACATGTTATTCTGGTTAGATGCAATTTGGCCATATCAGGGCAAACGGTACATGCAGATGTTCCCACCAGTTCAGGCACCGCCGCCGCAACAATCACCACATATGGTTCCTCCTGGGCCACCGCCAATTCCGCCGCCTCCGTACGAGGAAGATCAGCCGATTCCCCGCGGGTATGTGTACGCATATCCTCCCTATGGATATCATGGACAGGTTCGTATCTATGCTGGTCCTGCTTGAAGTTATTCGAGTGATATGCTCCACAGCCTATGATGCCCGGTATGGCACCACCACCTGGCCCTTACATTCCTGGCCCCTTCGTGCAACCGATGCCCTATCCCCCGACTATGCCCCCACCAAACGGTGAGTGCTGACTGGGTTTGTCCCCCTCCTTTCGCTGAATTTGCCTTTCAGCGGCCATGTACGCATCACCACCGATGGGTCAGATGCCACGTACGTCCCTAGATTTTGGTTTAAACCTTTCGGACCCTCAACGTATTTTCAGCCCCACAAGCATATATGCAGGCCCCACCTCCTGGACAGTATCCTCCCCCGCCAAACGGTGCCGGCCCTCGGCCCTCCATGCCCCCCACTCCAATCCCTGCCCACGCACATCCATACTACCACCAAAGCCCGCAGCGTACGTCACATATTTTGTCTTTCCCTGTTATTGACCAGTACCATTGATTCTCAATCCAATAGTTTCTCAAGCTGTCCCATATCCTATGATGATGCCCCCGCCGGGTGGACCTGGTGGCCCGCCCCATGGCTATGATGGAGGACCTGCACCGCCTGTGCCCATGGGTGGTGTCGGCCACACATGATGTAGGAGATTGTTAGTTACTGTTGTCTGTCTGTTCTTTTCCTGCTTTCTGCTCGGAGGGCCTCCGCTCTGCGCATAGCTCAGGGCTGCATGGCTGCTGTGTACGGTGTGCGCATTGATTAGTCTAGCATGGCATAGCTTCACCCTACTGTCCTGCTATCCTGTATCTACGCCATCTGTACATTCATTCGATGAGCCCACCCTTATCTCCCACCGTCCATTCTGCAAGGAGATGTATTGCAAATGCAAAAGGTAATACCTGAAAAAGAACAGATACGGGACGCCGAAAGGTATCCTCCAACCTCCAACCTCCCTGTGAGAAAACGCTTAGTCACCGCGAATCACGGATAGCTCGATTTTCTTCAGCAGTCCTTTCAGTGTGTTACTACTCCGGTTGCAATTCCCTTGAAGCCATCTTTCCATCTCGGCCCGCAATTGCGCGAGAGTATCCGACACGGGCAGGGCACCGTCAGGACGAACAAGACACGGGTTGAGCAGGACGTCGAACAGGCGCGTCCACAAGTCCGCTTGCCAGTACCGCTTGAACGGCGTCGCAAGCTTGTACCTCGGTCTGCTGGACTGTTGTTGCTCACCACCGTGGCACGGCGGCGTGACGCGCACGATGGAGGACGCCTCGATGTACTTGCCGTATAGCATGCAGTACACGATCCCCGCGAGGCCAAAGTAGTCCGCCTGGTACGTCCACGGCCGGCCCTCGCGCATCTCGACGCAGTCGCGCGCGTCCGTCGCCCACTCGGCGACGAACGTCTGCCCGCGGGGGAACATCCGCGTGTCGATCGCACGGCCAAAGTCGATCAGCGTGACGCCCTTGCTGCGCCAGCCGCAGCCGCCTGAGGGGTCGTACTGCGCTGCCCAGGTAGAGGACGACGACTTGCTGCTGCCGGTGCCGGTCCCCGTGCTGGGCACGTCCTCGAGGCGCACAAGGCAGTTGTCGATCTTGAGGTCGCCGTGGATGATCCCTGCGCCGTGTAGGCCCTCGAGCAGGCGGAGGAGCTCGATGGTGAAGAACATGACGAGGAGCTCGTCGAGGCATGCGCCTTGCTGCGAAACGCCTGCTGCGCCTGCGCGGTTGATAATGTCGAGAAGGGAGCCTTGCGTGCAGAGATCGAGGACGAGGAAGCTCTCGTCGCGGAAGGTGCACAATGCTTGTGGGTGGATGACGGATGATCGGATGCGCGCAGGCAGGTCGGCGTGAACCTTGCGCAATATGCGGAATTCCCAAGCGTTGCTGGGTTTGACGACTTTGATCGCGACTCGGCGTGATTCTTCATCCTCATCCTCATCGTCGTCCTCATCATCACTCCTAGTTTTAGCTTCCACAACCTTGGCCGCAAACACAGCCCCGAAACCCCCCTCCCCGAGCTTCTCGTATACCTCAAAGTGCGCATCTCCAAGCTGCAGCGATAATGTTTGTCCATGACTCGAAGAGCGGCTAGAAGCCCCGCTGGTCCTCATCTGTTTGCGTGCAAATTTCTGCAGGTCGTCGAGGAGCTGAGATTCCTGAGGCACGTTATAGCATTCAGGATCTGTTGGAAGGAGTGCGAGCAGTGTAGAAATGATTGGAGGGTCAAAGGGATTGCAAGGATTTGGTGGGTTGAAGGCAGATGCGGTAAAAACGTCACCGGACAGGTTCAGCGTTCCGGTTTTTTCCTCTACTAGTGCGGTATCGGCCTGCAGGCGTGGATCTTCTTTTGCATTGCTAGCACTTAGACTCGTGCGTCCTTCTGACAGATGGAACGGTGGTGGTCGGGAAAACAAGGACTCTTCGTAGGATGATGAAGATTCTTCGTCATCCCTTGAATTATAGATATGTTGGGAGTCGGCCTCCCGCTGCTCGCCAGAGAAGACATTATCCCTTCGGACTTCCGCCGCTAAACGTTCAGCGGCCTCAACAGCATCGGGCCGCCCAAATGCCCTTTCCCCCAGCTCCACTGTGGTCGAGATGTCGCCGTCTGGGACAGAGAAACGACCGGTAGACGTGTATTCTAATGTCCGCTCCGTAATGGGCGTCATGACATTGAATTGGCCAAATCGCCCACCAAATGGGGCGCTATGCGTTGCTTCGAAGTCTTCAATATGTTCTTCGTAATCCGCGGCGTCGGGTGGTATGTCTTCATGCCCCTGGTCATCCTCACCCTCGTCCGGTTCTTCATCTGATTCCTGAGGTATAAAGGTCCCAAGGGAGGTGCGGGTACTTAAAGCCGGGCAAAGGGGGGGATTTGATACGTCCTCAACAGAAGGGGCGAAGCCACCAGGTCTCGAAAACACAGAATGTTTTTCCGGTGGACGGCTAAAAACTTTGAAAGGAGCCTGCGCATCTCCAAGTAGCGAAAGCTTCTGTGCGCCCGACTTCGGGGCGCCATTCTGACCTGCCGCCTGAAAAGGTTGGCCTTCTGGATGCAGTGAGTGTTCGGTTGGTTGCCTAACATCCTCTTTCACGACAGGCGTAAAAACCTTAGAGAAGACATTTGGTTTATCACCATCCCCAGTACCTTTCATCATAGGCGCCGACGCAGTAGTCCCGATATCCTTGGAGGCCAAGGCACGGCGCACAGACATGGATGCTGGTGCTGGTGGCCGTGTCTGTAGATTCTCATCAACGAAAGGTTTGAACTATATACAGTAGACATGATCAGTTTTTCTTGATTCGTTAACAGAAAAGAGTGAATACTTTACTTTAGGTGGAGCTGCATTTTCTTTGCGGCCCGCATTCTCGTCTACGAAGGGTGTGAAGTCTGGAAAGAATAATAAGTGATGCGAACACGATCATCGGGAAGCAAACTTGAGCCTCACTTGGAGGTGCCGCCGAATGACTGGCTTTCTCAACCGAAGCTGGCCGAGTTTGAGAGAGTAGACTAAGGGGCGTCACAGGCTCGACGGCGCGCACAGGAGCATGCTTAGTTCCAGGCATAGTAGGAAGGCGTGTTGACTTCTCAGGTGAATTGTACATGCCAAAGACGTCCGCCAGAGCTGCTTTGGTATTGATAGTAACAGTAGGCTCTGCCCCTGCAAGGCTCTTCCGAGCAGTGTAGTTACGAGTGCTTTTGGTCCCATCATCATTGAAGTTGACCCGCATCGTCGATGGGTTCGCACGAGAGAGCTCGGAGGCAGGGGGCGGCCCCCACTTTTTGCCTAGAAGACCCATAGAACGTGCGCGGGCTTCTGCCATACTGTACTCTCCTCCCTCTTCTGTAAACAACAGATGGAGATGAAGTCGCAGCTTCTCCGGGCGTTTTCCCACAACTGAAGGCGCGAGCATGTAAGAGTACCGATTATGAGATTGAGAAGTCAACGACGAAGACCCGGAAGGAGTATGGGAAGAGGGGGCTGAGCTGGGTTGTGATTTCACTGTCACGCTAGGGTTCTCGTAGTTCTTGAAGGGTTGTCGTCGCAGTAGGTCAGCTTCTGCCGTGCCTTTCACCTTAGGCAGGGTGACCTGGGGAGCGGGCGGCGGTACGCGTGGTGTTGAGGAAGTTCTCCGCCTGTATTCGTCATATCTTTTCTTTAAACGCTCCACAGGTCGAGCTTTTCGTTGTATACCTGCGCGATAGACTTCACCTGCAGCTGAGTGACTTTGAAGGTGTGAGGGCGCTGAATAATGCATGTGAATTATGTCCGCACCGGCCGTCTCTTTCCAGAGTCAAGGCATAACCTTCAAAGAGAAGTGCGTAGACTGTCCCGATCCCGTTGGTGAGTATAAACTTATACACCATGCTTGGCTTATCCACAAGGGAAGCGTAGAGCGTCCATAACTTGAGGTACCTTAGATCGCTCTTATAACTGGAATCATCCTTATATCTCCTCGTTGCTTCCTCCAGTAGTTCAATAAGACCTGATGATGCGAGATGCTCGCGTGGGTATTCATCGAAGATCCACTTGACAAAGCGGTCATACAACGCCAGTGGGTCGTCTGCCTCATCGATGTTTGAGGCAATCTGCGATCTTAGTCTTGAGCTTTCGGCATTAAGCGCATCGAGAGACGAATGCTTGCTTGGTGATGTGGAGGAGGACAGGTGAGAACGAGACATGATAGCCGCAATTAACCCAGAGCAGAGCGGAAGGGATTCAACGCATGTTTGGCTTTGTTGACGCGTTCTTCACGCGTCGCTCACAGTGATCACATGACCATTACCGTATAGTCATCATGTCTTGCCTTAGGATTCTATGAAGATCTACTAAGATATGCATTTTGAAGTGACACCGAATATTATGCACCAGCACTACATGGAACGACCGTGATCACGTAGGACATAACTGGATCGGTATGTGGTGCCGAGGTCCCTGCTAAAAAGCAACAAACCAATGTCCAAGCGTGGCGACAAAGGCGCCATGTGCGTAGAGGCATTGTCGTTTGTTGCAGGCAGCAAAGAGAAACGCGGTTTGCGTGCAGCAATCAAGCATAAGACCGAGATGGTAGGTGTTTGCTTGTGTGGACTTGGTGTCACTGTCGAAAGGTTCGGGACCAAGGCAAGGCATAATAATGCAAGACCCACAGATCAAGTACGAATTGACTCGCCGAAAGGTCATTTAAGCAGTTCGTCTAGTAATTCAGCAACCTTAGCCTTTGCCTCCTCCTTTTCTTGCAAGGTTGTCGCAAGTTCTGCGTCCCATCTTTCTACAATTTGTGCTTCATCGGATAGGAGCAATTGTAATTTCATTGAATGAACGATGGAAAGCAGGGAGTTAGCCGCCTTTATCTGGATGGAAGCTGTTAAATCCATGTCCTAGGGTATAAAGAATCAAATGGACCATAGATTCAGCGCGGAACTGCGCCTGGAACGTCTCCTGTGCGACTTTGAATTTATCTTTGTTGTTTATCTGACCACGGTGTGGAGGTCAAGACGATAGAGGGGATATTCCACGGGAACTTACCGAAGCGAGGTTCACTAAATCGACCATGCCATCAGCGAGTGTCTCTATTTCGACATCGACCCTCTTGTTCCACTCTTCCTCGACCGCTTCCAAGTATTCGGCGGAAGTCTGTTCGATAGCTGGAGGCGCAGCGCCTTGAGGAAATAGATTTGCAGTCGGAAGTTTTGAGGGACGCGATACGTCAGACTGAGGTAGATCAGACATATCTGAGGCTGCACAACAAGAGCACTCAGGCTGCCTGGGGCTAAGGAGGCCTCCCCGGCCGGGCCGGCAGCGGCTCGGCTCGTCTGTCGCTCGGCGGCAAATTGGAATCGGCGCGTCTGTGTGCGTTCATCTCGCCCTCGTCCGTTGCGGTCATAGCCAGAGCAGGGCCATTCCCGCCCCACTAACCTCACTGACTACCCACCGGGCTGTCATATGTCCTTCGCGACGCCATTCTTCTGAATCCTCGTGGTCACATCCCTGCCGTTATGTCATACCGTTATTTCCGCTCACTTTCGGCTCAGAAAACCGTCACTTATGGTCTCAACGCCTCGCGAAGACCTGCCGAGGGTGTCAGATCTGCACACAGGCAGTTCACCACAGCTATGATGCAACATCCAGCTCGCCTTCGTTCTCGTTATACTTCCTCCCTTGCTCCTTTCCGACGCGTGAATGCACGTAGCCTATCATATGCGTCAATACCCAAGATCGTAGCGAGAGCATTTAGAGTGCCCATCGCAGGTGCTACAATTGGCGCCGGAGGGTTCACATATGCAAACTACAAGTTTGAAGGTGAGTTGACCACCGCCCCCCTTCTAGCTTAGCCAAAATTTTCTCCAGAGTTCAAGAAAAAGTCGGAAGGGTGGATCTCTTCTGTCAAGGACACTGCCACAGATATCTTTGACACCGCGTCTGACGGAATAAAATCCGTATCGGAGCGTGTTCAGAGCGTGAACCTCCCCACACTGGAAACACCGCAGTTTCTTAAAGATTTGTTTTCGCCTACAGAAGGTTCTCATGGTCAAGGCGACCAAGATCGCGAAGAACGTGGGGCCCCAGGCAAGGGTCATCCAGGTGGGAATGACGCTGCGATCGCCGCATTGGTGGCTGCCACTATGTCGTCCCCATTGGACCCTGCTGAGGACTCTAAAGACGTAACGATGGACTCTCGGCAGAATGGACTCATGCACTTGACAAGGAAGCTAATCGGAATCCGGACCATGTTGCTCAGCATTGACAAAAAGGACGCGTTGAAGCTACCAAGTATTGTTGTCATCGGTAGCCAGAGTTCCGGTAAGAGTTCCGTCTTGGAGACAATAGTTGGGCACGAGTTTCTCCCAAAGTGAGCCGTGCTTCGTTTTCCCTGCCATCTTCTACATCTCACCATCCTGCAAGGGGGAACAACATGGTCACGCGACGCCCTATCGAGCTGACACTCATCCATACACCCACCGATGCAAACGGACAAGTAGTCGAATTTGGCGAATTCCCATCGCTCGGTCTTGTAAAGATCACAGATTTCTCACAAATCCAGAAAACCTTGACCGATCTCAACCTTTCTGTCCCAGCTTCGGAAGCTGTCTCGGATGAGCCAATCGACCTTCGGATATACAGCCCGAACGTCCCAGACCTCACCCTCATCGACCTTCCTGGATATGTACAGATTTCGTCTTTGGACCAGCCGGAGACGCTGAAGGAGAAGATTTCTGCGCTGTGCGACAAGTACATCCGCGAGCCAAACATTGTCCTTGCCGTCTGCGCCGCCGACGTGGATCTTGCCAACTCCCCCGCGCTCAGGGCGAGCAGGAAAGTTGATCCTCTAGGACTACGGACCCTCGGTGTCATCACAAAGATGGACCTCGTGCCACCAGAGCAAGGCGCAGTGATCTTGTCTGGCAACCGCTATCCATTGCATCTAGGCTATGTCGGCGTTGTCTGTAAACCGCCTGAGAAACTAGGCCGTCGCGAGACCCTGGATGTCGCTGCGCGACGTGGTGATGAGTACTTCCGAGATAATCGAGAGCACTTTCATTACTCCTCGTCTCTCATGGTAGGAACTGACACTCTCCGGAAGCGTCTCATGGACGTTCTCGAGTCGTCGATGGCCTCTTCACTCCACGGCATCACAAATGCCGTGCAACTGGAGCTAGAGGAAGCGCAGTACCAGTTTAAGGTGCAATATAACGATCGACGAGTCTCCCCAGAATCCTACGTTGCAGAGACCATCGATACCCTCAAAGGTCGCTTCAGGGACTTTATGTCCCAATTCCGTAAGCCAGCGGTGCGTGCAAAGCTCAAGACAATGCTAGATGAGCGGGTTATGGATGTGCTCGAGCAATTATATTGGAGTGACAAGCGCGTGGGCGAATTCACTACTCTTGGGGAAGACAGACGTCTCAAACCGGACGACGTTGAGCCGTACTGGAAGTACAAACTTGAGGCTGCGTCGTCATTACTTACCAAGTCCGGAGTCGGACGTGATGCAACGCTCCTCGTGGCGGACGGTTTGCGCACTCTCATCGATAGCATCGCATCTGGCGAACCATTCCACTTCCACCCTCGCGCGAGCGAGCGCCTGGTGCAATTCGCACACACAATATTGCGCGACCGCATTCCGCTTACCTCGGACCAAGTCGAAAATTGCATCAAGCCGTACAAGTACGAAGTAGAGGTCGACGAGCGTGAGTGGGAGAATGGCCGGCAAGAAGCTGTCAAGCTATTTGAGCGCGAACTCGGGATGTGCGAGGAGAAGCTCAAGGAGATTCGAAAGAAGGTTGGTGGCAGCCGGAGGCTCAGTAACTTGATGATCTATGTCCGGGGTCTTGAAGAGAAGGAGCGAGAAAAGAAGAGCCGGCGCGTCGCACAAGCAGCAGCTGTTGCTAGCGAGGAGACAGACGATACTCCACTAGAGTCATATAAATACACTCCTGCGCAACTCGTTGATGGTGCGTTGTCTGTGCACAGTCTTCGTCGACGCTTCCTCATTGCTATCATAGCGCGGCATGCAACTTTATACACCGATCGGTTGGGTATCCTCAAGCTCCGTCTTGCGTCTCTCAAATCGAAGAGGTGCAAAGCCGGCCCAGAAAGCGACTTGCTCTGTCCCGAAGCTTTCTTGAATGTTGTCGCGGATAAGCTTGCCCATACTTCGTCCATGTTCATCAACATCGAACTCCTAGACCAGTTCTTCTATCAGTTCCCGAGGGAGATTGACTCGCGGTTGCTCTACGACCTGGACCGCAACGAGATCGTCGAGTTTGCGAGGGAAAATCCGGAAATACGGCGGCACTTGGACCTCCAAGACCGAAAGGACAAGTTGGAGGAGGTTCGTCACCTCGACAGCTTCCCTGTGTGGATTGCGGTTTGGCTGATTCGCTTGCAGGTGATGAAGCAGCTCAATAGTTTATCCATTCTTCGTGCCGACGCACAGCCCACGGCACGACGTCCCCGTGGTCTATTTGGTGGGGTATTCTGATCCGACGATCTTCCTTTCCTTTCACATATCCCGCCTCTCAGTCACTGTCCTCGTATCAAACATGTTCGAATAACTTTTATAGTAGCGCACACTCATTATAATAACGAGATGGGATCCAAGACGGTCCCTCTTTTGGACGCCACCGCCCTCGTCACGTAGCCGAAGAGGAGAGGTTTGACTCGATATCACCGGGAGAGAGACGCGACCGGATGTTTTGGGATGTGAATATCACATGCGGGGATATTGCTTATTTAAATCGTGATTGGAAATTCTCCACCCATCACACATAACCCCTAACCCCCCCAAGAAGTTAACATCATGTCGGACGTCAAAGTCGAGGGATACAGGGTAACTAATCTCGTTGCACTGCTTCAACAATAAAAGACCTACGTTTTATATTCCAGACATCCGAGATCCTGGCCGCGCTCGCTCATGTCTTTGAAGGATACAGCGAAGGAGAGAAGGCGGAGCAACTGAAAAAAGTGCTCGCCACATCCCCCGTCTTTGGGTAAAACTGTTCTGCTCATGTGACGTTTGTAGAACAACGGCATTTTTGAACTTAGGGTGAATAACGACGCCGGGAAGGAGGCGACGTGGACCCTCGACTTGAAGAAGACGGGCGCGGTGAAGAAGGGGGACGCCAAGTCGCACGGCCTCAAGCCGGACGTCACGATCTTCCTGTCGGACGGCACGTTTGTCGATCTCGCGGACGGCAAGACGACGGGGCAAAAGGCGTTCATGACCGGGGCGCTCAGGACGAAGGGAAACATGATGCTTGCGACAAGACTGGACCCCCTCCTCAAGGTATGTGAAACTTTTTTTTTTTGATATATATCTTGGTTTTAACGGCATGCTTAACCCATCAACAAACAAAAAAAAAAAAACGCTTTTGCGTGCAAATAGAGCACGAAGGGCAAGGCGGCGAAGCTCTGAAACCAGCTTGCTGTACATACACGTCATGTGTCGGGGGTGGAAAAAGATATATCTTACACACCGATAGCTATTTTTAAACTGTAAATTTATGGCAATGAGCTGGAGAGGATGCTCGATATGGTGGCGTGTGGACTAAGGGTTGAACGTTGAACGTGTGGAGGATGTGGCGCGAAGAAGGGGACGGAGATGGTCCAGACGGGACTGAGCAACGTGCGCCGTGCCGGCGTTGTGGTGCAGGTGCTGCGTGCTGCGGGCCTGATGCCCGATGGGGCGATTGGCCGGCTGAGCTGAGTTATGTAGAGCACTCCCACTCCCACTCCGCCTGTGAAGACCTAGACCTCCTTTCGACGCAACGTCCCAACGCTGGACGCTATCTTCCCCCCTCGGTGGCAAACAATCCTCGAGCCATGAAATACATTGAAATTCCCAACCTAGCTCGACTCGCGCAAGCCCTGACGCACGAGGGCCCAGAATGCTCAGTCCACACCCGAATAGAGGCCTATAGCTGTAAGAACATCAAGCGTGACAAGAAGCTCTTCAAATCCCTGGAGAGTGCCTACAACGAAGACGTATCACACTCTCCGCCTCTCCCCTCCTTTATCGCCCTCGACCGAGAGGCCGAGATGACCCCATTCGGCGCCATGGACAAGCACTCGTCGCGCAAGACGCTTTACTTGCTCATCGCGACGCTCAACGTCGCATTCCCAGATCATGAATTTTCGGACGTCAAACCCGCACACTTCCACAAAGAACAAAGCGGTGCGAGCGTTCTCAATGCGCTCAGCACGACCCTCGTCGCCCCACACCGTGCTGGCATCCGCGCCCCGCGGACCTACTCATCGTACCCACCCACCTCCGTCGACTTCTTCCCCTCCTCCTTACCCACATCGTCCTCGCCGGCGCAGCCACTCCCCAGCCCGTATGCGCCCCCAAAGATCGTGTCTGGCACACATCCGACGCTCTATCGCGCACTCGACGAAGTAATAGGGCTCACCGAATGCGAGGTCTTTTCTTACGTTCCCGACATCGAGTCGGACCCGCATGCGAGTGACTTCTCTGACGACGAGGACGACGTCAAGTCTGTGGGCGATTCCGACTCGTCCGACGATTCGGGAGACGAGCCCTTCGCGTTTGATGACTATGATATCGATGAGGCCGCACCAGTTCACCGCCCGGCATTCGGAGGTCGCTTGCGTGCACTCATCGACGACGACCCGCACGGGCATACGGTGCTGCGCCGCCGTGGGGCGTTGTTGTGGAGTTCGCATTGGTTCTTCTTCAATCGAAGACTGAAGCGAATATTGTTTGTCTCGGTCTGGGCGCGCTCTCGGGGCATGACAAGGTGGGGCGACGAGGACCTCTACGGTAGTCCTGAGAAGCTGCAAACGTTATCTGGGGAGCGGTTCTTCGCTTGGGAAGGCGCAGTTGGGGCAGGTGCACGGGCGATGGGTCTTAGCGCCGCTGCCTGATTTTTTTCCATTAGTAAGTCGCTCAACCCCAATTCTCTCTCGCCACACTCACCGTATCTGGTATAGTCTTGCTTTTCCATCTACCATTTAGTTTCGCCTCTGCTGGCTTGATCCATACCCGCCTGTGTGTATTTATGCTCTCTCCATGCCTGTCTTGGATCTCTGTACTCTGTTACTTCTCTTCTCGTTTACCTTATTGGTCCAGTAGTGTTTGTTCTTGAAGACAGGAATCGGTAGTTTGTTAGTTATGGACCCGAGGACAAATCTGTTATACATCACCCAACACGTGCAGAAACACAGCTTAGGTGGGAGATAAGTGTGAGATACTGCGCTTCACAGTGGCGTGGGATGAGGGCCTCAGTAGGTTCTTGCATGCGCCAAGATCACTTCCCAGCCCAAACGAAGTGCGCGCTGGTAGCACCGGTACGCAGGGGCCGCACTGAACCATCCTTTTGAAATGTCCACCAAGAAACCAGACTCGCCTACCAAAAGAGGATTATAGGCAAAGCCCAGCTGGCTCCATCAGAAGATCTGACTCGACCGTGACCTACGGAACTCTGTACCGCGTTCGAGGTGGGGGGAGATGTGCAGATAGTTAGTTCGTGGGTGGACTGGATGGATGGGTGGTCTTGGAAATTTTAAAAAGGAGGATCCTTTTGATGCATCCGACCGCTCGCATCGATTGTCGATGGATCGACTGACTCGTCTCGGCCGTGTCCGTGCCCTCAGGTGACCGTGTCATTCGAGATCGAGAACTTCCTCGGTTTTCCCCGTCGTCGTTCATCAGCCTGCTATTACAGTATGGTCAATAAGGTCGTCTAGTGTCTCGCTCTTGCGCTGCGTGTAATTCGTGTTCCATGAAACGCGGATGTGTTCACTTTGCTTGCATACATCTCTCTCGACCGATCTTATTACTCTCGACAAATGACATCCGCGCAACGCAACGTTCATCACGAAGAAGAGGACGCAGCCATCTCTTGGGACCTTACTTTTATTCATAAACGGGGGCAGCCCAACGCCCCATTTGTGACGTTCGTCTCCCTCCCTACGAGGTGAACACCCTTTTCCACTAGCCTGTAATGTTCCACACACCCACTCGTTGCGACCATCTCACACTCCACCCTTTTAACTCCGTATTCAACTCGAGCCCTACGTACCTGCAGATAAGCAGAACCAAAAAATGCCTCGTTTCGCATACACTACTTGCGAAGCTTCGCTCCCGCAAGCCTCCCGATGCAATGCTCATCGTCCTTGGAGAGCAGATATCTGAGTTGGATCGATCTCTCATCGTGGCAATGACAAATTGACAAAGTTCCTGGTCCGGACGCCCAGTGTCCTCCATGCATTCTCTGTCACCCTTAACGAGGACGAGGATGTTGGCAGGTTTTCTCGCTAGCGAAGCCAATTTTTCTGAGAGTCGGCGTCCTTGGGGGCAGTTGTATCCTGCTCGAAGGTCTTGCCTAGGATACTGTAACACACACGTCCTATCGGGCCGCCGACATGTCATCGTTAATGGAAACATGCGCCCATCCATCTCTTCGGCAGCATTGGAGATTTCACCTACGAAACCATCTCTATATATCAGGAAGCTGATAGGGAGGTAAAGGATGTGTTACGGAGGTTGGATAACTCGACACGGGAAGAGGGCGTAGCCTTCTGCCCTTGTTTCAGAAGACCCATAGGGGAAGCACGAGAGACATTATTTTAAGATGGCTTTTGCCGCCGTTCCACTGACGAATCATAACGCACCACCATGGAGCCGCACAATGGCCCTTCCGGGCAACATCTACAATGAATGCAAGTCCATTGATTCAAGAGACGAGAAAGACGAAAACAAGCCCAATGCCCATCGAGTCGGGTCTTGAAATGCCTTGCCGTTGTCCATTTGCCCACTTCCTGTTGAGTTGAAGAGCATGCAGAGTCCTTGCAGTTGACTTTATAATTTATCTCAGGAGGGATCGATCCCAAGCTCAACCTAGATTGGCGCTGGACAAACCAAAAAAGTCGTGTGCCGTGCGAACATAGAGAAATTTAGATTACAGGTTTGGACCGTGGTAATATACTGTATAATGCCGTGCGTCTACGGGATGCCTGTATTATATCACAGGTCGCGTGTTGTCTCGCCTTGAAAAAAAGGCCTCCCACAAGGCCCCGCGATGATGGTTAGTCTTGAAAGGTCAGGCCATGATGTGCGGGGCCGCCGGGTGACCTAAGATACTGACGGACAGCTCGTCGTCCGATTTTGGCTCCCATGCCATGGCCTCGGCGCGGGGCCAACGTGTCGTGTCGCAAGACGCGGCGGCCGCGGCCCCATCAAATCAGGGTCAAGATTGCTGATCCTTGCGTCATCCGTCCGTCCAAGACCCACCTCGTTCGTCGTCCGTCGAACGGACGGATCCAGCTCGCTCTCACATGCATGGCGTCTCGTTTACCACTGACGTACTACAGGTCATGACGCACCGACGGCGCGCGTTGCATTGCGATCCTCCCTCATCCATTTGAAGGGAAGCTCGGAAGGATGGGCAGCCACTCGACAACGACGTTGCAAGTGAGCGCGTGGGTGGGCATGGGCATTTTGGCATTTGGGGGTGGGGAAATTCCCCAATCCCGGCCCTCCCCCGATCGTCCTGGCCTGCCTCATGGATGCCATCAATCAATTTAACGGACGGACTACGCGCGCGCGCGCGCACGCGTGTAGACATCGAGTTTTCAGGCGGGAGCCGGGTGAAAAGGCCAAGACGTCATCGTGTCATCGTTCGCTGTCTTTTCTTGCGCCCGCAAGAGCAGGAGCAGGAGCCGGGTGTAGATGTACGACGGCGCTACGGCATGCGTAGGCCACTTGCAACTCCCGGATCTGCTACACACACCAGCGCCACATTGTGAAACATTTTGAGAAGGAAATTTTTTTGTTTGTTTTTGTTTGTTTTTTTTGGGCAGGGCCTTCGATTTTTACACAACATCTTAACGAACTCCCCCATATTAAGCACTTGTTGTGATGGGGTGTCGGAAAGAGAGCCTCCTCATCATCTCATCTCGGGTGCAATTACGTGCAAAAGGGTTAGATTAGATCTAATTCATCCCCACAATGGTGATCCTCTACCCGCTCTCCCTCGCTCAGCTGCGGCTCTTTGCTCTTTGCTCCCCAGTGCGGGAAATGTATTAATAGATGCCCGACCAAAATAAGATGTAGTTCTCCGATCTCCCCCGATGGAAAAAAAAGAGCACAGCACAAGATCCAAGGCGCCCCCTGTAGCAACAGTAATTGAGGGGGGGGTTACAACCCGTGTGATCTGATCTGTCAACGATCGAGATCATGCGACCACTATTGGCCGAAGAGGCCGAAGAGAGTTCAAACCAAATGTCTTCCTCTCTACGACGATATTGATCTTTATGGTGGCGGGTCTACGCACGTCAACGCTGCTACGTGCGCGCAGTCTAGAAAGATCCCTGTATCTGGATCTCAGAAAGCCCGGGGAGTGTTAGCGTTAGCGGGTGACCGGGTGACCGCTTGGGCGTGTCTGGCCCATCAGCTGATTGTCAGGTCAGGTCGGAGCGCGCGAGTGGTGCTGAAAAACGAAGCCTGCGCGCGAACACGTGAAGCGTTTCGCGTTGACGTGGACTCGACCCCTAAAACCTGATGAGCCTGCGGCGCGGACAAAGGGTTTGTGTGTGTGTGTGTGTGTGTGTGTGGAAAGTATTATTGTACCGTACTTGAATATACTGACTTTCTTTTCGGGACGTGGGGGGAAGAGATGAAGAGGTATAGTAAGTACACTACGGTATTCCAACGATTTCAGAGAACAAAAAGCACATGGGTGTGAACAAGGATGACGTCGCGAGAAGCTGAGAGATACATGCGGTGGGATTGATGTACATTAAATAAGGGATAGTGAGGGAGAGAGCATGTTTGAGCCAGAACTATATGTGCAAGATGACGCAAGACAAGAGGGGCGTTATGGAGCATCCGGAGGTCGAGATACTGGGGCTAAAGCTGCCTCCTGGATTACGCCTGGTACGCGCACGGCTAGACGATCGTTTCACCTTGGGCGAACTTGAAATTCCTGACCACTTGACCAGGGAGTGACGAGATGCCATAGGGTGTATTCGGTCATGACCAGCGCTCCAAGCACGAAGCTCACAGAACGGGATACACCATTGACGCCGTCTGAGGAGTATTTGTGAAGTTGAACAAGAAACGGGCACACGCAAGCCTATTTTCTCCCTGTCAGCCCTCATTCCGCGCGTTCAAGTCCTTGGAAAACTTACTCTTTTCACATCGGGAAACTAGAAGAGCAAGAATGAAACGGATCCATTCGAGAATGACCGATTGATCATAACAGTTCCTTCACGCTCTCCAACAGCACCTTGGGCTTGAGCAGCAACGTGCTCTCCAGCAGGTCAGCTCTGCTCCGCGTGGCCCCTGCCTCGCTCTTCATATCTAGGTAGGAGAGCTGCCGGCCCCTCTCGCTCTCTCCCTCTTTTCGCCGCTTGACCACAGACAGTCCGATGGCAATGGTGCATAACACCCCACACTCCTCGCTCCCATAGCCTGCGTACATGTTCTCCATAGTGGCGGGGTCAAAAGCTTGACCGCCGGCCCAGACATCCCGCACGCGACCCTTGCTACGAGCGAGGGGAGTAACTGAGGGCCGTTCGACTACGACTTCAAACCACGCGCTGCTCACACCCTCGCGAAGCATGCGAGCGAGCGCTTCCGTCCGCTCGGTGATATGCGAAAGCGCCTCACCGAAGCGTGCGCGCAGTGGCTCACTATGCACACCACGCTCGTCGGTGCATCCGGCAAGGCAGAGGATCGCGAGGATGCCGCTGACATGTCCTCCCGTGCGAGAGGATGGGTCGTCAAGAGAACTCGCAGATGCGTTCGACGGCGTCCGCGAGCGTGGCATCGGGAGTGCGAAGAGGCGGTGATCCGGAGTGTTGTTGGCCGTGGAGCCAGGCGTGGGATACGGAGGAAGGGAAATAGGTGAGATAAGGGAGGATGACGTTAGCGAGCCAGGATAAGCTGGTGCGGGTGCGTTGTAGGAGGATACTACACTCCGGGCGTACATATGCGTAAGGGTTCGCCAGCGAGAGGTCGTCGCTTGCGGTTCTGGTACGTGGTTTCCAGGTTCAGCATGGTCGGCAAGGAGTACGATACTAAGGGCTGCTTACCAGACAATTGCATCTCGTGGAAGACGTCACTCAGGAAGCGATCAACTTCGGGCGGAGCTCCAGCACAAAAGGCATCGAGGACTTGACGGCAGCACCAGACTTCCCACGCCTGGATGGCTAGCTGCACGACGGTTGGATCATCTTCATGATCGCCGTCGCGCAAGAGCGAGAGCATGCCGTCCCCAATGGCCTCACGAACAAACTCGCAATGCGACTCCTTCCACAAGCCAGGTGAGGGCGAGATAGCGGGAATTCATCGGACACGGCCGCTGCAAGTTGGAGAATCTCCGTATTAAGATCGTGGACGGCTTGAATGATCTGCTGGCCAGAATAATCGTCCGTCTTGGTAAGGAAAGTCTTGAGAGAACGGAGCTCTTCGCCATTGGACTCCAGAGTACGGACGGAATTTGCTAACTCGGCATAGGTGGTACGGAGTTTGTGGACTTCGGTGGTCTGGGCTTGACGAGCAGCGCACGCCTGTGCTAGCTCGACAGAAAGCTGGCCTTTCTGGGAGACGAGGAGGGTGTTGGCTGAGCGCTGGTGCTCAAGTTCCATTTTTGTGCTCGAACAGTCGGCCTGTATGTGCTCGAGTTGGCGCTGGAGGGTAAGGACTTGCTCCTGAAGCCGGTTGTTAAACGTCTCAAGCTGTTTGACTCGAGTATGATTGGCATCTCTGGCGCCACTACTGTCAAAAGTTGTGGTACGCGAGATCGGTCTATCGTGGCGTTGACCGAGTCTGGAGGAGGATGGGAGGGTCATGGTGTTATATCTGGTGGTGGGGAGTTCGTAGGATTCTTCGTCGTTTTCTTCGTCGTCGGAAAAGTAGGTTTCGAGGTCGTTGTAAAGGCGAATTGGAGGCAGATAGGATGCGATGAAATTCCACAAGGCGTTCATTGTCTAAGGATGCGGGCTAAGCGGGGTTCGCACGTGAACGAAAGGTCCAAGAACCTTTACGTCTCGAAAATGAGCCTCGGCAAGGAAGGGAGAGATGAGGAGAAAATTGCAAGAAAAGGAGCAGATTGAAGGAGATGGAAGGGCTGACGTAGGAGATAGTGAGAGCGACGACGATTGTGTGGTTTGTCGAGTGTTGATGTGAAAAGTCGAAGTGGTTCCCCAGCGTGGCGTGGTTAGGGGAAATCGAGACTCTGGCCTCGTTTCATCCGCGTGTCCGTCACACACAGCTCCATTCCCTGTTCCGACGAATCGGTTCACATGCTGCCATCTGCCAACCACGACACGCACACCCTTCTTGCCGTCCGTCTCTCTCCCTCTTCTTCCCTTTTGGCAGATCCATCCACAGTTCATCCGGACTTGAAGCACATCGGTCCAGTATGTTTACGATATTCTTCCTAATTTGATCCGCTCACCCGCCCATCCATTACCGAAAGGCTGGTGCACTGCCCGACATCCATGTGTTCTCCGTGCCAAAGCCAACTTGGGGGCATTCATCCGCAGCCATCATCCATGCGCTGCGTCAGACAGATGGTGTACTCAGGGTTGACGTGCAAGAACCCCGAATGAGGTCGCGAAGAGGTAAGCCTGATATGCCCTTTGCCCTGCCTCCATCTCCATTTTACCTATCAACGTATATCAACCTCCAAGATGTGCACGACCTTTGAGAGGCACCGCCGTTCTTGTCTGGCCAAGTAGCATAGCCATATCTCCCTATTTCCCAGGACTACGCTTACGTTCCTATCGATCATGCCAGTCGCTCTCGGAAATGTGGCGTGCTATGTGGCATTCTAGAATGCCCCTATATTAATACTCCTATGGCTTTCTCGGAGCTGTCTCTGTTGTTGCCAAACGCACTGTCATAGATCTTACTACCCCGGGTCAGACTGCAAGTTTTACAAATCTGAAGCGAAATCTTATCCAACATTGCATCTACAGGGAAACAGGTGGCGTTCCATTTCTGTCCTGGCGTAGGAAAGTACCTGAAGCTGGAAGGCGTGGAGAGACAAGCATGACACCTCTAAATCTCGGTTTGGGGAAATTGTTGTTGGTTACGCGAAGGTGGTGGTTGCCCTGGCTCCGTGAACCTGTGAACACCCAGCACCAACCAACATCGCTTGCCTCTGCCTGATCGATCTGAGCACTTGCTCGTGCAGGGGAGATCACGTGACAGGGTGATGTCATAGCATAGACGGAAGGCAGGGAGCGGTCTACCAACTGTGGGGTTAGTCTCTTCTTTTCTCTCAGCCCCTCAACAATATCGACACGACCATCAACCACCCCAACCACATCCTTTCAACATCATGGGAACTATCGCTGTTCGCAGCATTTTCAGAAATGGCACTCATTCTCTTGCTCGACCAGCCGTCAGCACTTCATTCACACAATCCAGAGTAGCCAGGTAAGTCATACCCACTATCGTCGACCAATGACGTGACAGGCTCTTCTAGCCGCGCATACAGGTCCGTAGTAGTCTGGATCCCGTCCATGTACTCATACTAAAAACTCACCAGCAGCACTATGCACGACAACGACCCGGAGGTGTGTGCCTCTTATCCTACGCTGATAAGCTCGCCGTTCATGTGATTGTGATCATCTGCAGGTCTTGGAACGCGAGAAGCGGCGCAACTTGTCACGCCAACCCTATCAGACTTCGTCGCCCCTCGACCACTCTCCGGGATGGAACGAGCATCTCGCTTCCGCATCGGAGGCTCACGTTAAAGTACGTTGTCGACCCCATCCACAAATCCCCTATTTCTCATGTTCCATCCGTCGTAGGCCGACCAGGACGTGAGCTCCCTTCATGACCTCGCTTCCCGCACAGTCGCCCATCTTAAGGCAAAAGGTGCTCCGGAGGAATCGGCCACCGCTCGATCCGACCGCGACGAGGTTTCCGGCCCATTGAAATCAGCTCCTGGTACAGAAGGTGTCGTTGACATTGACGACACTTATGAAGAGGAGATCAAGGAACAGGAAGGCGCTTGGACACACAAGATCAAGCGTGAGCACGCCGAGTCCGTGAAGGTGAGGCTGTCTGTATTTCTCTTTGTTGCGCCATTTCAAGACTATCGTGTTTAGTCCCGAGCTCCTTGAGAGTGTCCTACCCGCCAATGTCGGGGCCTAGCAGATTCCGGTTTTCCCCGATGTGCGCTTAATGATCGATTTCTGTGCTCCCCGTTCCTTGAATCAGCTGTACACATTGTATACAAGCGCATTCACGCCGACCGCAGCCATTTCATAATACACAGTCCATCACTTCACACTAGTTGCCGTCGTGGGAATGTGAAAAGACGCGTTCTGCGTCCGCTTTATTTCAGTATCTAGTCTTCTTCCTTTCTTTGTAAACAAGGTCCGTGCCCCGATAAATAAAACAGAAACCCGGACAAGTCATGACATCGTGGTGTTGGTGGAGACGGGGATAGCACTGCGCATGTGACACTTCTGTAGTTACAGAAAAAGTTATGACGGTGTCGCAGCGACTTCCGTGGCATGCCATATGACAGACCGTGGAAGTGGGCTTTTCAGAAAGGTATATTGAGGGAGGGGCAGTTGAGGCTACAAGAGGTAGTTGGGTCATGCTGTATGTACAATACGCGGTTGCGCCGTGCGAGGTGTTTACTGTTTGAAAGTTGGTCATTATTCGCGAATTCAGTGCAGAAGGAAGAAAAGAAGCATTACCAAAAAGTAGTCCGGGACGCGCCGTGAAACCAGCGGCTCGCCAGTCCTTGGAGCAGGATCAAATTGTAAGCTGTAATAGTACCGGTAGATTGATCAATCAGTCACACAATCACATCGCGCGCACGACAAGAGGGGGCAACGAACAAAGTGTATGATAATTTTTCGTCGATCTCCATGATTGCGGCCTGGTTCCCGCAGCGATAGCAATAGTTCGGAGCGCTGAAAATCGTCACCACATTCCGGTCTTGTCCCCAGTTGTATCCTGTCCCCCCACAAAAGAAAATTTATTGCCATCTCTTTGTTTGGGGAAGGGGGTAAAGGGGAAGAGATCTAAGACCCTCACTGACCTTCCATGACAAGCTGGTGCGCACGCGCAACGAGTGTCAAACCGTTATTGTGATTGAACGCCTCCGAAATGTCTTGACCAAAGGTGTACCCCGCTCCTCGCGGCGAGATACCCCATCCGCAACGATCGTCCGGGTCGGACCACAGCAAGTCACACATCGGTCCTTCATGTGGCACTTCTTGTACGCGGTCGATGGCACGGACGTGGTCGAGGGTGTCGATAGAGGGAGAAAGGCCCCCGTGAAGGCAGAAAATCTGTCACGCGAGTAGGTTAGGAGGTCAGTTCATCGTGGTGCAGACGGCAGATCCCACAATCGGGTTACACAATCGGAAGCAAGGAAATATGCGTAGAGAAGACGAAAAAGGGACACATACTTGATTCTCGATGAGGGCAGTAAGAGGAAGAAAGTCGAATAGGTCGGTGAAGAACCGCCACACGTTGGCATTTCCGTATTTGCGTAGGCACTCGTCGTAAAAGCCGTAGACTTGCGTGATCTGTCGGCTCTCGTGATTTCCCCGAAGAATCGTTACGCGGTCGCGGTACCGCAGCTTCATTGCAACCAGGAGGGTGACAGTCTCTACGGAGTAGTAACCCCGGTCTACATAATCTCCCATGAAAAGATAGTTGGTATCAGGGGAATTTCCGCCGATGCGAAAAAGTTCTGAGAGGTCGTGCTATATGTTGGTTTAGGAAGGGAAATACGTAAGAAGCGGTAATAGATGGGCCACGGCAGCAGGACAAAGTGTCTAGATGGAAGGTGATGTCGAGGAAGGAAAGGTACGCACGAATTGGCCGTGGATGTCACCGCAAACGGTGACAGGACACCTCACTGGCTGAACATTTGATTCTTCCATCAATATCTCTCTTGTCTGGGAAACATAAGGACACCAGACGAGGTGAGGAAAATAGGTTGAATAAGAGACAGGCCGTTATCGACGCAGAAATGGCCTGCACACCTTGTCGCACAGCTTTTTTACGTCTGCCTCTGAAAGTTGCTTGCATTGGGTGAGCTGCTGAATCCATCTGTCAACTTCGTGTTCCATGATGAGTACGGCGTGTAAAATATCGGTTTGAAGAATCTAAGTCCAAGGTCCAAGCACTTTAGCCGTGCTTCGCATCGCCGGGTCACGCTTTTCGTCACAGTCACGCGCTCTCTCTAATCTGTCTGCCGATCCCTCGCTCTCAACTAAGCAAAGAACCAATGGCCGAGCATCAAGCAGTGTATGCTACCGACGAGGTAGTTCTCCTCGTGTTCTGCCACCATATTTTCTAAGCCTGTGCCTTTCCTAGTATGGTCGTCCATTCATTATCCTCAGAGAACAAGCTAGAAAGACGCGCGCACACGGTCTTGAGGCGATCAAGGTCAGCATCTGTCGTTTTTTTATAGCATTCGCCTACAAACATTCCATAGTCGCATATATTAGCTGCGAAGACAGTGGCCAATATTGTCCGCACGTCTCTTGGGCCGAGAGGTTACTCTTGTCGTTGTATATGCAAAACCGTCTCATTTATCTATGTTAGGTCTTGATAAAATACTCATCTCACCTGATGGCGAAATCACCGTCACGAATGACGGGGCAACTATTTTGAGTCAAATGGAGGTGGAGCATCAGATCGCGAAACTTCTCGTACAACTCTCGCGAAGTCAGGATGACGAGGTTGGGGATGGTACTACCGGTGTCGTCGGTGCGTCTTGGGTCTGTATACCCCTGTACTTCTTCTCAACACTTCGTGTGCACCAGTACTTGCCGGTGCTCTGCTAGAACAAAGCGAAGCCCTCCTAGATCGTGGTATTCACCCCATCCGGATTGCAGACGGATTCGATCGCGCGTGCGCGATCGCGGTGAGCCATCTCGAGAGCATAGCAGACACGATCGAGTACAGCAAGACACACACAGAAAACCTCCTCAAAACCGCCATGACCAGTCTTGGCAGTAAAATGTTTGCTCCTCGATCTTGTGTTACGTACCGGCGTCGGCCGACTGACTAATGCCCGCCACGTAGTGTATCGAAAGAACACCAACAATTTGCTCAAATTGCCGTCGACGCGGTGCTGCAGGTCGCTGACCTGGAACGCAAAGATGTCTTGTTTGACCTCATCAAGGTCGACGGCAAAGTCGGCGGATCTCTCGCGGACACGCAGCTTATCAAGGGCGTGCTCATCGACAAGGACATGTCACATCCGCAGATGCCGAGCAAGGTGGAAGATGCACGTATTGCCATTCTCACCTGTCCATTCGAGCCCCCGCGCCCAAGACAAAACATAAGCTCGATATCACGAGTGTCGAGGAGTTCAAAAAGCTTCAGAGTTACGAAAAGGAGAAGTTCTTGGACATGATTAAGCGTGTGCAAGACTCGGGCGCAAATCTTGTCATTTGCCAGTGGGGCTTTGACGATGAGGCGAACCATTTGTTGATGCAAAATAGCCTTCCAGCTGTCCGATGGGTCGGTGGCCCGAAATTGAGGTGAATGGTTGTGGTGCCTTCGCACGAGCATTGATTTTCTGATACCGTGGTACTCAGTTGATCGCTATTGCCACCGAGGGTCGCATCGTTCCTCGATTTGAGGATTTGACACCAGAGAAGCTAGGGAAGGCGGGGATCGTCCGGGAAGTCACTTTCGGGACCACGCGGGATAAGATGATAGTCATCGAGGAGTGTGCCAACACTCGCGCCGTGACCATCTTTGTTCGGGGAAGTAACAAAATGGTGCGCTACTCTCGCGAAACAAGTTACCTAGTCCATTGATCAACTATCCATCCTCAGATCGTTGACGAAGCGAAGCGTGCTCTGCATGACGCCATCTGTGCCGTTCGCAATCTCATCAAGGATAATCGTGTAGTATACGGCGGTGGCGCTGCGGACATCAGCTCGTCGTTAGCTGTACAGAAAGCTGCTGACGAGATCCCATCGATTGAGCAATATGCCATGCGCGCCTTTGCATCTGCGTTGGACTCTGTACCGCTAGCGCTGGCGGAGAACAGCGGGCTTTCGCCGATCGAGACGCTTGCAGAGGTGAAGAGTCGTCAGGTGAAGCAGAACGACTCGACCCTTGGCATCGATTGCAATGGGCGAGGAAACAACGGTGCGCGCCATCTGCCCGAATTGGGGAGATGTTTCCCTGATTTTTCTGTCTGTAGATATGAAGGAGCAGTTCGTGTACGATCCACTGATCTCCAAGCGACAGCAATATCTGCTCGCGACGCAGGTGTGTACTTATTTATATCTTTGTTCTTTGGCCTCTTGAAACTTACCTTTGTTGTTTCGCAGCTGGTTCGCGCAGTCTTAAAAATAGGTCAGTCCTTGGCACCATCTAATAACCGTCACCGTCCTCATCAGTTTCCATAGATGACGTTATCATTGCGGGGCAAGCAGATTAGAATGGGGCATCTGTACCATATAAAAAAGAGCAATAATCATATATATCCTTCAACGGGGGTTTGTGCATTGAGGTCCCGGGCCCATTTCCGCCGTATGAAGCACGCTCGACCAGCAGACAGGAGTGTGTCAGTCTAGAAGGGCGTACTATACTTAGTAGGCGGATCAGAGGGAAGCAAGGAAGAACTACGCCTGTTCGTTCAAAGTTCAGAGCTCTCAAGGCCTCTATCACGAACACCAAAGGTGTCGCAAAATTTGTTGAGATAAAATGAAGTCTTAAGCCTTGTAATCTAATTATCAATAGGTTACAATGCAATTATGATTAATCATAAGGAGATTATCATTGATCTCAACAAGTCGATGATGGGAGGTTATTTTCAAGTGGTCAATAACAACCCCTCGGCTCGTTGGGCTCAACTATTCTCGGTTTTTTTTTACTACACGCACTCCTTAAATCTCGCATTGGCCTACTATACGAGAAACGACGCACTTCTTTGTTCACAAACTTTTCTTTTTGACGCGCGTTGTGTGGGGCTTTCGTAGTATTGGGAGTAGGGTTGGGCTTCGCTCAAGTAAAAAAAAAAGATCGATAACAAAGCGCGTCAGAATAACACACGCCGTCCCATATAGCTTCACGAATCACAAAGAGAGAGAGGGACGGCCATAGGTCATACGACACGCAGCATTTGTGTATAAGGTGGTTCAGAAGATCATTTGACACATGGTGGGCGGCGGCCGGGGGGGGGGGGGGGTGCTACTACTAGGGTATCAAGTTGAGACTACAACTTCCCCAGCCTATCATGGTCATATGTGCGTTTCAGAGTCATAGATCAGACGTCAGCGAATCTGTCCGTGGCCTGCGCATAAGGAGACGAGAGATGAGCTTTCGGAGCGTAGGGTGACGTGGGGTTGCAGGTTGCCTCACCTCGACCAGGAGCTTTGTGGTCCCTAGCTCACGAGAGGAGTGGCCTGCGTCTGGGACGAAGTGCAGAGTAATCTCAGGCCACACCTTCTTCAATGCCCACGCACTCGTCGGCTAGCGGTGGAATCACGGTAAGTCGGGTGGAGAGTCTGAAGTCGCCAGGACGTACCGGGCACACAACATCGTACCGTCCTTGCACGACGATAGTCGGTATATGGCGGCTGTGCGGGGGGTCAGACTCTTTCATCGCGTGCGCACAGTAAAGCTGGGGATCCTCACATCTTGTCGATCTCTTGTACATCTAGTAATTGTCCATCCCGCATGAACGATTCATTGATGAAGTAATGGTTCTCGATCCGGGCAAAGGCGCTGTAGATAAGAAGATAAAATAAAAATAAAAGCGAGGTCAATGAGCAACGTCCGTTTCGTGCGACGACGACAAGAAAAAGAACGAACTTTGCCCAATCGTCCTTCTCTGCTGCAGCAACATGGGCAGGATCGATGTATAGCTTCGAAGTCGACATCCTGCGGTTCAAGGTCAGCCAGAGTTCTGTCCTCCTCACCGAGGTGACTGGTAACAAAGGGCGCTTACTCCCACTTGGACCAGGCCCTCGCCGCTCTGAGCCTGGTTTCATCGTCCGTCGAGTTGAGCTGCGCATGATAAGCTGAGATCAAGTCACCTCGCTCTGATTCGGGTATCGGTGCCAGGTACTCATCCCTAAGAAAAATTAACGAGAGGTGAGGGGGGGGGGGGGGAAGACGGAGGTTTGAGGTTTGCTGGAACTCACCAGGCTTCGGGGAACAGGTGAGATGCGCCTTCCTGGTAAAACCACCTCAATTCACTGAATCGAATTTAGCGGATACAAGGATAGGGTTTTGGGGGGATATTGGCTCACGTCTTTCTGCAAGTGAATATACCGCTGCGAGAATATTGTCTCGGTCAGCCAACGGGGGGAACAGACTAGTGAACGGACAGACCGTAGAACCAAAGATTTGACGCGGTCTGGATGGGACTTTGCAGGTAATCGTCAATACGGATAGATTTATTCGCGGGCGTAGACGGTAGGTACATACTTGCGCATAAGCAAGAGCTAGCGTCGAGCCCTGAATTGTGGATACGTGTCAGTCGGGAATGATAGAGTACGGGAGAACCACAGAGCAATCGGTCGCACCCAAGATCCCCCAAAGACGTGCCAATTCTCGAGCGTGAGGTGCTCGCGAAGACGTTCGATGTCTTTCACCAGATCCCAGGTTGTGTTTTCTTCCAGACACGCACTCCTATACACATACACAAATACGATGTCGCTGAACAGTCTGTAGCCATGTATGAGCCGCACTGGTCCACGTACGGAGTCGACTTGCCAGCTCCTCGCTGGTCCAAGAAGACGACCTAGTCAAAAGAGTGGCGCGCGATACGGCGGTCAGGTAATTAATATACGGGGGAAAGTCGCCCGACCGACCTTGTACTTATTTGGATTGAAGAAGCAGCGATCCTTCTCGTCGCATCCTCCGCCAGGACCACCTCCACGAGAAGTTTGGGTAAGGTGGCGTAATTCCGAATGCAACAACGCACGAGACCTCACCGTGAAGGAAGATGACTGTTTGGGATTCATTATTATTTGTTAGCCAATCGATCGACAAGAAACGCAAGTTGGCGAGGGGGCTGCTGCACAAAACGCAACTCACCTGGGGTTCCGTCTCTATTCCCCGAAACCTCGTAGCTGTCCTCCACTAGGTCAGGCGCACGCACAAAAATAAAAGCGAGGGAGAGGATGACTAGGATCACTGACTGCAGAGTATGTATGTCGGAAACCTTGAGCTTCCCGGTTTCGAAGGGCGCAGAGTAGGAGTAAACCATGGGTTCGGGTGCAGGGACGGAGACGCTGGGATGTGGTGGCAGGGATATTTCTATTTCTTGGGTGATTGAGACGACTGACTCTGCCTGGGACCGGCGGCTGAGGCAGAAGCTGAGGCTGAGTCTGCTGATTTGTCTGGCAATCCGAGCCCGAATTCCCGAAACCATCACTGCCCACGCTTCTCTTGTCCGCGGTCCAACTCCAACTCGCCACTCGCCCTCGCTCGCCGCTCAACGTTCAACCTGAGCATTCCTCCTGTCAAGCTCGGCAAATCTATTCCAGGGGCGCATCCCCCCAAGTCATAATGACATCTAAATGGCCGTCCCTGACCCAACCTCCTCCGCCTTGGCGTAACCTTCTGACTCTCCGCTACCACCAGCTTCGTCGGCCGCGGAAGCCTGATCCTGAGCCTGATCCTGAGGGACAGGCTGATTTTCTGCCGTGTCTCCAACCTCAACCGGTGCGGAGGAGATATCTTCCGACTTGTAATCCCACTCGTCGCAACCCACTTGCGCGCCCATCTTCCGCCAGCGCGCCAGCTGCACCGCTCTGATCTCGGCGCACATCCGCACAAGCGCGCCCCAGTACTTTTCGTGGTCCCACACAAACTCGCGCGAGCCGCCCCAGCCGCCGTCCTTGAAGAGCGCGTCGGCCTCGAACAGACCGTCCTGCACCGGCTTCGGATTGAACTTCATCTTGTTGCGCGTCACCGGGTCGATCAGCGGGCTGATCATTTTGAAGAACGCCTGAATCAGGAAGGGGACGTTCAGGATCAGCGACGCGCCCAGACGTTCTGGGTAATGGGTCTGGAGAATGTTCAGGACCTGGACAGCCCCAGCAGAAAGAATACCGGTGAGCCACGCGTCGCGCACGCTGAAACTGGCAAAGCCAAAAACCCGAAAATCGGGTGAAGAAGGTACGAACCGTTTTTGAGGTCGTGAATGATGGGTTCTTCGCCTTGTCGGCAAAATTGATCATCAACACGACAGATCTATCATCAACAATGTTTTTTACTCGTAAGTTATGAAGGGGCGGATCGGATGAGGTGGGAGGCCTTACTCGACCCCTGGACCAGCGAGCTCAAGTGCGCGCTCCATCATCCAGACAACAAACTGTATCTGACGGGGAGACTCCTCGGTATTTTGGCGGCTTGGAATCATGTACAGAGCGGGCCTCCGACACCTGTCATAACCAAAGACGATCTCCTTCCCTGTGACCGCCTGTTTTCACAAAACATGTGTAAGGCGCCATGTGCACATTGAGGCGGGAGTGAGTAGTCTGCCGACGGACTCACCTCTGGCTCGACCTGGTCCGCCGTGAGGTCATAGACGCCAAATTCACGCCTCCATTTGAGCGTACCTTCCAGTCTTTCGATGGCCACCTTTGCCGAGTTCCATTTCGTAGCGCGCAGATACCTTTTTTTGTTTCAAGTTTAGGAGGGGGATCGTGATATTTTCTTTAATTAGCATGTGCCGCGTGATCATGGCGATTGGCGATTTAGAGCCCCCTTCATCACTTACCGCAACATACAGTCATTAGACTAAACAGAACCACCCCATCGAAATTCAATAAATTTTTTTAGATCAGTCCAAGAAAGAACGAAAACGTACGAGCCAAAACTTTTCCTCTTCCACGAGCGAGCCGTTCTGGACGCCTGGTACCTTGTACGACTCGCTCCGAAAGTGCTCCAGCACCTTCTCGTGCATCGCCACCTGCGCTGCGGACAACGCCACCGCCGTTTCTGGCGGCTTCCTCTCGCTCGGCTCTGGAGGCGGCGGCGGCGGCGGGTACGCGGTGTAATCTACCGCCGCCACCACGACGTTCCCGTTCCCGTTCTCAGATTTGTTGGTGACCGAGTCGGTGGCGGCTGCCATGACTCGTTGTTAAAGCAAAAAGAATGGGGTGCGGGGGTGAGGGAAGCCAATAAAAGGATGAGAGCTATAAATAAATGGTGTTGCGTGGAAGGTGCAATACCGTACATGGCGCCCCGCGCGCGCGCGCGATAATACGCGACGTCAAACAAACGGACTTGTATAGACCCATAGACGGCAACTCATTCAATTTTTTTGGTTTTTGGAAAACTGGGAATTGCAAGCAGCACTTTTGCGCGGTTGGTACAGAAAGAGTGTACAGGACAGACAGTGGTACTAAGGTAACTGTATATTTGGGCGATAGAAGGAAGGCAAAGGAGAAAAAAAAAAGCGGTGACATCAAGAGCTAAAGAAGGTCGATCCGGTGCCAGGCCAGCAAAATAGATTATAAAAAAAAAGAGGAAAGAAGCGGCCGAGGTATCAGTAGTAGCGGAGAGAAGGTTGTGCATGTGGAAAGCAGTAGTTGTGGGGGACCGTGGGTGAGGGAGCTACATCGTAAGAAAGTTTGGTCATGAGGCAAAATTGGCCATGGGATGTTGCGATTCTGCATGCAGTTGTTCGTCATAGAATGTTCTTTAGAAAACAAAAAGGAGGGAAACGTTTAAGCAGCGTTCTCGGCTTCAGGTTGGTGCTGGTCCAACTCGTCGATCCTGCGTCCGTGCACGCGGAAGCGATACAGACACGTAAACTGCTGGCCCCAATTGTTCAACACGCGCAGCACGACGATACCAAAGTCCATCCCGGACTTGCGCACGTCCTCGTCCACGGCGAACGTCTGCACCGCGTCGGGCGCCTCGACGTCGTACTCGAACTGCGCGATGCGCACGTATCGAACCGAACTCGGCAGGCTCCGCGGCTGCGTCGGTATGTCGATCCCGGCGTTCGTCCGCGCGGCGTCCCAGGCGGCCACCTTGGCCAAGTTCGACGCGCCCTCGACGAGGCCCCAGACCTCCATCTTGCGCGGTGCCGAGCTCAAATCCCAAGCCACGTCGCGCGCCACATGTCGATCGAAATCTCCTCAATCTGAACGATGCGCGAGAGTATGACGCCGAGCTGGCCCTGATCCCCATTGAAGGGCCAACAATGTCCGACATGGGTCTCGTGGTGCAGTGCCGTGATGGGAGGCCGTCCGAGGGCATACCCGTGCCCGGTAAGGTACCCAATGACATGCTGCCGCACGCCCTGCGGTCTGATTTCGTGCGTATCCGATGTAAGGCTGGGGATGACCACAGCGCCGCCCGAGTGCAGCGCAAAGTCGGCCTTGGCGATCGTGTCTTTCGAATAACGCGACATGGCGGTGTCGACGAGGTGCCCGATGAGCTCGGTCACGTCCTGCCCGTCCGACGCCTTGATGCTCAGCGCCTTTCTGCCCGAGGACGTGATCTTGTTCCACCAGGCCGCAGTGGCGACGGCGCCACCCGTCTTGGCTGATTTCCTGCCCAGCTCGAGCGCTTCTCGCAGGTCGCCCTCAAAGCTTCCAACACGCTCCTCCAGAGCGGATAGTTTCGCGCGCGCGGCCTCATCGTTCGTGGGACCCGTGCTGGCCACATGTTCCGACTGTTGGACTGCAGCCACGGCACTTCGGAGGGCATCCATCTCGTGGCGCACGGCTTGCAAGCCCTGACTCGCGGCGATGCGGTCGACGTTCCGACCTTCTGCAGAACGGATATTTTCTTTCTGCAAGCGGGATTCGAGAGCACCGAGTCGGCCAAAAGCGTCGGCGTGGTTTCGCGACTGGCTGTCGATACGAGCGCGAGACTGCTCGGTATCGAGCGAGAGGCTTGCGAGCGCGTTCTCTAGCGCTTGCAGTCGTTCAGATAGTTCGGCGATGTTGGCAGCGGGTGCTTCGGGGGCCTGATAGCGGGTGATCTGAGATGGTAGGGATGGGATGTAGTTGACGAGACTTGTTCTTTTGAGGCCCAACAAAGCAGAATAAAGGATCGCCCCGATGATCAGCCATTTTAGGAAGAACGCGGGGTTTGAGTGGCGTATCCAATGAGTGGGCCTGCTGAAGAGAGCATCGAAAGCACCGCCTAGGGCCTGGCCCACGATGCTCATGATGGCAGAGAAGAAGCGAAGGACATAGATGAACAAGTCGACGGACAGACGGAGCACCAGATTGACGATGCGTCCGAGGAACCCACCAACGGAGAACGCACGTCGCGAATGTTGCGACCGAGGGGGCTCCGAGGAGTCCTTCGACACTTCATCATGCTCGGCTATTGAGTCGAGGCCCCGCTCATGACTATCGAGTGTAGTATCAGCTGCGTTTTCAAGAGGAGTCGGGGGTGGTGGGTTGGATGGGGCACGAAGTGAAGCTCTGGATGGAGGCCGTTGTAGTTCCCGGGGCTGAGAAAGCCGGTGAGATGAATGAATAGAACGCTAAACAAAAAAGTCAGGGCACGAAAAGGAGGTGAAACATTTGCAGGAACTACGCACCTGAGGGCTGACACCGCGATCGCTGCCACTGTCTTCCTCTTCCTCCTCCTCCTCTTCTTCCTCCTCCTCTCCCCTATTTGCCTCCTCTTCGCCCCCTTCACCCAAACCGTCTGCTTTCGTCCTGCTTCTCCTTCTCCGCTTCTTTTCCTTGTCAATGACGGGTAAGGTCGTCAGCGGCCCAATCATGTTCTTCTTGACCTTCCTTCTCCTCCTCTTCCCATCATCGGAAACATCCTCGTCTGATTGTTCCAAATCCGACTGCGTCGGGCGGTACGCTTTGTTGTCGGCCGATATACGGCTACGCCTGTGCAGGGCGGCATTGTTATTGGCCTTGCGCGCCTTGGCCGAGGCGCTCAACCTTTGGAACTCATCATTCTCGGCCGCGTAGTCATAAGACACATTATTGTTGTTGTTGGCGTTGTTGCCGTCGTAATGCCCATTCTGACCCTGCTGTTCCGAGGAGCTAACGTCCGGCTCGGTCGAGCGCTGGCGCAGATAAAAGGCCGTGCGCTTCGCGAGGTCGATGACAGAGTCCAGCGGCGTCGTGGCGCGCTCCTGGCGCCCCTGAGTTTGGGACGGTGCGACGCCTCCTCCAGCCCCCGCGTCTCTCCCTCAGAGTCGGGGACGTATCTGGCGGAAGTTTGCTTGGCGAGCTTAGCTGACGCGGCGACGGAGCGCGACGGGGGCGGTGGGCCGTTGCGCGAGGGAGGGGGGTTGAGACGTCTCGTGCTGGTGGATTGCGTCTCCTTCTCGTACTCGACCGAGGTGCTGCGCGGTACGACGGTGCGCGAGCTGGACGCCCAGGAATCTTTGGGGTTCAGCGCCATGGAAGCGGCCTGGTGGATCGCGTTGGCGGCTTGAACGGAAGTGCCCTTCACGGCCCACCTTGTCGGGTCGGGGTGGTTGTCGGCGGTAGTGCGCGAACTGACGTTCGCCAGGTTGGTGGTAGGGGTGGGAATGATGGTGGTGATGTTTGCTTGGTCGCGTTGTTTGAGACGGGCGGTGTGGGCGAGCGTGCTGTCGTCTTGGGTGTCGACTGCGGGGTGATGTAAAGGGTGCTCGGCTTTGTTAGAATTGTCACGCGATGAAGCTGTTAATAAGGGTTTCGGAGGGGAACGTGTTCCTAGCGTGGGGGCACTAGCGTTATGACATCGGAGACAGATGGGTGCGAGAGACGTTGATTGAGGACACGTGGTGATGGAAAACGTGGCTCAAACTCACCCGTAAGCGTAGGAAGTAGGTATGGAAAGCTCAGAAGTGGAGGTGGAGGTGGCGGTGGCGATGGGGGGGCGTGCTATGAATTGGGTGTGCTGGAGAGCAGATGGGTTGTGGTGTTTATTGAGAAACGTTTGGTGATCGAGACGTCTGCCTTGACCGAGCGGTGTGCCCGAGAATGACATGTAGCGGTGTGCGCGCTAGGATGATGAAAATAAACACGCGATTAATGCGAGGAGGATGGGGGATGGATGGGGAGATTTGGCAGATTTGAGGGTGACGGTCAAGTCCTCGCCTTTGTCGCGTGTTTGTGTTGTGTTCACGGCTTTGTTTGCAAAACAGACACAACAAGTTAAGGGATAGTAACATACACATAGCAATGCCATACTTTCACTCTTCATTTCCCTTTCTTTTTCTTCTTTGTTTTCCCGCTCCCTGCGGTCGCCCAGGAATCGTCCCCCGCTCCACTAGCGCCAGCACCGCCGGGAGTGGCTGGCGTAGCAGAACCCGTGCCGCCGCCAGCTCCGCCTTTCTTCTTTTTCGTCTTTACCGGTGGCCAAGCCCCCCACTCATCTTCACCTTTCTCACCAGTCTCTTCTTCTCCACCCTCTCCCCCGGCACCTTCATGGACTTCTACCTCAGGTGAGTCGCCTATTGCTGTGCCCGGCTCACCAGCGTCTCCTGTCGCCGCCGTAAAATTCGTTTCAACGCTGAGGGGCTCCTGAGTGTGATGGCCAGCCTGGAGTGCTTCCCCTCCCTCCTGTGTCTCCCCTATCATCACCTCTTGTGTCTCTGCTGTCTCTGCTCCCACATCTGGAGCCTCTGCCGCCAGTGTGGATGCATCCAGCGTCCCACTCAAGGGGTGGAGAGCATATGACTCTCCACCATCCGTGAAGGCGTGTGACATGGGACCGAGATCTGTGGTCCCAGCACCGGCTAGTAGATCTGCGGTCGACGCATTGGTAGTGTTCCCTCCATCTCCATCGAGGGCCCATGCCGTGTTCGATCCGCTGTTATAACCGGTTGCCGCACCCCAGCCACCGCCGCCCGCTGACTCTGTAACTGAGGGGGCGACACTACCAAAGCCACCCCACGCTGGCGTCGCAATCTTAGGCGTTGAAGGCTTACTTTTGTCCTCCTTCTTCCCAAAACCCCATCCAAGAGCAGATTTCGCAGTTCCTAATAGACTCTCGCGCACACCCCCACCTAGCGAGGTACCGAAACCAGAGAAGATAGGCTCGGCTTGGGCTGGGGGTTCAGCTGGAGGTGGAGGTTCAGAGGCTTCCTGTGTCTCGTCTGGATTGGCCACGAAGAAACCACCAGGGGGCGCAGAAAGACCTGGCACAACAGGATCTGGTTCTTCAGCGGGGGGGTCTTCGGAAACAGTTGCAAGTGGAGTCTGGCCCCCAGATGGTGGTTTCGTCCAATCCGCAGTAGGGGATCCCAGGGGCACGCTGGCGCTCGGTCCTTCAGAGGCAAACTCTGGTGGTTTGGGGGTCTGAGCACCCTTGGGGGTGGCCGCTTTACTCGCCACCTTGCTCGTTGCTTTGCTTGCTGCTTTGCTCGCTGCCTTGCTACCCTTCCGTGATCCCGCCTTCGACTTTGGTTGACCCCAGGTAAACCCGTCCTCTTCCTCAGCGGCAGCGGGTTCAGCTGGTACCGGTTCAGTGACAAGCGAGCCCGAGGGTACCTCCGGCACAACAGGCGCTGGTTCCGGAACCGCTTCGAACATGGCCGATTCCGTCGGCGGTGGCTCGACGGGCTGGGGTGACGGGGCGCGTGGAGATCGTTTGGCAGATGGCACGCGTGTAGGGGGCTTCGTTGTTCCGCGGGAAGCAGGCTTCGGCGTTGACCAAGCTGGAGGCTCAATCTGCACTGCCTCAGGTTCCGCTGGCATTATAGGTTGCTCTGATGATGCCTCAGTGGGAGGCGCGATATGAATTGGAGAGGCTGTGCCCAATTCCGGGCCTCTCGGCGTCGCTGCCGCAAGAGGCTGTGTCACATTGCCGTAAATCGACTGTCCTCTGGGTGTGCCACCCCAATGCGGGGACGGGGCGGTGGTAGGTATCCTGGATGTTGCTTTAGGCGTGCCGGCGGGCCTCGGCGATGTACCCACGGCACTACTAGACGTGGGTATACGCGACGGTGACGCGCTTGCTTGCGGTGTCTCTGCCTTTGGTGTCTTAGGTGGCTCGCTGCGATAAACCTCAGGCACACCGCCTGCCTCAATTGTGTCAGCGTGAACTACTTCCGGGATGGTCGAGCCCTCAGGTACGGAAGCGAGAGGTTTGAGGGCATTGAGAAGTGCGCTACGTGACGACGGGCCTTCAAGCGGAGAAGGAAGGACAGAAGAGTTGGCACTGGGCCCGCCGGAAGGGGGTACATTGCCCCAGATGGAGGTAAGTGTCTCTCCAAGACGACCCGAACCGCTGCGCCGTGAAGAGTTGGAGTCGGTAAGGGTGATAGGACCAGGAAGTTCAATGCCGCTCGGAATGTTGCGCGATATTGACATAGATCGCGAGGGCGTATTCCCAATAGCTGCGTCTTCGCGCCCCTTACCCTTGTCGACAGGTTCAGGCTCTGGCGGAGAGCCGCGTGACTTGCTCGAACGAGCAGAGCTAGTGGCATTGGGCACCTCAAGATAAGACCTTTCAGGCACGGGGAGTTGGGAGTCGAGGGGAGGGGGAGGGGGAGGGGAGGGAGCCCGCGAGACATAGGCGGAGGCTGCATGGTCATCGTCGTCGAGATCGTCTTCCTCTGCACGCTGACCACCTTCATTGTAGACGATAGTGGCGGGTCCGCTGAATATCATCGCGTGTCGGCATCAATAGCACAGTAGTAGATGCTAATACTCACTAGCGAGTTCTTCCCTGTAATCAAAGGCGTATATCAGCATCGCGTAGAACAACTGGATCAGGAACTCACACTATCCACCCATTTAATCCTGGCTTTGAACTCTGTCAACCCAAAATGAATCTCCACACTGAATACTATCGTCCAGTATGTCTTGCTCCTTCCCGGCTTTGGCTGTGCGCTACCCGCGAGTGGGGACAAATCCGCTTGGACAATGCATAACGTTGTAAAGTCTTCCGCGCGGCGATTAATCCACATCGGGGTAGATGTACCCCCACGGTAGCACCAAATCTCTACCTCAAAGACCGAGAGCGTAGAAAGCGAGGTGACTTCTGTGCAATATTTGCGAGTGAAGACGCTGGACTCTTTAACCTTGATGCCCTGGAGGTGCGATGCGCTTATGAGAAAGAGGTCGAATAAAGCGAGTATCACATACCCGGGCAAGAATACAGTCAAAGGCATCAGCGAGAAGCTTTGGGCCCGAGGGTAGCTCGCACATCCTGTCCTGCCTCGCGACATGGTCCGGGTCGTCTGGGTTGTACTCTCGCAAGAATTCTACGCCATAAATGAACCTGGACATCCGAGCGGAGACATGGTGATCGCAGTAGAAGCCGATCGCGCCATCCGCGACAGCTTTGGACCTGTTTGATAGATGTGAGCGTGAGGTTGTGAACCACAAGCTAAAAAGAACCCGACGTTTGGTTGTCCGGCCTGCTCACGGTAACGCCGAGAGGTTCGAGGGACTCTTGTAACTGGCTAAATAGCCAAGGACTGGCAGCGAATCCTCCAACAAGCCAGACAGACTGGGACTGTCTCATCAAATGCGAAACAAGAGTCGCATCAAAAGGGATCTTACCTTGACAAACCCACCTGTAGTCTCTACCTGTTGTCTGATCGAGGCCACAGCAGCTTGTATCGATGGTTCGAAGAGCTCCGCAACTTCGGCCCTAGTAGCGACGCCTTAGTCAAAGTGATTCAAGTAGCAAGAAGTCCTCACCCTGTCAGCTTCAGCTGACCTTGACGGATACCAACACTGAGGTCCTTATCAAGAGGAGAACCAAATTGAACATATTGAGGTTCCTTCTTATCTCGAAACAGACGCTTAGTCGTTTCGTCAAAGCGTTTGGTGATATGCTCGAGAGAGTCTCGGGTGCCATATTTGGAACCACGAAGTTTATCTTGCGTGCGGATGAGAGGGTGCTACGGGTGATGGAGTGGAGGAAGACCAACCTTCGAAGAACGCACGGGCCCTTCGGCTGACAAAGACAGAACCAGCGAAAACACCTGGTAGATGAGAAAAGTGAGCAGAGGGCCAAACGCAAAATGAACGATAACGAACAATCAGGAGGTGCGATCTCTTCCATGACGAGTGGGGCAGTCCCACGCACGGCATAGGAACTGATGTCGAGCGTGCCTCCTCCAGCATCGGCGACAAGAAAGCCATGTCCAGAGGAGCCCTGAAATACGGCAATCAGCTGATGGTAGGACAAATAGGATAGGGAAATGCAAGTGCCGTGAGCATCTCTTTGGCCAGGCCATTCAGAACGCAGGCATGCAGACTGGCCTCTCCTTCTGTGACGAATCGAATTCTCGCCTTGCCGGCGTCTGTATCTGGAATGAGGCCGCCATAAACGGCGGCTCTGCGCATTTTTGTCTGCTGGGCGCCTTCCCAGCCATTGGGATGGCTGAGGACGACCTGAAGGTCCTCCTCCACGGCGCGCCAGAGGGAAGCGCCATGGGCGTGGGTGTCGACGATGAAGTTTTTTGTACACCTGAAGAGATAGCCAAGGTAATCGCCAAAGACCTGCACGGCTGATTTTCCCTTTGGGAGGGGGGGAAGGCGCATTCCATTCATTTCGAGTTTCATAGTCTTAGGGCGGAGTCGAAGCTTGAATCTAGGGTGGGCGCATTGAATGAGAGGGTGGTAAGATGAAGAGATAGAGTACAGACAACTCAGCTCTGGTCCAGCCATAATCTTCGGCGACATCGAAAATGGCATTGCTATCGGCTTCTGCGCCAGCGGCGGTCATGTTGCCATCTTGATCGTAAAACATGAGCGTGGGTATTTTGTAACTGCCGGCTACATGTTCCTGTCCAGGGAATCTGAAAACAAAAAAGTTGGGGAGATAAGTTGGGGCAAGGGATGGATTCCACGTACCGGGTCACGCCGTGAATCATTGGAATCTCGTTGGGTTCCAGAATGGCATATGAAACTCCACTGAACGTCGTGCCGACATCGAAAGCCAGCACGAGAGAGCGTGTGTTGCCGCTGTACGGCTTGCGGGTATCGCTCGTCACCGTCATTAGGGGCCGCGACGAGGTGAAGGTGAAGAGGAGAAGAGACAGATAAACGATCTGGAATTCATGGGAACGAGGCAGGAACGAGGCAGCTGCATGCCTTTCCTGGAAATGGAATTTCGACCGGCCGGCGCATCGGCGATAGCCAAGGCCGCTCGGCGAACGGTATTGCCTGTCCTGTCTAGGCCTTGCCCGGTTCCTGCGCTCTGCTGATCTGATTTGCTCCGCCTCTGCCTCGAGCGCGAGGCGAGTGGGTGCGGGTGCGGGTGGTGTGATGGTGTGCACACGGACACAGACACGCCCTTCTCGCCTCGCTTTTTTCACATACTCGCTCCCCGCCAGTCTCAGCCCTCAAAAAGCGTCTGTTCTCATTATATTTTACCAGTGCGCCGATTCGCTTTCTTTTCTTCCCCCCCCTCCCCTCCTCCCCGCTCCCTTCAACGCCATGCTCCCCTTCAAAGCTAACATTCGTGTTCAGGCACCCAAGGGCACCACCGTCGAACTCTTTGCCCTCAAAAAGCCTTTTGCTTCCCTTATCCCGTCCAATAGGGGTACTCTAGACAGCTCCCTTTCGCGTGCCAACAGCCTTCCCGCTCTCCCTTCCCCTTCTCATTCAGATAATCTGGCTCGCGGTCGTGGTGCTGCCCGCAGGCGTAGAGGTGATCAGTCATCTCCCTCTGTTTCTACAGAGCGCCCTCCAAACGACAAACCCAACCATCCTCCACAGCCTTCCCGCGTCGAGCCTTCCAATGCCATCCTTGCATCCCTCCGCAGCGAGCTTGATGCTACCCGGTCAGAGATTGAGAGATATCGCTCAGATGCAATAAAGCTCGCAGAAAAGTATCGCATCCTGGAACGTGCCCTCCAAGAGGCCAGGGATGCGCTCCGATCTCGCGATAAACAAATAGAAGATCTCAAACGGGAGAGGGACTTTGCCATGGCAGATCGCAAGTCCCGTGGTTCTATTCGAGATCTCGATCGTCGTGCCCTCAGGTTCGACGCCCGCCGCTCCAGCTGCACCCGCAGCCCAAGCAGTAGGACTGCTTGCGACTCGGACCACGATCACGAACTTGACGACATTTCTCTTCTTAAATCCGCCAGTCCTTATCGTGGTCGTGGTCGTCGAAATAAATCCCTCCCTCCAGCTTCTCGCACTGTGATAGCCGCATATGATGGTGATGCTCTTCCTCCAGGCGCTGAGGTCTTTCTCAACAAGACGGATTCTTGGTCGGGTGCCCAGGTTATCCAAGCGGTTCAAGACCTCAATTCCGAGATTTTGCAACTTTCTGCTGGTGCGACTGAGAGTATGACTATTCAAGGCCCAGATAGGATATCGCACCCACGCATAAACCAGGCAACCAAGGGTGTTTCATCCAGGCTAGGTGCCCCCTTTGCCCGCCTCCTCGCTTCGAGAGATCATTCAGAAGAGCCCGCCCTCCTCCAATTTGGTCTACAGGCATGCGTTGCAACCTGTGTCGCACGTCTTCTTGGCGTCTTCTGCGTTGGTCTCCCATTGATGCCCAACGAATTGTTCCTGCAAATACACAACCGCATGCACGAGACAGGTCAGTCATGCCGCCAACATCTTCCTTATTCTTTCTGTTACTAAATCCTCACCGGGTTGCATATATCAGAACCCCAAGCGACGTCCGCCCGTTGGCGCTCTCTCACCCTTACACATCTCCGTGCACTCAACCCACGACTCGAGGAGGCAGCAGTCCAGGACTTCATCACCCAGATCCTGCGTGCCTGGGCAGATGTCCTCGTCCTCTGTGGCTGCGTACCCTCTGAGCTCACTTTAGATGTGCTCCGGCTTCGCTTTGGAACACAGACGCAGCGAGTAGTCCGCTCAGCGTGTGCTCTTGCACGAGTCCTGCACGAGGATATCATGTCGACAAATTTCCAAGTCATTCTCTCCGAGCAAGGACGCACTTTTGATCCGTCTTGTATGGTCAACGCGTTCGGTACATTCGGCAAATCATCCGGTGCGGTGTTGTGTTCGACGGAACTCGGGTTGCAGTGCGTGACCAAGAAGAATGCAAGGGCGGTAGCGAACGGATTGGTGGAGGGAATCGTTGATTCAACAATGTTGCTGTTACCAAAGGTCATTCTGGAGGGTGTGGCAGACGTTCTGGATGGGAAGGATTATGATGGCATGAATGAGTAGGGATGGATCTATTTTGGTTTACTTTTCCAACCTTTTTTTCTGACTATATACCACGCATGCTATAAGTAAGGAAGTCCACCGATATTGTACTGTTATAAATATGTACCACTGTATATACAGCTCACGCAACCATCAACCAACCTTCTCACGGTTTTATGCCACTCTGCACCAACTGCGCCCAAGCGGTGCCCTATTTATACACTGTCTACCATTCCGTCAACAATGTCAGATTAGAACAGTGTGTTCGTCTTGCATTTCTCCACTATGTCTGACCCTAGTCATCTTACGAGGCACCCGCCCGCGTTTATTACAGCCCTCATGTCGTGCACCCGCAGATCCCTATGTCGAGCATGACGCCCTCGTCGTCGCATTAGACCTCATCCTCCTAAAGCGTGGTGTCTACAGGCACCTGCTCTTCAATCGCGGCACGCCTCCCAGGAAGGTGGAGGAAACTGTCCGGGGGCCTGGCGGGCATGACTTGGACTATCAGCCAAGGGAACAAAGCATGGAGGAGAAACGAGCGCAAGACAGCGCTAGGGAAAGAGTACGAGCTCTGAACTCCTGACATGAGCCGGCTGATGATGTGATCTTGGTTCGCTTTTGCTTCCTTGTACTGGTTTTGTAGACCCGCAGGTGGTTGATCGTCCGCGTCGGCGGCGGCATCGTTCTGGTTGATTCGTGTAGGTTGACCCCCCTCGTCGCTATCTCCTCAACCCCCTCAACCTCACCGCCTTCGTGTTTATGTTATTTCCTTTTTACAGTTGTGCGTTGGTCACGCCTTTGTGAGAGTCTCCTTCCCCGCCTGCTTTGTTAGGCGTGAGTTTTTTTTTTAGCCATGCGAGACTTACATCGCCTGGGTTTGGCTTAGGCGCGACCAGTAATGGCGTGCCGCGCATGGCACAATCGGGTTCATCGTGGACGACGAGCGATGGAGAGGCCGCTGTGGCGTTCCTGCGTATCTTGTTGGGCTGCCTTGTGGGTATGTGCTGTTACTAAACTTTCTCGTTAAAAGAAGGGGAAATAGTATAATATGGAATGCTTTGTCTCTGACGCTGTTTCTGATCGTAGAAACGACCTCTTTCCATGGAGGGATCACCTTGGCATCTATTCTGGTACTCACGAGCATCGACCACGTCGCTAGATGGAGGAAGCGCCTGAACCCGCCGTCGAGCATCCGTCAGCAGTTGAGGTACGTGCCCTCTGCTTTGCATTTGCAGGGCGTCCACTCTATGCCTGCTTTTATCTTCCCTGAGACTCTACAATTAGATACACCCACATATCCTTGTGTCTGCTCTACTCTTCGCTCACCAAGTTCATGCTCCTCGTCGTCCTCGCCATCTGGGGACCGCAGATCAAGGGCCAAGGGAACATATCACCTCCCGTATACGTATACAAGATGCCGTTGGAAAGTCCGCTCTTGCATCTATTGGACGACGACGTGCTCGATCGGACATGGCTAGTCCGCAACATGTTGGGGGGCATGTCTGCTGGGTTTGGCTTACGAGGTGCGCCACCACATCCATGCATGAAGGACGGATTTTTGAGAATTTTCAAAGTGGTACTAGACTGCCACCCATTTTTCACCAGCCTCGTGATTCTATCGGGATGCTTGATCAAAACTGCCGTCGTCAGCCTCGTCCGGGACTTTGTTGGTCCGGGCAACGGCGTCGAGGAGACGTGGCTCGCGTATAGCATCCCTTGAACTACCGCCGGTGCTTCAAGCCGTTTTTTTTATTCTGTGTCCCTCGTTTTGCTTTTCCCATTCTTATGGCCCACCATTGTGTTACGTGGCTTCATTTCTGGAAGATTTATTTGGAGACGGAAAGGTATGTCGACCGCTTGCTGCACAACTTATCAGTTAACGTCGGGATCCCTTGTAAACAGAGTGAGTCTCTATGTACCTTGCATAACTCCTATTCATCGTATCTCTGCTGCAGCTTTTCAGCTGTCATCAGGCCGAGATGAATGATGGCAGCCGCGCGATGAACTCCTTCATCGTGACACTTCCTTTCTCCTCATTCTGGTGACTATCTTCGATAGCCCCGGCCAATACTGTATGACGACCTCCTGCAAGTTAATCATCTAGGCTATGTGCAGAACGGAATGGAATGTATACTCAATTTTCGATACCGTCATCTTCCCTGCGTTTGCGCAACAACTCCGATCCGGCACCCACTTCCTCTTTGTCCTTCACACTTTCTATTCGTTTCGGCCTCTGTGCCTCTCCCTCTCCGGGCATTCAAGCCTCGCACCGGCACACCCATTCCTTTCTCCCGTTGTGCTGAGCCTCGCCGTTATGCCTCGCCGCTACCTGGGTTCAGTGAACTACTCCTTTCCGGAGTCCGTTGATCCCTTAGGAGTGAATAACTGGGCCTCCCACCTGTCGTGGTCTAATAGTACCATTTCCCTGACACACTCGCATCGCTCCTCTCCCATCCGTGCCTAGTGCCTGGTGAACAATCAGATGTCGAGGTGGAGGGGCTGAGTTTTGCCTGCCCACTAGTACCGAGGAAAAGGAAGTAATTGATGCCAGGTTCGAGAATAGGATATTATAGAATCGGGCACACATATAGTCAAGGTGGCGGCACCATCCAAGCTGCCAGGCGCGGAACGGAGCACCCTAACTTCCGTCCTCTTCAAAGTCTCCATCCTCATCTTCCCTACTTTTGCTGTCTCCCTCCCTCAGTCGACCAATGAGACACAACTCTACTCATTCTCGCCTCAAAAGACTTGGTTTCCTTCTCCCCATTCCCCTTTCGTGCAATTCGGACTCTCGCTTTAATTCACCTAGATGCCATTGCTATTCCTGGGCAACGCTATTATACGATTAATATTCCCTTGTCGTGCTCCTTGACTATCCTATGAACTCCTTTACTAACTCTTTCTTATGATCCCGGGCACCCACTCACTGGTATACCACGTTCCTCGTGTGTAAAAGCCTACGCACTTACCTGTTGTCCTCCTACAAATAATAACCAATTCCCTTGACACTTTTCTCCAAGTTGCCATGCACCTGTCTGTCGGCCTTTTCCTTTCCCTTGCTTTTCTTTCTGGTCTTGTATTGACATTGTTAAGCTTTGCGAATTCAGACTCAAGACTGCGGAAGCCATCCGCATCGCTTTTCTCGCCCGCTGTTCTCGTTCCAGCTTCGCTCTACACCATGCTTCGCCTTGCCCCCCCCTCTCTCCCTACCCTTGTCTTGTTTCACTGTCTCTCCCATCTCGTTCCGTTTCTTCGCGCCCTCTTCCGTCGTCTGCTCTCGTCTCATTTTCCTTTCTCACGCATCACCTCTCCCTTCTCTCTTTGGTCTTTGTCGAGGACACCTTGATATTTCATCACAGCCCTACTACTATTTATGATAGAGCATCTATAGAGTTTGACCATTATAACGTATCACATCCCTCCATCTATCACCGGTTTGCAATTGCCGTTGATCCCAATTCTTCACAGCTTCCGATGCTTTTGCAATCAACAATCACAGCAATCTGGAACGGAGGCATTGAGTAGGCCAAAGTGCCTCAGGAGGAGGACGTTTACGTGGGGTATAAATTCAAAAATTATTTGTGACCCAAGCGATCGAACTTATGTCTCTACTACTAATGCTGAGCGTTGAGCATGTATTAGCGTAGGCTGACCACTAGTGCAGTGTAAGTCGAGTTGACATCGGTGTAACCCACGAGTTGCCTGGTCATGAGATTTGAACGTTTGGATCTCCAGCCCATAAGAGACGTTTAATTGACTTCAATTAATTCATACGCTCTGGAAATCTTCGAGTCTCAAGCTTCAAGCCTCAAAGAGTCGTGTTGAGCCACTTCGCATTGTGAACGTGCTATCTACTGAAATATTTTCTCTCCTAGTACTTCTCGAAGTTCTTCTCGTTGCCAACCGTACTAATCCCCATAGTTGTATGGTCAGGGGCGTAATTTGGCGATAGGCACGGATGACCCGCGGGTGGTACGAGTTTGTTGGACTCGTAGGTACAGAGATCCCAAGATTTTTTCAGTATATTTTGATTGTTTGTCTACAATAGAACTGCCAGTGGCCATAAACAATGTATGATGCGCGGCCAGCTCACGACTTGTCGCAAAGGTGGGCTGAGGTTGGGGGGGGGGGGGCTTGACACAGAGTTCGCCTGGCGCGGCAATGGTTTTTGAGGCGTCGAGGTGGTTGGAGGGTCCTCAGTGGCAGGGGCCAGGCTTATGTTAATCTGGATCGTGGTGGCCTGGTCCCCCGACCCATGGTCGAAGCGCGGAGGGTGTCTCTGTGGCTAGGAGTCCACATTTGTAGCTGAGATGATTGGCGTTGAGGTGCCGACACCGCGCACAGTCAAAGCCAGGTGCGGAGCCGACTGCGCCCCCCCCCCCCTCACACACACACACAAGAGACTGTGACCGGGCTGGCGTGCACAATGGCGCAGCTTGCCACTTGCTAGCTTGGGAGGTGCCCACCTGGGGGGGAGACTGCTCCCCACGCAGGGGTACGGGTACCGAGGGCCTTGAGCATGAGGTGCTGGAACCGCGCGTGGTCAAAGCCAAGCAAGGGCCAACTGGCCCCCGCAAGTGACGGTGACGGAGCTGGCGTGCACCGCAGCTTGGTACTTGCTAGGAAACTGCCAATAGGGCACGTAGGCCCAACAGTGAAGGCGCGGGCACCTACCCGCACACATCTTCGATCGGCTTTGGGGCATCCACATGCAACAGGATTGTCCACGTACCTTTATGAATATCTGCTGACAAGGGCCATGTTATACATACAGACAAGGGAGTGTTTTCACGGGCAAGAGTCGAACAAATGAAGATGAAGGCAGCCACATAGCACCGGTGCACTCCTGACTTATGGGACTGTCTTTGTAATCAACTGTTGCTGTTGCAGTGCAGTACGACCAACACTCGCCCGAATCATTGCATGCGCTTAACATTACCACCATGCATCCAACGCAGTAAAACTACGTCCAGAGCTATTGACACAGAAATAAATACGCAACATGCAATCCAAAGTGGACCTCTGAAAGCGACGCGTGTGAATTTGACCTTCAAATAGAGGGGACATCTGCAGCTTTCAGGACTACAGTATCACCGTCCGTAACAATGACAGAAGTTCAAACGGGTTTTGGTCCTTACTTCACACACCGCGCATAGCCCAGCATGTTCAATCCATCGCATTCATTGAAGGTAGCAGCATGCATCTTCCGTCATGTTATGAATGATAACTGACGGAACCATATTGTTACAGAAAAGATTTGGCCGGAAAGAAAAGATTTGTGTGCTACGTGAGGGGAAGTGGGTTCACTGACAGCTACGAAACAGTCCGGAAACGCCTTGAAGCTGCTTTAGCCGTGCTTCCCCTGACTCCCCCACTAAGAACACACGCTGTTCACTATTCGTTTCCTAGATTTCGATTGCCTCCCTGGCATTGAGTTTCAAAGTTACACCCATGAAACAGATATCGTCTTCGCATTGGGGAACAATCGAAACCCACTTCCGAATGTACAGTCTCTCACGATTTATAGATGGAATACAAGTTCCACTTTCTCTACAACGACATCTATATTCCGGACTGTCACACATCGAGAAATGGAAGGGCGGCAGGAATTTCAGGCGGCAGTTTGTGGTGCAGCGGGTGCTACAGCGTGCGACGAACCTCGAGTCGCTCACAATGTACCAGGGTGACTTGTGGCTTCCAATTTAGTCGCTTTTCATCCGCAGCTTACTTCCCTCTCACTCGTGACATAATCTGGGACGATGGCACGACCGATCCCCGGGTCGAGTTGACAGAGCTGGAAGTGGACTACCATGTCCATGGATACAAACACAATACGTTTTAGCTGGAGGGGACGGAACGAGATGCACTGGCGCTTGAGGAATTCAGGGCAGGTGTCAACCCGAGAAACTGGGGGATGTGCGCGGCCCGAACTGCTGGGAAGAGCTGTCTGTCCAGCGGCACGAGCGTCAGAGTGGTAGGATAAGATGGTCAATTTGGAGCGTTTCGTTTCCATAGCCGAGATACAGCGCAAGGAGACAGACTCAATTACTCTGTTGGTGTCTCAAAGTTTTGCCTGTCACGCTGTAAGCCCGAAGTCGGATCGCGTCGTCAGATGGATCAAACAGCATCAAGCTATCAAGCACCGCCAGCAGCTTGAGCATTTCCCTCTGCTTTGCAGCTTTCGCTCTATACTCCTTTTTTGTTTCAGTCTTACCGCCAGACTTGGAAAGGCCACACCGGGAACTAGGGCCAATGGCACATGCCTGTTCTGCTCTTCGCTCACCGAGCTCATGTTCCTTGTGGTCCTCTCCATCTGGGGACTGCAGGCCCAAGGGATATGCGTCTTCTCACGGACGTACAGCATACAAGTTGCCATTAGGAAATCCGTTTTTACATCTCCACGACGTCGACGTACTCAATTGGACATGGGTAGTCCGCAACACGCTGGTGAGCATGTATGCCAGTGCTGGGTCCGGGTACGCCATCGCATCATGGCATTGAGCGCGAGGATAGGTTCTGAAATCTTCGTAGTAAGTGATGCTAGGGTTTCCTTGTTTTATGTCATGCCGTGGCACGCCTCAGCGCTTCAGCCAGTTCTTGGCATCTGACGAGACAATGATCCGCCACTGCACCCCTGAAAACATGAGACTGGCGTCAGGTACCTGTACCTAACATGCTCCGCGGTAGCTGCCAACGTCGTCACTGCATAGATCCGCGACGCAGCGCCCTGGGCCGCCTCATCCCCGCCTACCATCACACTTCTACCCACGCCTGTCAGCCAGTACATCCGCTCTGCTCTGGACCACTGCAGTATGGCAAGCCATACCCGCTTTCGTGGTTTGCACTAGATCAAGCCTGTATGGCTCGCTGGCACCTTGATACACTTGCCCCTCAGTGCACCATTATTCGCCGCTTCCCGCGGCTCCTGGGCAGTTATTGATAAAACCACCTGTCACACCCTGTCCCATATTAGTTCAAAGTAGGTCGTTGACGCCCGCGATGGGTAGTATATGGTGGGAATGGCTCCGTAGCATGGGTGCAGCTTATAGGGTCATCTTGGATGTAGGCTAAGTACTGTACCCGCAGGAGCCAGGAGGGGAAGCTAATTAAGGTACCCGAGCGGTTTACTATCGGGATTATCTGAACTTATCGGGGATCGCTGTTTCTGATGGGAGAAGCTTCTACACGCTGATGCTACGTGACCTCCGACACGCTAAAGTACAATAGAGCTCGAAGGACCTTAACCAAGCGAGCCATACTGGGTACGTACTGTGCCGCCAATCACTCGACACGGAGAGTCCTCTGACCGTGGTATCAGCGCAACCTGTCAAAGCAATTTGGCAAAACAACCTGTCAACGGGTACAGATGGACTGTTGTCAGTTGACCGCCGGCTTTAGACAATTAAACCTGAAGGGGGGCGCAGCTTTGATCCTGCAAGAACCACTGGTAGGGGAGGGTGTTAGTATTACACGTCATTCGAGTCCCACGGTATCATGCATATATCGTGCTTTGGTAGGTTCTCCGCAACTGGTTAACCTGGATCTAGGGAACGAGGCGGTGCTCTCATCGAGTAACTGCATTTCTAGATCGGGAAAGACATCCAGAATCGTGAGACGTTATACACATGCCCAGCCCAGCCACTTGGCAGGGCGCCGGAGCGCTGGCTGGGAGGGTCATATGCTCGGTGTAATGATATCCTAGCTTGGTCGAGGGCTTGTTAGAAAAGAAAAAACGAAAGCAAGCTATCTAGAAAAAGGAATTAAGTGTTAAACTATGTTGACAGGTTTCTGTACCCCAGAAACCTCTAAAAACCCTCGAAAACTGAAAATCTAGAAACTTATACCACTTTTTCGGGAAGCCTCACTAAATAACTGTCTGTGGAAACCTCTGCAGCTCTCTCAACACCCCAAACCCTCTAGTAATAATATGACCAAGAAGAATGCTTGCATGCGCTCTCTTGCACCTTCATATTTCTAGCATGGGCCCGGGTAGCACTTATTATCTAGCTATCCAGGATTCCGGAAGCCTGGAACCCTGTGAATATGTTGCAAATTTTTGGGAAAGGCATTATAATGGATCCGCATAATAATGTAATTTTAATGCTTACCACGGCTTTGCGATACAATTCCAAACTGTTTTTTTATGGCATTTTACTAGTTATAACACATTGATAAGTGGTTTAGAATATGATTACAGAGCAGACTCATTATAATGACCTGATACAGTATCACAAAGATCAACATAATCGTCGAAATATGTGCCACTTGATGTAAGTTTGTCTTGGTCTCGTCCTCCCTTTAAACGTTTCAACATTAACTGTCTCAGCTCTTACTGAGGCAAGGGGATTTTTTTTGGATGTCACCGCCATTACAGCGCTGGGGATCAGGTGCTCTGCTTGGCTTTCCAAGTTCTCTGGGTCAGTGGTGCTTGGCGGGGGTCTAAACTGCAATGAGTAGCATCTAGCTCGAGCCGTGTGCCTTCCTACTAGTCTTAGGTGTTTGGCAGTATAAATATCGATCGCTTAGACCCCATACTACAGCCAGGCCTTGTCCTGCCAGCTACCTTTTCACCCTAGGTCTCGAGTATCATCATGAAGTTCTCTTTTGCTATCATATCCTTGTTTGCAGTCAGCTTGACCCTAGTTAGGGGAGGCACGAGTAAGCTTTGCCTCTTTCGCACTCACTCCGCATTGTAGTGACGCTACGCATCGCCGCAAACAGTCATGGGTCGAGCAGGGTCAGAACCTTGCGGTGGAGGCGGCCAAGTCCTGGCACAGACTTCCATTGACCACAATGGCAACAGCATCAAATTTGTGTCTAGCGCTTGTCCTGGTGCCAGCAACTCTACGAAACGTGATGTTATTGAGGAGCGCCAGAACATTTGCACTGATGGCGGCTGTGAGCGCTCCCTCTATTCCCCAGCAGGCATTGTTTAATCAGTGGTAACTGACTGGCTTGCATAGGTACCATTACCTGTGGGGCTGTGGCTCCCACTTTTCCTTACTTGTCGGATTGCCAGTACTTGGCCGACTATATGTACAGCCTGGGTTGTAAGCAGTTCACATTCGACTTACACTATTTTTTTGGCGCACTGCGCCACCTCATAACCTTTTTCTTTTGGACGGTCAGCCGCCACGTTCCAGCTAGCCGGTGGAGGAAGTCACCAGTGGACCTACAACTCCTGTGCGTTTGAGTTTCAGAACCTTGACACTGTCACATACGCAGTCTGTTACACGGTACTTGTGAGTGTCTTCCATCCAAGTTGTGTATACCCTTAGTATGACAACTGATCACCGCGACGCGATGTCTTCTTACAGGGATACGACGCTATGGTCACGGTGGAAGAGTGCTCCGGGAAGTACCCAGGAGGCCAGTGCGCCGGAGCCCAGACGGCCGGTCAGAAATATCGAATCGTGTAAGTTCCACGGGCCCACTAGCAAGCCCTTGCATGTGCCTCCTCTCACATTAATCTCAGAGCTGGGTGAACGACGAGCGTTCCCACCAGACAGAACATCGTGACGTTTCTTGGCAGAAGTGGACTTCCACGTGGGTTGAATTCCCGTTTCTAAACATGAGTAAAGATGTTAAATGGACATACAGTTCAAGATGTTGTTTTCTTGTTACGATTCTTGGGACTCCGATTCGGAGTTGTGTATGGTGATTTGATTCTATCCGAAGCGTTGTTATTTGTAGATGTCGCTATGATTCCCAACAACTCAATAACATTTTTCTTGCTACCGTTGTCTTCCTAACAAAGTGGCGAATATCGGATGTGACGGACTGCCAGTGAGGTACTTTCATAGTAGCAGATCGTCTACATTTTTGTTATCATAGCAGCTGCAGATACTGCGCTATGGTACCGTGGTCGACGAGCTTCCTCACTCGCAGCTACTGGCATATGGGTCCAATGGGGGCAGTGGTAATGGTCATGATGACGAGCAGCAGGAATCGCTATTCCCTTGTGAAACCTTGCTTAGTTCGCAGTATGAATAGAACAGAACAAATGAGAGACACCCCTTGGATGAGTATCATGCAAGAACATACTCAAGTGCATAACGGTAGTATTCTCTCACCAGCACCCGCTTCGTGTCCGAGGTCTGCCCTTTCCATCACGTCGCGGTGGAAGGGGGACATTATGCCCGTGAGTTGTATCGGTCCAGTCTTTTCGACTCACCATAACTCTGGCTCGCCCCAATCTCAAAAGCCTCGTGAATTCTTGAACTCACCAAAGGTGGCCACCTGTGGCGACTTGGTACTGCCTTGAAAGCCCACCCGGCTGATCACCATCAGTATTATCGTCGAGTTCTGGCGCCTTCCAGGCAGAGGCGAACCCCACCTCGTTGGGCAGATTGATGAGAGGCAAGGAGCGGGCTGTTCGAAAGACAATGGATACTAGCCCACTCTGCGAATGATAGTATGATGCAGAAGTGAAAATGAGTAGTTCATAAAACCATGAGGGCCCGATCTCTTCGTACCCCACAGGTTTACGAATAAAATAACCCCTGCGACGAGTGTGGGAGCTACTCGGGCATTGTCACGTCAGTGTAAGTACAAAATGAACATGAGAAGGCACGTTAACCCAGCAGATGGGCTTTCTTGGCTTAGTGGTGGCAAAGATACGCACAGCCCAAGGGGGTGAATACGGTAGCTGCACCACCCCTTCACATAGGCCAACAGGTTGGCTAGTGGTTTACAATCTGCGTCCAGGAAACTCTTCACATGTATTTCGAGACAAGGGTTGTGGGGATATTACACAGGAACATTGGCATGTGGGTTTGAAGTTGAGGCTTTCGCCCCTAGCAATTACCCTTAGAGAAATACGATGCCTCGTCGCAGGCATGAGAAAAAATGAAACAGCTTTGAGGTGGACGTGTCTTACCTCGTCCGTACGGCTACGTGCAGTGACGACAAGAAATATAGGCGCGGGAACAGGTGGAACTCACATCGCTTAATACCGAAGGTGAGGGTAACCTTGTGATACAATAGCACAAGGTGTGGGCAATTAGCCAATTAACTGTCTGCACAAAACGTGTCGGTGCAAAGGGATCAGATTTTGCCATTTTGAAGGGCTCTCTGGCTCGGAGATGTGGACTGACTATAGGAGTTCTCTCTGACGGCATATATGAGATTTGCTAAAACCTGTATAATTCAGTGAAACGTGTATACTAGTTGACATGGAACTTCGGTGAGATGTGCGGAGTCCACCCAGTGAACCCTTCCGCTACGCGCTGATGGACGACACAAGCGTGCGACCCCACTTCTGTTTCTCAGACATTGTATCAAAGCAGTACCGTGACCAAACAGTCCTACTGCTATGTTCAAGGTGGGTGGTCAATAGAGATGAACAGGTGAGATGAACGGCAGCAAACAGTGATCCAGGTCAGGCAGGCCTGGGCCGCTGGTGAACGGCACGCGAGTGTGTTGGTGTCATCCCGATGAGAAGCCAAAGACCAGAGATAACAGAGAGGGAGAGAGAAGAGGATGAGCGAAAGAAAAGGAGGCTCGAGCAGACGAGAGAGCACAGACGCGTTCCATGGAGGCAAATGGGATGTGAGAGACTGGCGCCAGGTGCGCTCACAAGGCTCTACATTCGCAAAACGGGAGGTCAAGGGTCTGTCCATAAGGGTCGTATCGTATGAAGGTGGGATGGTTGGTATCGTAGACGCGTTAGACGAAGCGATGGCATGAAAGGGGAAGGAAAGGTGAAGGTGAAGGTGAAGGTGAACGGTAGAGGCAGTGAAAGAGAAAGAAAGGAGAGGTTGGGCGCACGAGCTGTACAGTACCGAGACCGAGACTGAGACCGACTGGGATCCTCCAATCGCGTTAGCCGGCGACGACGCGATGCCGACAAGGGCGGGCGAGGTCTGCACGGAGCCACTCGTCCTTTGTACGAGTAGAGTTGAGGTGGCCGGGTGCCAGCGACGCGAGGCACAGAGGTTGGGCGGTGATGAGCGAGAGAGATGAAAGGGAGGATGGAGTCTAATGTGAGGGCAGTGAAGGCCCTTTCGGACGGGCGCTGCGACATAGACGGAGCGCGACGAGAGGCCGCGTTCGACACGCGAGGTGAAGCAAGAGAGGCTGGGGCGGATGCAGAAGCTGGGGCGACGAGACCAGTCCAGAAGCCATAGACGAAAGGTGGTGACAAGGAAGGGAAAGAGAGGGAAGAATGATAGCGGCGAGAAAAGTCTACAGCGGTCAGAGTTAGTTATCCCTTTCGGGTTATGTCCCCCAACGGTTGGTAACGCTCCGGTTAGCCGGTCAGCACGGACCGGCGCGTTCCGAGCGCAGTGTATTCTATCCCCACACTGGGCCGCAAGGTTGGTGTTCAACTTTCAACTTAACGTTCAACTCCCATGGCGACTCCCTTCCTGGTTGGAATCGGCGCCATTGCCGCTGGTCTCGCTGGCCGTCATTTCCTCCGTCGCAGTGCTAGGGGCGCCGCAGATCAATGGGTCAAAGGTGGCTTCAAAGCAAAAATGGATAGGAAGGAGGCTCTAGCAGTCCTTGGTCTCAAGTGTGTATATCGGTCATCTCTTCATCTCTTTCCAGCTAATCAACCTTCTTACAGGGACGGGCCTACACTCAAACTAAAACTCAAGGACGCGCACCGCCATATCATGCTCGCCAACCACCCAGACCGTGGCGGTGCTCCTTATCTTGCTAGCAAGATCAATGAGGCTAAGGATTTGCTAGACAAGGATCTCCGCGCTCGATAGTGTGGCATGCGGCCTCCTTATACGATTGAGGTAGGTCGCTACCTCATGTCTTTTCGTTATACTTGCTGACCGCGGCACAAGTTTGTTTGCGTTCGTTAGGCGTATTGCTCTGTAAAACACTATAATTTACCCGTCAATTACCACCATTCACTCGACTGAGTTAGAGTATAATGTTGAGAGCACAGAGAGTGCGGAGCTCAGGGATATCATCAATCTTACTTCGCGTCCCATGAATTTCCTTCGTTTGGGCGACACCTGGTGACCCTTGTTGATGACTAAGCAAACATCTACAGCGCTTTGGCCGCCATTATCACAATCTCAGCCATGGACACGACAGAATTTGAGCCATCTAAACTGGGTACCAAAGCCTTGTACGTAAGACAACTCTTCATCAAAACCCGACGTTCACATCGCGTAGCTGGGATAGTGTCTACGAGAGGGAGGCCACGAATTTTGAGGAGACCGGAGATGAAGGAGAGATCTGGTGAGTGGATTTCTTTTCAAAGACACGCCCTATTGCCGATAAATCGTAGGTTTGGAGGAGACAGTATCGAGAAGATGGTCGACTGGACACTAGAAAATGTCCCCGTATCTTCCGATCCTCGAGTCCTTGAGATCGGGAGCGGAAACGGAACTTTGCTCTTCGCGCTCTGCCAAGCGGGATATGCAGCTCCCCATCTGAGTGGCCTCGATTACAGCCCGGACGCAGTCAATCTTGCCCGCATGGTCTCTCGGACTCGGAATATCGAAGAGGTCGCTTTCCATGTCTGTGATTTTCTCTCTGAGTTGCCCCCTCCTGCTCCCGGACAGCTTGATGCCCTGGGAGGGTGGGACCTTCTACTGGATAAGGGCACTTACGACGCAATCGCCCTCGGAGAGAAGGACGAGTCCGGTAGATCTCCTGTAGCAGCGTATCCAGTGCGTGCTTCGAGATTGTTGAAGGAAAATGGATACTTTTTGATTACTTGTAAGCCGCAATGCAATGCAATCTCCTTGCTGACCGTTACCTGTAGCTTGCAATTTTACAGAAGAGGAGTTGAAGGCGAACTTCATTAACCCAGAGACGAACCTTCATTTCCAGTGAGGCTGTGTTCTTATATCTCGGTAGAGGCTGACAAGAGACAGCTCTCGCGTCAAGCACTCATCCATCTCCTTCGGGGGGAAGACTGGGAGTGTCTACACCACCGTGGCGTTCAAGAAGGGACCGTCGGAGCGACCGTAAACATATTGCGATCACAGAGTACTACACATGGTAGGAATAGTTTCGTAGTATGCCCTTGGCTCTGGCCACTTCTGTGGCTGCCACGTGTTATGGGCACAGTGCAAGGCCATCCTAGATGTAGGCTACTGGGGGAGGGAGACTAACCGACGTAATCACGCTGAGCAAGCTAACCAAGCGGTATATTAATGGGATAAACCGAATTCATCGAGGGTCCCTTTTCCTGATGGAGAAACCTTTTATGTATGCATGCAAGCCGATGTTATGCGTGACTTTTGTCGCTACCTGACCCTCCGACAGCGTGCCACAAAGCAGGCAAACCCTAGCATCACCTTGGAAGATCTCAGAACCCGTCCTCAGTGCCATGATATGTGATAGCTACTTCATGACTCTAAGCTAGCAGACATGTCCCCTTGGAGACGAACCAAGTCTGGGCGAGTACGTCGTCATCCAAGGGGTGCAAAGGCGGATTTCCTAACAGCAACTCTTGTATACGTTTGGGAGACGAGGCGCGTCCCTTTGAGGCTGCGGTCTCCCTGTGGAGAGGATCACAAGAGGCATGAGCTCGGCGAGCGAAGAGCAGAACTGGCACAACTCGAAGGATAGCCCGTGGTAGGCTTTTTCGAGTCTGGTTAGAGCCAAAGCGACTGGAAGAGGACATGCCCATGTGGTATTAGATGGTGGTTTCAAGGCCACAATCTGACGACGCAGTCAAGGCTTACGAGCACAAGAACGGACGGCACGCACGGGAGGGATGACGTCTGAGATATGCTTTGCGCCGTGTCGTCTAATGGAATCTATCAAATCCAAGTCCTCTATTCCGTCTTGTCATTACAATCAAACTCTTGAAAACCCAAACAAAAAACGTAACTTTAACTTAACCAACTTCAACGTAGATCGAGTGGATCCCTCAGTACTCAGTACTCACATTACTCATCTGCAACTACAGGGTAGGTATTACATCCAGTCCTGTTCGTAGAGTATCTATCGCAATGGTACCCGCCCATTGAATAAATTCTTCTTCAGAAGCCTTCTTCATATCAGTTAGGAAATATACGAGACCCATTGCCAATGCCTGAATCTGCGTTGCTTTGATAAAGATTTCTTCAAGAGATGCTTTGTTGCGCGAGGACGGCAAGTCACCACTTAGAATTGGGGTCGATACCTGGCTATTTGCGAAGAGCTGGTGAAAGAAGTGCGAGAGGAAATCGCGTGTTCGAGATTTCAGTGCTGTGAAGTCCACGGGCTGGAAGTGGCAGCTCAGTCACACGAATGACTGAGCAACCGATAGAGCAAACCTTGAACATAGATAGCGTCACACAGTCTTTTGCAACCCACCACGCGTACGCGTCCGCAACATTACGCATCTTAGTCGAAGAAATATTTTTCGCCCCATCCTCGTTACCTTGTAAGTTTTTGAGGACTTCTGCGCCACCAACCGACACCTCCCCAAGGTCACGTAAGAAATCCCAGAGGCAGAACTGGAGTGTAATCTTATACGAATGGGAAGTTCGGCAAAGATGTTGACAAACGAATGCGTAATAAGGGTTAAAACACTTTTCCTGTAATTTGTGAAAATAAGCTATAGCAATCACACTCCGTGGTAAATACTCACGTTACCGCAGCAGCTTACAAGCACACGGACGATTTCACGTTGCTGTACCTCTGTCAAGTTCAGCTGGGCAAGCCGCCCACAGGCATCGACGTAGTCCTGTCCTTGCGTCAGTAAACTTGCAAATATCTGTCCTAGGTCTGACGTACATCGCTACTCATGAGGACAACAAATATACTCCGTCGGATGTCAGTATTCATCCCTTGCCTCTTGGCGAGTTTAGCAGAGCATTCGCGTCATCATTTTGTCCGGTCAATACTCGCTTCGAACTTTCGTGTCTCTCCACAAGTGGATCGCCGTTCCACGCTGCACCAACGAGCCACCATTTGCCTCTCGTTTCCGCGGAGTGCAAGTCATCCAGACTCACTCGCAACGGGTCGTGCGGCACCACTGGACACTCCAGTCAGCTTTACGTTATGTTGAGCCCAGTTGGAACAGCCCACAATGCCGCGTTTTACCAAGCCCAGCCAAAAACGTCTTCAAACGCTCGGAACTATCACCTCGGAGTTGTTGCGCCGTGATTCGCTTGACCTTGTTATTCTTCAAGTTAGCCAACGTCTCTAACATGAAGCGCGTCCTTGAGCTACGCAGAGAGCTCAGCATGGGGATGCACGCTATTGAGGCCAAAGAATACCGTACTTTGAAGGGTTTTTGACCCCCGACGTCTTACTCTGGACAATCTGGACAATATCCTTCAATGCACTAGGATCATCCTGTCGAAGCTGTTGCCCTGAATCTCGAAGCAGCTCAGCCATGGTGACGCGCTCTCAAAATTGGTACGTACTGCGTAGGAGTTTGAGTAAGAGCTCAACAACGAATTCCGTCAACTCTGTGGACAGGAGACTACGAAGGATGTCATAAATCAAGACGCAGGAGATAACCTGAAAGTTGTAGAGCTCCGAAAGAAGGACCATAAGATTGGAGCACTCCTTTCCTAGTGATTCGCTTGTTGCTTCGTCTGCGGTAGCCAAAAACGCGGTATTATAGTAATGCTCGTAAGAAGAGACAACGTTCTGTACAAAAAAGGCAGCTCAAAGTGAGAGTTGGTCACAATGCCTAGCGAAGAGAGTGCACCTACCTAACTCGACACCAACAATCCTATACAAGCTGGATATCAATGCGGCATAGAGAATAACGTAGGAGTCCAGCAGCGCGGAGTGGGCAGATATATTCCCAATAATGATGGTGGTGATTGATGCCGTCACATCTAAAGCAAGATGAGCAGATGATCGAGGTCATCGCATGAGACATTCACCGTGTCTACGGTGTTCGCGGTACAACGCTTCGATGTTGTCGAGTATGGTGGCGATGTTTTGCTCGCTTAGTCTGTTCAGTTGCCATGTAAGCTTTCTGCTTATATGGGAATGAAAGGTGCAACTTGTTCATTAAACCCCTAAGCCGACGCGTCAGAATGTCAATTGCTGTATCTTGAAACCCATGCCACTCTTCAAATCCAGTGGATCCGCTACCGTCATAGCCCTCATCTTCGCTTTGTTCACTTTTGACAGGGTCTGGTCCAGAGAAAAGGCGTGAATACTTGTCGAGGTGCTCCTGAAGGCATATGGTAGTAACTGCGTCTCCGATAAACACGCGTGACCTAGGACACACCTTTTCCAAGGCTGAGCTAGTAATAGCATCAATGTCACCCAAAAGATCTGAGGTTGTCACTCGCGGCTATGATACACGAAATAAGCAGGACTACTCACCGCCCAGCCCATCGTTCACGATGCCCTCAAAGTAACCTGCACCGTTTTTCGACCTTTTTCCTGAGGTTAGTTTCGCCTCAAGCAGGGCAATATATCTGTCCTCGTCTTCCTCCTCTCGAGTACGCGGAAATCTAGGCATTGTAGGACGTTTAACAAGACAGGATCATGGGATCCTAAAGAAGCGATGACTCTCGCATAGATGTGCATGGCCCGGCCTGAGGCCGTGAGCCGGGCCAAGCCGGGCCAAATAACGTTTCATGAGGGTTTTGGGCCGGCCTGGCATCCTGAGAAACGTCAGGCCGCGGGCTTTTGCCAGCAATTGGAGGAACGTTTATGTTGTGCAATGTAACTCTTAGTGACCATCCTTCAACTATATATGATGACCCTGCGCCCAACGCTGTAAGGTATGCCTCGGACCCTGCCTCGGAGTCCGCAGTGTCGGAGCGCCCACAAGCCACAACCAAACCCAAACATAGATCTCATCCCTCACCACGCTGCCTCGTGTTCACTGCCCTCCTCGCCTCCTCTCGCCCATTTTTGCTTTGAAGCCACCTTTGACCCATTGGCTGCGGCGCCCCTAGCATTGCGACGGAGGAAATGACGGCCAGCGAGACCAGCGGCAATGGCGCCGATTCCAACCAGGAAGGGAGTCGCCATGGGTGTTGAACGTTGAGATGAAAGTTGAACACCAACCTTGCGGCCCAGTGTAAGTAAGGATAGGTAGGCCTTAGGTGCGCTCGGGAGGCGCCGGTCCGTGCTAACCGGGAGCGCAGACTTTCCTCCCCTTTAACCTTCCACTCCCTCTCATGCCACCGCTTCGTCTGACGCGTCTACGATACCAACCACCCCACCTTCATACGAGATGGCCCTTATGGACAGACCCTTGACCTCTCGTTCTGCGAATGTAGAGCCCCGTGAGCGCACCCGGCGCCAGTCTCTCACATCCCATTTGCCTCTACGGAACGCGTCCGTGCTCTCTCGTCTGCTCAAGTCTCCTTTTCTTTTGCTCATACTCTTCTCTCTCCCTCCCTCTCTGTTATCTCTGGTCTTTGGCTTCCCCTCTGGATAACACCAACACACTCGCGTGCCGTTCACCAGCGGCACAGTCCTGCCTGACCTGGATCACAGTTTGCTGCCGTTCATCTCACCTGTTCATCTCTATTGACCACCCACACCTTGACCATTGCAGTAGGACTGTTTGGTCGCGGTGTGACTGCTTTGATACAATGTCTGAGAAACAGAAGTGGGGTCGCACGCTTGTGTCGTCCATCAGCGCGTAGCGGAAGGGTTCACTGGGTGGACTCCGCACATCTCACCGAAGTTCCATGTCAACTAATATAGACGTTTCACTGAATCATACAGGTTTTAGCAAGTCTCATATATGCCGTCAGAGAGAACTCCTATAGTCAGTCCACATCTCCGAGCCAGAGAGCCCTTCAAAATGGCAAAATCTGATCCCTTTGCACCGACACGTTTTGTGCAGACAGTTAATTGGTTAATTCCCCGTACCTTGTGCTATTGTATCCAAGGTTACCCTCACCTTCGGTATTAAGCGATGTGAGTTCCACCTGTTCCCGCGCCTATATTTCTTGTCGTCACTGCACGTAGCCGTACGGACGAGGTAAGACACGTCCACCTCAAAGCTGTTCATTTTTTCTCATGCCTGTCGTCGCATCGTATTTCTCTAAGGGTAATTGCTAGGGGCGAAAGCCTCAACTTCAAACCCACATGCCAATGTTCCTGTGTAATATCCCCACAACCCTTGTCTCGAAATGCATGTGAAGAGTTTCCTGGACGCAGATTGTAACCACTAGCCAACCTGTTGGCCTATGTGAAGGGGTGGTGCAGCTACCGTATTATACCCCCTGGGCTGTGCGTATCTTTGCCACCGCTAAGCCAAGAAAGCTCATGCGTTGGGTTAACGTGCCTTCTCATGTTCATTTTGTACTTACACTGACGTGACAATGCCCGAGTAGCTCCCACACTCGTCGCAGGGGTTATTTTATTCGTAAATCTGTGGTGTACGAAGAGATCGGGCCCTCATGGTTTTATGAACTACTCATTTTCACTTCTGCATCATACTATCATTCGCAGAGTGGGCTAGTATCCATTATCTTTCGAGCACCTCACTCCTTGTCTCTCATCAATCTGTCCAACGAGGTGGGGTTCGCCTCTGCGTGGAAGGCGCCAGAACTCGACGATAATACTGATGGTGATCAGCCGGGTGGGCTTTCAAGGCAGTACCAAGTCGCCACAGGTGGCCACCTTTGGTGAGTTCAAGAATTCACGAGGCTTTTGAGATTGGGGCGAGCCAGAGTTATGGTGAGTCGAAAAGACTGGACCGATACAACTCGCGGGAGTATGTCCCCCTTCCACCACGACGTGATGGAAAGGGCAGACCTCGGACACGAAGCGGGTGCTGATGAGAGAATGCTACCGTTATGCACTTGAGGAAAGGGTGTATCCATTTCGAGACCATTTACTGTAAGTTCTTGTTGTATAAAATCGAATCTGATACGGTCCGGTTGTTGCCGGAAAACATACTTTATGGTGAACGTTGAACGTTGAAAACTGAAGCTACTGAACGTTGGATTGTAGCCACTGATTTTATCCAGCTTCCGTATCGTGTCCCAGGTATGTGCCATTTACGACCATAGTCTCGACATCACCACGACAAATGGGTCATTTTAGTACCTTCTTCCCAATGGGGCCGAATTTCTGCGCCCACATGTCAGGTTCTATCGTCTGGAAGGCTGTCTCGTGTTCATACAGCTAGTCACCAGCTCTGAAAGGTTTACAGCCCCTTTCCCTAAGCCGTACAACATCTCAATGGCCCATTATGACATCTATCGTAACCAACTTGCAACCACACATCCTGCTTTCGGATATGCCTTATGGGAGCCAGGCCCAGAGGGAGACTATGGCCCTGTGGAGGTTGGTGATGTCGGATACGTGCGTGAGGGAAAGTTTTACCGCCTTTTCAATGCTCTCCGGGATGCAGATGACGCATCCCATGAGGGGATTCCTTTACCCGAGTATCATGAGCGACTTGTCCCCAGTGCCCTTAACCACATATCCAGTGCCACACTTAGGCCCAATCATGTCTATTCTACCGGGGTTAACATGACACCACAAGAACCAGACGTTCGTGCCGCAGGGTGATTCCATTCATAGTTTCAATTTCTCTCCACTGATATTTCGCCAGGCCACCGGAAGACTTTCCTCAGGCTTCGTTTTCGTGCACAGGGAGGCGCGGGGGCGCAGTATTATCCCTTCCGGTGGATACTCTACGTCAGGACACCCGCACGCGGGGAGATTTTGGGAAGTGGATGCTCAAACATATTGATCGCTGGTTCGCCTTTGCTCGAGGGCTTGGCCTTGGGATAAAACAGATGGAGGAAATCATTCTGGTCACTGGGTGTCATCGCACGAAGTCTTGGGCTAATGTTACTTTTTTGGAGGGTCAGACATACGCACAGGCATCATTTGGGGTTCAAGCAGTTCAAAGCCCTGACGTTAGCATCCACTGGCGATTCTCACCCGGGCGCGTTCAAGGAGCCGTGTGCAGTTGGGGCCCTGAAGGGGAGGTACGTCGGTTTACAAAGGATAATAACTTCTGGAATTCTGAAACAACGTTGCCATGATCTCATGGACGCCAGAATCTACCTGAGGATCAATGTGTGTTTATCCGAGGGCTTCGTGTTACTCGTGTCCTCGGGATATTACCGCACAAACTCAAAGGGGCAGCAGGACCCAATCCTGGCCTGGACGGGGATTATGATGATGATGAGTCAGATAAGGAACTCATATCTATACCCGTTTCCACCTCTATGAAAGTGAAGTACTCATATTGGTACTCCTGAACTTTATCTGAGCTTCAAAAGTACCAGGATCCTCTTCACATATTATTGGAGTATATTGTCGAAGTGAGTAGGGAGTTGTGTCTCCACTTCACATATATACCTAGCCCTAACATGTTAAACAGCGGGCACCCGACTGCAATATGGTCCTCGTCCATGATGATGACCTGGCCCATATTGGGAGATTCTTTTACAGTATAGCAAGTAGACATTCATATATCGGCTTTGTGTTCTGATATCCGCCGTCACAGGAATCCCTTCTACCAGATGCACTGCTGGCTGAACTCCGAAGGTCCCAGCCGGAGATACAGCAGATTCTGTGCGGTGAGTGCCTATCAGCGTCACAACTTTCGCAGCTCTCATACCAGAATGTCCATACAAGAAGATTATCCATCATCTGACAAAAACCGTCCGAAAAGTGGTACAGAAACCACTACAGTAGCAATGTTTTCCCAGGAGTTTTATGAATGGGGTAAGTCTGGCATTTCTGGGGAGTGGCAGCGCTCGGCTTGACCGCGTTGGTACAACAGATCAGGGTTTTTCATCCTCCAGCAGCAGCGAAACCATACCCCAAAGGCATGGGGTCGGCCACGGGAATATCACCTATCCTCAAGCTCGCGCGTCGCCTTGGCCTCAACAAGGGGCGGGGCACGGGATGCCTCCACAACAACCTCCTGTGGAGCATCCTGTCTTCCCCCAACCCAACGTGCCAGCGTCCCGTCGTTCTTACTTTTCTGGGGGCGGCTTCGTGTGTCAGCAGGACCCTGGGCCTGTGAATATGCCTTGGGGGACACTGTTTCAGGGTACTGCTGATGTCCAGAATACGGCGGGGGGGTCTCACTTGTAAGTGTACCTCAATTGTACTTTTTTGTTGCGGTCTCTGACTGAAGAACAAACTTGGCAAGTCGTATGGTAATGCCGTTTCCTGCAGGGACATACTTACGTATTACTTTCTCTCACCTATTGTTTGTTGCGCTCTTGACTCATTCGTTGACCACAAGCAGGGTCACTCCAGCATCCACCCATTACTATGCCTGTCCCAGAGCCATTTTCTCTATGCACGGGGAAGCGGAGGGCCCTTCTCGTATGCTATTGAATAACGGAGCGCCACATGCTAATTCTCATGAGTATCTAAGATTGGGATTAATTACTCTTTTCATCCGGACTCCCGCTTTCGGTTAGGGAGTTGCACAGAGGACGCGCATGGCATGGCAAACTATCTTCACGGTACCACCACTCTTTAAGTGTCATTATACTTTCTCTGATACGCCCTCTAGAAAATCTAGGCTTTTCAGGCGATGAAGTTCGCATCATGACTGACAACAGCCCGTGCCCGTGGGATTATCCAACGAAAGAAAACATCGTGAGTGACCTATGCTAAATGTCACACCAAACCTTCAAGTCGGACTTCGTTTAGGTGGCAGCGATGAGGGCATTGGTTCACGATGCTCAACCCCACGACTCTCTGTTTTTCTACTGTACGTGATTAGACAGTCCACGTCGACAGTTTTCCATATTGACTTGCTTTCTAGTCTCAGGTCACTCCAACCAGATAGAAGACCTCGACGGGGACGATGAGTGTTTGTTGCCTCACCTTCTCTGCGAGATGCATGTGACGACTCGAATATAACTAGATCTTTGCGCTGCTGACTACCGTGGCGGCGAGGTGGACCCGAATCCTGACACACCTGGGCTCATAGTGGACGACGTAAGCTACCTCGAACAACCGCGCATTCGCTTACCAATCCGTTCCTATTATCTTCTAGCTTATGCACGAACTCATGGTGCAACCTCTGCCATTGCGATGCCGCTTGACTGCGATGTTTGATGTGAGCCAGATTTACCATCAATTCCACCAACGAACACACTAATGAAGCATTTGCAGTCTTGCCACTCTGGGACCCTCCTTGGTTCGTCGTTCTCCATTGCCTATGGTTCGCTAACTTACCGTATACCAGATCTTCCCTACCTGGTATGCAAACACTTCTTGCAGACCACTCTGTGTCGCCTTGACATATTCTGCACAGTATAAATGGGATGGGGTTGTCAAAGAAATCAGACATTCAGATAAATTAGGACTCTTGCGCCAAAAGGCGAGCTACGCTGATGTTGTAAGGCTGTCCTCTTAAGTGAGTCTGTGTCCTCTCTGAATGTTTCCTGTAGGTCTCGATAAGTGCCAGCAAGGATCACCAACTGGCCATTGACACCGGCCGAGGTGGCGCTCTGCGGTTGGTGAGCCTCGTTCAGCTGGTCTATCGCTCTACATTATGATCTGACTAAGAATTGCGCTATAATTTCACAGGCATTTATTGATTGCATGAACATATCTAGAAACAATGTTAGTTACAAGCTACTCATACAAGAACTTCGGTATGTATGTTCATGGCATCACTCATTCGCCACTCAAGACATTGTCATCAGGGGCTACATGATGAGAAATGAGTTTCCACAGAGACCCCTGGTGAGACGTCTTTCACAGGCCCCGCCGTTTTGGTTATTTACTGACTTCAACCTACGTCCATAGCTATCGAGCTCTCATGAAATCGTTCGTCCTCCAGCCTTCTATGCATATCCCCGTGACCGACGTCCTTTTTACTCTCTCTAGGATACCAATCTCCGATTTATCGTGTAAAGAGGCAACAAGTACAAACCCTACATACCACAATTAGCGCGACAGGAAACTTGTTATGATGGATGAAAGTGACGAGACGGAGAACCCTACATCCCTTCACACGCTTGATTCACTGGCCGTAGCCCGACTCGTGGCCCCCACCTTCTTGTATCCACATCAGCAAGACGATGGTTATGGCTGTCCCAGTCGTCTTGACACGCGAAGCATACACGCGGGACAGGGGAGCCTGTGGATGACGGCCGACGTACGAGAATCAATCATCTTATTAAATGTGCTTCACCCGAGGAAACGGTGTTTTCACATATACTCTTTTTTGTAAACAACAATGGCGAGTTGAAACAGAGCATGGATTACGGAATAAACGTGCATCGTGTATAGCGTAGATAGTTATGATCGGAGCAGATGTCGCGAAATTGGGAGAGGCATTTTAATGGATCCCCATGTTAATGTTTTACTATAAGCCACTTACCACGGCTTTGTGATTGTGATGCAATTCTGAACTGTTTAGTATGGCATATTGATCAGTGATTTAGAATTACTGACCTTTACAAAATTCGCGACGGTGTATATATGTAGGGATACAAGGATACAACCTGGGTTGCTAGGTTATCCACAACCAGAGCACTCTGATCGCTAGCTAACGCAGCGTGAAAAAGTACCCCCGAGAGCGCAGACATACTGAGAGGATTGAATGAGAATAAAATCTTGAGCGGAGTTATGCCCACGCTTCGATCCCTTTGGGCTTGTCACACCCGACGCTGAAAAGCCGCGCTCGCGCCATGCAATCGTTATAATCGTCCTCGAGGTTCGTCATTGTCATAGTCGTCATGGAGCAACAATCACGACTTTAGTAAGCGCGCCAAGGGAAGAAACGACTCTCTGGTCTGGTGTGGGTGTGCAGCATCCAAAATGAGCGCTGTTTACGCCTGCGACCGACCGTCGCCCTGGACAGTTCCCAAGAAAAAAACGAATGGTTGGATACAACGTACGCATCCGGTATAGCTACGCCCATGGTCCTTCGATGGAATGGACATCTAGCCTGAGTCCGCGGAAGGCCGCGTGAGCCTAGACTACGCCGCTCGTTCAAAGCCTGCACACCACAGCATTATTCTTTTCCACATATCTGCTTATCCTTTACCCTTGTTGATTTTCCTATTCTTATAAACCCGGATCCGATCAGCAGGACCGCGCCAAGAATGAAATGTAGCAACCTACCTTGATATCGTATTATCCCCCCGCAGGTTTCTACTACTCAATACCACCCCAAGGGTCATTATTTTGCTTTATGACATCCAACTTAGCGAGTTCCGGTGCATTTCAGAAAGCTGTGATGGGGCCTGCAAGGTGTCCAGAAGGTACAGTAGTGTTGCCACGCTCGAAAGCCGCGAGGTTGAGCCGTGCCTCGCACAAGTCTGGCTCACACTCCTTCGCTTCCGCCCCTCTCTTCGTCTTCTACGTAGATATCGTCTTGCTTTGCGAACACCGTCGCCTGCCGGTTCGTTGATGTGAATGGCTTAGAGCAACTGGACGACGACGGAAAAAGTTCATTCGTGAGTTGTTATTGGTGAGCTAGCATATGCCACCGACTGCGTCTTGATGCGGCGCCGTCTTTTTTTTTATAACCAGAAAGAAGTCGACGCGTTTCCCACTGGATAATCACCCCGTATGATGCACAGCGAAGCAAGCTCGAGCAGGCGCTCAAGGACGAAGATCTTAACTGGCACAACAAGCGCTTCAACGTCGATTCTTTCCAAGGTTCGTGTCTTGTCCCCATGTCGCTCATCTCTAACACACGACAATAGGTAATGAGGACCACGTCATCATTATCTCACTAGTCCGCTCTAGAACACTCAGATTCTTGTCTAGCTTGCGCCGCACCAATGTCATGCTCACTTGGTGCCAGCGCAGTATGTACATTGTGTCAAGTAAGGTCTTCCTTGAGGTCAAAGTGGCCGACTCGCTAGTCGGAAAGATGGCTGCAGAGCTGGGGAAACGGCCTGGGGCTTGGTTCACTCATGAGGACCTCCAGAATGGGAAATATGAGTGAGAAGTGGACGTCGGACGAGTCTCCTGGACGGCAGCCGGAGAGAGCAATTGGAAGTGTGCGCTGGTGTGCGTGCGGAGGTCCGTGAACGTTTTTTTTTTTTTTGTTTTTATGCTACATCTTGTGAATGAGCAGTGGTGAAAGGGAATAACGACTTCACAGGCGAGCGAGCGCGGAGATGTCTCTATGCACTGGCTCCGGCGAACAAATCTGTCTCATCTCGCGGAGCGCACTCGCAATCGCGCGTTGGAATGTGACTGTGGATGTCTCCGCACATGACAATTTCGATTCGACGCCGAATTTGATGAGGTCAGATCCAGAGAGGTCTGCGACAAACGAGACAATTAACTAATAGCCCATCGTGATTAAGAGGGGGCAACTCACAGTTGATACCGTACCCGTTGTGATATGGTGCGCCGAAGCTATAGCCCGTGGGCCTTAGCTCTCGGTTTTATGACGCTGTGTAAAAGCATGGGACACACCCTGTTCCGCGGAATAGATCCCCCGCACTGAGGGCACTCGTACTCAGCTTCCACTCCTGGCTTCTCTCGAATAACGGGTCATCAAACAACGCAGCTCGTTCGCCCGTCTCGGTACGCATCATGAGCCGAAGACCGAGTAAATGTCGATCAATACCACGACCAGTAGCGGCCTCACGTGTGAGGGAGTTGTGAGTTTGAATAGCACGACGAAGGAGTGCGAGCCTTGTGGCAGTCTCAACAGTTTATCAGAACAAGCAGAGGCATAAAGAAAAAAGGCAACACACGGTGACGGTCGTGTCAGACATCGACAAGACCCACGCGCGGCTGTCCTCACTCAGAGTACGAATCGTCTCCGTGCGGGCTTTGTCGAAGGAGCGAGTGAGGGCAGTCTCGTACGTGGCCGTGAAGTTCCCGCACGTCTTGTGCCAAGCCAGTTGAAGTGCCATCTGCAGGTACGCGTCTGGGGACAGCCCTGCTATATTCATCCAACCAACGTCAGTAAATATCTGATGAGAGGGGGGGGTTTAAGCTGTACCTATGGACTTGATCCAGTGTACGCCATAGTCAGAGAACCAGAGAACGCTATCGTCCGAGTCGGCTATGAGGCCTTTTGCGTGTGATTCTGCAGCAATACATTCTGCCTCGATACGTGCATCCGTGACCCAGTCCAATCTTTCCCACCCTGTGACATCGAGATCACCGTCGGATAAAAATGAAGGAGGCTCTGGCAACGAGAAGGCCTCAGGAACAATAGACTGCGTGACAGCATAGTCAGCAACAACACTAGGCACAAGGGCGTCACAAGGTGAATGTTCGCCCATTGCTCCCGCGCGGGTGTTCGTCTCGACGATAAGGGTGTAACCCTTGTCGAACCACCGGTTACGAGCATTAATTGAGGAACGAATATTGTGCAGGTGGCAGTCGATCTCCGCGGGTGAATTGATGACTGGTGGAGGGGAGGGTGAGTTGTGTGCGTGATTATGAGGATGAAGACCGAGGGTGTGGGAGTCAAGGCTGACGGCGAGAATCGACTGTTGGATGATTTTGAGCGTCTCCTGGTTAGCGGGGGAGAGGGAAAGGAGATGTCGAAGGTTCTAGATAGAGTTAGCTGCTGCATGGATCCGACTACATGAACGAGCGCACTTCTGTCCACCGATCTCGGTGGTCCGCGCTCAGTACGCCAACGGGGACGGCCTTCTCGCCGGCTCCGATGCGCCGCATTGCATCTTGGACTACGCTTCTGACCCGTTGCTCAATATTATCTACGGAGAGGAGCAGTCGATTCTCATCGTAAACCTCAACCGCGTAAGTCCAATCGTTGACCATGACAAGAATCTTTCGGGCGTTGGGTACATGGGTTGGTGGTTGAGGGCTCAAAGAGTCGCAGTGGAGCTGAGGGATGCGACAGGTATTGAATATCTTTGCAACAGTCTCTTGGAACCATAATCCTGGAAAAGCATTTAGTGGGACGAGACCGAGGTGCATGCCGAAACAACTCACCCGTACGAGTGGTATTAGGGTAAATCTCTTGTCTACAGTCAAACAGTGATTAGAGTGATATACAGGAAGCGCTTGTCTCTCGTTGCTCACCTAGCTAAACTGTCCCTGAATTCCAGATGTCTAAACGTAAGCCAGGCAGCACGTCTGACTTGCCAGGGTGTTATCTGTACAAGCTCCGAGGATGGAGGTTCGCGTAGGATATGTTCTGGGATGCGGTCATCGTTGAAGAACGCCAGCCACCAATTCGAGTGTATCAGGAGCGGTAGGCGGCATTCGTGGTAAGCTTTCTTCAGCCAGATATCATCCTCCAGCCAGTTACGGGGAGAGGACCTGTCGAGAGCTTTCTTATACACGTCAGCGTTCGGCGGAACGGGCAGCTTTGTCGCAGACTCGCCATCCAAACGCTCTTGACACTTGGCACCCAGGCCTCTCTCGAACTCGTCGGCCAATCGCTGCCTTTCCTCTAGCGCAGACCGCCATGGGGGTCCTCCACGAGCCTCGTCTTCCTGCAGCAATGGAACTAAGGACCGTAAGTACTTGGATAATGTCTGGTGAATGTCGGGCACAGGAAGGCGTGGTAAGGTGGGATGTCGGTTCGCAGCGGCGGTGAAGGGCCTGCCACGCAATGGACCAGACGGGGTCATATAGTGATGAACCAAGGGAGACAGTGTCTTTACGGTAGGTGAGATGGCATGATGATGGGAACAGGTCGCTAGGCAGGCCCGCATAAGGTGATTTGGTCCTTTAGGACCGTCTAATCAAAAAAAAATGCACTCTCGGACTCGGACGCGCGGACACGGAGAGTGGGCGCCTCAACTTGATTCCGTTCGGTCGCACGCGCACGGGTTGTGTCGGGACCAGTGACACGCGAGTGTAGAGTCGATGCATCCCCCACAGCAGCTCGTACAATGGTTAAAGCAGAACTATCCCAAACCCTCCGTGGACGAGGTATGTGGATCGGTGCCAACATCTCATGGCGCGCGCGTTGGCGACAACAACTAGTCCTCATTTGCCCTCGCTAGAGCTGGCTTTCGCAATGCTACGCCTGGGTGATTGAAGAGCACAACATGAACCCCGCCACGGATATGGACAGGATTGAGGAGCAAGTCGAGTCTCAACTCCTCATGTCAGATCTCACAGACTCGATGGTCCGTGGCACAGGGCTTCCTCATAACCTCGCCGGCCTCCAAAAGGGCTCTTTATCAGGGCCACCTATCCTGATGCAAATCACAGCCTTGACGGAAATTGGTCACAGCGCTTTCAGTCTCATGAACGTTCGCCAGACAAAAATCGACCGTGCTGATCTCTCAGGCCTCGCACATGGTGACAACGAAGACGAGGCCGAGGCCGACGAAGGGCCAGTGCCTAACTACCCACGCTCGATGCTGCGGTTCGAGCTCAGTGATGGGTTAATAAAACTGAATGCGATAGAATACAGAAAAATTCCCGAGCTTGATCTCGAAAATACCCCTCTTGGCTACAAGGTATGCCATTCCCGAACCTGGGAGACGGCTTGTTGAGGGCCTTAGTCACAAAATCACTAGATTCAGTTGAAGAACGTGTCCATCAGACACGGTATCGCCTTCCTCGAGCCTAGGAACATCATTCTCAGGGGTTTCGGCGTGGAGGATCTCGACGTGAATCGCGACAGAGACTTTCTAAGGGGACTTCGATTGCGGTTGGAGTAGGTTTCCAGCGACAACTAGCATCTCGAAAACTAATCATCGCGTCAGCCCGCACGCTCAGAACGAGCCCGACGCTGAGTACGAGGGCGAAAGCGAAGGCCGCGAGGTACAGGTCCCTCCTGCACCTGTCCCTGCCCCTGCGACAGCAGTCCGTGATGCGCCCGTGCGCTTACCCACAGACCCGTCTGATGCCCGACGAACGGCGCAACCTCGTGTCGCCGCACCAGCCCGTTCAAATATGTCATCTATTCCAGGTCCACCCAAGGTCGCGGTTCAACAACCTCCTCTCCCGCCTCAGGTCAACGACCAGCTCCGTCGCCCACGACCGCTGGCACGCAGCGGACGACAGCTTGGCCCCTCTGCGTCATCCACTAACCCCAGTACGTCGACCGCCTCGCCGCACTTTTTGACGCCCGGCGCGACTATGGTCACCCCAATGAGGCTGTCGCCAACGCGGGCTACCACAGAGCCGCTGGCTGACGGGCCCCAGGAGCCCGGCTCAGACTGGTACTTTGGACACGACGGCATCGACGCGTCGTTTCTCTCACGCGCCGCTAATGAGCTCGAGCGGTCAGAGGCCCTGCTGTCTCAACCTGCTTCGCAACAATCACTCCCTCCGCCGAGCCAATCACGGCACGAGGTAATCTTCGTTGATGAAGAGGATGAAAACAAGGAGAACAATCTGATAGGGCCAGCGGTTGTGAGGCGTACGCTAGAACGGCATATTGATATCGGTGGATCCGTGATTGACATCTCTGCCGAGATCATCGAACCCGCACGCACACAGCGTCCCATCGACGACGACGATGACGACGTGATCAGTATTGGTTCCGATGATTGAGCTTTCCATCCTCTTTACTCGTATGCTATTATAATTTTGATACCACATAGTTCAGCCGTCTTCGCACCTGCCCTGGGGAAAGCTTTGGACAATACCCTTTTATGACTTGCCTGAAGAGAACGGCACGGATAAAGTGCATAGTAAGTGAAAGGCATTGAACACCGGTACAGCCTGTATGCCGTTGTTCATGCAATTCGATGGTTGAGAAAGTGAGCGAGGCACGCAAGCAGCGCGACAAACCGCCACGAAGGGGATGCCTTTTCGGCACTCTTGAGGCAAACCGAATTGACGAGTTCCACACATTGCTAGATGTGGAGGCGCGGGATCTAATCATTAGTTATCTGGGAGTGATACGGACAAGTACAGACGCTGCGCGGATACTGAAACAGGGCAGGACTTCAGCCAAGAACATCTACCTTCGATTTCTTCTTCTTCTTTGATGTGTTGGAGAAGCTGCGCCAACTGTCCACGCGCTGTTCCCGAGTTTCTGTGGTGCAAGCATGAGTGCCGGGGGGTACTCATACGGAAGGGAAGGACATTACCCTCCCACCTAGCATCTTCTTCGGCCTTGCGCTTCCTAGCTGCGACTTCCTCGTCTTTTTGCGTGCTTCGAAGCCTTCATTGGCGAGGTTCATCTTTACGGATCTGAAACCAAGCGTTCTGTCAAAGATGACCATATTGTGATAGCAATAGACGCACCTTCGTCTCCGCAGTTCCTCTTCAATTAGTATTTCCTTCGACTTTTGTCGAAGCTGTGCCTTGAAAGGCGGCGTGAGACCCTTGAGCCTCGGATGGTCGTCAGGAGTCGAAGTTGGTAAGGACAACCCCTTGAGTAAAGTCAAACGGGCTTGGTTGATCGCAGCATCGAGTTCTTCGCGCTTTGCGGTATCTCCGAGTTCGCCCTCAGCCTAGAACGTAACGAAGGATCAGTCGCTTGTTGGATTGCAGAAGAGGCGAGGATAGATTCACCTTCTTGAGTACATCGAACGCCTCAGGAGCTCGTGGATGTGGGCACTTGTCAGGATGGATAACTAGTCGTTAAGAACGTACAGAAGGCCGCGCATCAGCGAACACAATTCCACATTTCTTGTCGAGAAAGGCAGCTCACAAAGAGAGAGCTGACGATATTTCCTCTTGATGTCTTCAGCCGTGGCAGACGTTTCCAGGTCTAGGATGTCATATGGACTGCAAGAAAGAGCGTGAAATATAAGCTCTCTAAACGGTGCCCATGAAGGGGACGAAAACGAAAACGAACTTGAGCTTGAAAGCGTTGAAGATACGGTCGACTTCGAGCTCTCGTTGGATGGCTGAAGCCTCACGGTTAAGAAGGCGCTCTAGTTCAGCGTCGGACAGCACTGGAGCAGGCGTCGAGGACTCTGCAGGAGTGTTTGAGGTGGACGGGTCTTTGGACATTGCTCGTTTTAGGTTGGCGGTCAAGCGATTAATATGGGCACGGCCCGACCCCTACCGAAGGGAAGCTCCGCTTCGTTTTTCTTTTCTGCCAAACCGGCCATGGCTACGACCCCACAGTCACTAAGACGAGCACTGGGACCCTATCTGAACGCGTGTCGCCTACATCAGCGACTGAGCAGCACTCATAATGCATTCCGGAGGAAGGGTATGCTTTCATGTCGCTCCTTGTCAACCCATACATTTCCTCCGCCCAAGTCCCCTCGTGCCAGGGTCGTCTCTGCGCGCGAGCTGTATGCTCAACGAAACCGGAATTTATTCATGTATACCTCTGCTGTAGTGCGTTCTTCTCCGCGTCGCACCGTATCACATATCTGAATTGGCAATGCCCAGATCATCCTCGCTGTCGGTGCATCTTACGCTGCCGTACCACTTTACCGCATGTTCTGTGCGGCAACTGGGTTTGCGGGTACGCCTGTTGTCGGTACTGGGCGATTCGAGGCAGAGCGTCTTGTGCCCGTCGAGACCGCGAAGCGTATCAAAGTGCACTTCAACGCGGACCGGAGCGAGCAACTTGCCTGGACATTTACGCCCCAGCAGAAGTATGTGACCGTGTTACCGGGCGAGACGTCTCTCGCATTTTACAAGGCGAAGAACAACGCAGATCACGACGTGATCGGCATCGCGACATACAACGTCACCCCAGACCGAGTGAGCAACTACGTGGGTCAGACGGGAGAGGAGTGACAGACACGTTGTCGCCATTGTAGATTGCACCGTACTTTGCCAAGATTGAATGCTTCTGTTTTGAGGAACAGAAGCTGTTGGCCGGGGAGGAGGTCGACATGCCCCTGCTGTTCTTCATCGACAAAGACGTGCTGGAGGATCCCGCATGTCGGCATCTGGATGATATCGTCCTTTCGTACACGTTTTTCAAGTGGGCTTTCATTTCTTATCACTTGCATTGTCATCATCACACATGTACTCACATCGAGGAAATTCAGGGCGAGACGGAATGCGCAAGGCCAGCTGGAACCTGATGCGCCCGAGGATGTAGTACAGGCATCGCAAGGCTGGTCGGACGTAAAATTTGTCTCGAAAACACAAGTCTAGATAGAGATTATATTTTTTGCTCTAGCTGTTTGAAACGAAGGACGACTAAAAGCTCGCACTCCCCAGCGGGCTGTGCCCCGCTTCATGAAATCGGACCTCAGGCCTTATGGGGGATAAACTGGTCCACTTTATGAGCAACTAGCGTGACCGGATTCGATAATCATTTCCAGATCCCCAGCCATGGCAGACCCTATTGACATTAACAAGTGGAAAACCCGCCACTGGGAATTGCCGGGCGCGTTGGAATAGCAACTTTCGACATGCCAGCCTACAAAGCCCTGAGTGCCTGAGCACTCCCTATCTCCAAGAATGATAGCTGGTGGAAGCTGGACCGTGGTTGTGAAGAATCTTGGTAACATCCTTTCCTACGCCGAGGTAGTGTAATCTATGTTAAATATTCTGCCCAAGTTGACGCTCTGAGCCGCGATCTCTTGATGATTGGCAGAATAGTAGAAAACTGACGTGCATTACATGCACAGCTCTCGGAAGTTATTTGTATCCCACCCTGTCATCGTATGGAAAGTCACTAAGATTTCCACTGAATCCACTGATTGAAATGCTGTTTTTATTGAAAGAAATCCAGGTGATAAAAGATAGCAGATGTCAAACTCCCGATCTTTGGCGGCGCATAAAAACGTTGTTACGGCTAGTTATTCATCCAAATCAATCGAATTGGCTTTGACAATCTCGATCTATCGCTGACTGCGACTGAAGATTCCAATAAAACCATTCTTTACGCCTTCCTTCGAGATGGCACTCGTTTCCCATAGTCGAACCCCTCTTAAAACCCATACCCCTTGTGGGCTGAGGATGAGTGGTAAGGCAGCTAAGGGTTGCTTTGGGTATGAAACTCCGATGTGCCACTTCTCCACTCCAGATAGAATTGAGAGATCGTTCCGCCTGATATGACGTAATCGATAGTGGAAATAAATATTTCCAAATTACCTTGTCGGGGGAGTTCGCACGGTTGGGCGCGCCGCGGCGGTGTTGTTGGTGGTAATTTTGATTTTGTGTGCTCAGCTCATCTCGATCCGTTGCAGATGGCCACGGGAAGCTCGCCGACACCCCAATGGGACAGTAGGAATCGTGGCTTCATCCCTCCTTCTCAACTCCAACAGTTACGACAATCCTCTCCACTTTCCCGTGAATTCACTGATCAACGTCCACGTTCGATGGCGGCCAATTCCCTCCCCCCACAGTCTTCATCCACCCTTCGGCCGTCTCCTGCAGCAACCACCGCTCACTCCCGTTCTTCTTCTTTCTTCGCCTTTCTCAAGTCCAATGATAATGCCCCTTCCACCGTGCCCTCACGTACACTCGAACCCGGTCTGCATCGACAAGCCTCTTCAGATGAATACGGTCGGCTCGCCCTCGAAAAGCGCCCGCCACCTCTGCTATCGTCTTCCGCGTTGGACCGCAGCCCCTCTCTTCCAGTCTCAGGACAACCACAGGCTGCGCAATTACACCCAGAAATCCGTTCCGTAGTGACTTTGACTCATGCACATGCACACAAAGTTTACATGTCTGGTCTCCTGGTCCGAAGGGTCGAGCGTTTACCGGACGGACACCAGCCCATCAAGGACGAGGGATGGAGGGATGTCTGGGCTCAGCTAGGTGGCACAACCCTCAGCATCTGGGATATGAAGGAGATCGAAGAAGCGAGCAAACAAGGAAAGGAGGTGCCGCCGACATATATTAACGTTACTGATGCCGTGAGTCTCATATTTTACCGAACATCTCGCTGCCGTCTAACCGTCAAGTCAGTTCGTGCAAGTTCTCGGTGCCGTCACGTTTCCCGCGTCAGGGGGGATCCCCCCACAAAAATATAATAATGTCGTCACTCTCAACACGGCGGGATCCAACCTTATCCTCTTCTCTTGTCCAAATGCAGCCTCTCTCATATCTTGGGCTACAGCCTTCCGACTCGCTTCCTGGGAGAAATCACGCCTCGAGGAGGTCTACACTGCCCATCTCATTCGTATTACCCTGAACGAGGGTTGGTTTTGATTTCTCATGCACCGGATCCATCTTTTTGATTCTATACACAGGACGCACTGCACCCTCGACACTCGTGCGAGGCCGTAGAGAAGGCTGGGTTCGAATTCGTATCGCGGGCCAGACAGACTGGAAACACCTCTGGATGGCAGTGATGTCTGGATCGTCTAATAAGGAAGTCCCCGGGGGCCCACCCCGGCCCGGGACCCCCCCGGAGCCTCAACATAGAAGGCGTATATCCTCACTCTTTGGTCGAGATAACAACCAACCCCAGTTACCTTCGGCTCCCCTCGTTGCTTTCTACCTCTCTCCCAAGCCAAAGGACAGGAAGAAACCCTTCGTCACTCTGCGAGATGTTACGCAGGCCTTTGCCGTCTATCCTGAACGCCCTGAACTCATAAACAAGAGCACGTTGATGAAAATCGAGGGTACGATCGGGGATGAAGAAGTGGCAATGACCATGCGTGGGAGAGAGGGTTGGATCCTTGTCATGCCTGAGCTTGAAGCTGGGGTTCCTCAGGCAAACGAGACAATCCGATGGCTAATTGGTATAGTAGTGCCATTACTTCATCTTAGTTGCTGCTCATGTTGGCGACTACAGCTTATCACGATGCATTCTCGCTATATGGACGACCTCGTGCCTACTCTTGGGATCCTCGTGACCTGGCCTCGATGATGTTTGCCTACCCCGTTGGCCCCACTCGAGATGTGAGTTTCCAAATCCCCCTGCGTTGTATCCCGCTTACCAATATATATCATCGTTCAGTCTCTTTTCTTGGAGCGAGAATCGGCAGGATCATGGATCCCCGCGATGATCGCACCTCTACCGTTCGGTCCCGTCTCCTGAATATCCTCTCTCTTCGCATGCAGACCCTTTCGTCTTTAAGCGTGACCTCGAAACCACCAAATTCCAATGTGTCCCCTTCTCTTTCTTCTACGGAAGAGACAGCTAAGGGAATATCACAGGACCCATCCCTTCCTCATATCCCACCACTTAACTTCGGTTCATCGGGGACCGAGGAGGCAACGCGCCGCGCCCTCACTCCCATCGTTGAGGGCAGTGGCTTTGAGAGGGATCCGGGCCGACTGCCCATTGGTGGATCACCCATAGCCAGTTCACCTCAACAAGGTAACAACGTTAATGATTCTGCGCCACTTTCCAAAGAGGACCGACGCGAGGAGCCTGAAGTGCCGAATCCGACTCATCTCTCCTCTCCTAGTGTATACACTCCCACCGAACCGCCTTCTGTTCCTGTCTCACCGCCACATGGGGAAAGCGTGGTGTCACTCCCAAACGCGAGGCTGAGTCCGGCAACTAGGATTTCTCTTAACGGCGTTACCCCCAGCGAACGGCCTTCCACTGATAATAACCGAACCCATGGTGTTGACTCAGTCTCCTCCCCTACTTCAATTCGCTCTTTGCCTAGCTCTGCTACTTCTCCACCATCTCTGTCGCCTGCCAATTCATCTAACCCCCCGGCTTCCGTTTCTCCGGGTTTGGCACCACCCCGCACACCGTCACCCAAATTATCCATCCTAACATCACCACATTCAATGGACTCACCTGCCCGTCCGAATCAGTCATTCGCAGAGTTTGGCACAGAAGGTTTACGCCGCCAGTCGTTGACGCCTCCTGTCCTCCAGGCGGCACCGTTAGAACCATCGAAGCTGAGCCAGGATTCTCTACAAACAAGCACAGATTCATCCCGGGATGATGGGGCGCATGGTATATATGATGAAGCAGGTGTACTGTATTATCTTGACCAGTTTGAGCAAGGCTCTCTCGACACAAATCACCTGCTGGCGCCGGAGGAGGATGAGGAGGATTTTCCTTTGGAGGTTGGAGCCACTCATCCCATCATTGCCCCACTTCGCCCAAAGACAACATCTCCACCACCCCGGCCTACAAGTTCGGGACGATCATTACCAGCTCTCGATACTCACGATAATTTGCATCGGAAACCTCCGAATCAGCCACTTCCACGAACTCCCACGCTCGATTACGGTCCGGAACGGCGACCCGCTGGCGCCCGCGCAGCTCCTGTCAGCAACCGCCAAGACACTGTCATTTCAACCGCCCAGCTACGACGCAACCCCAGCGTACGAAGCAACGGAAACATTCAGCAAGAAAGTATGTCCCAACTGGAAGATCCAGATGCCGATGCTTTCGCTGCTCTGACATTCCTCGAACGACATGATGACGACGCCCCAGTTGCGCCAGCGCCAATGTCGTCTGCACCATCAGCAGCTGTTTCACCACCCCCTCGTCTACGAGAAGAGCCTCCAGCGATTGTCGAACCCGATGATCAGCCACAAACCCCGGAGAGCGAAAATGCCTCTGTGTACAAATCGTCATTCGCCCCGAGCAAAAATGCCATGCAGCGCAAAGCGAGGACCGAAGCTCAGCAAGCTGCGCACGAGGCCGCCACTCATCGTCCAGGTCGTGGAAAAGGAAAAGCAAAGAATAAACCTAAATCTGTAGGAGGATGGGGCGACAGTAGTGAGGAGGAGGAAGACGACGACGAAGATGAGGAAGATGAGGACGTGGACTCGGATGGACAACCCGTGGCTCCTCGCGATGATCGGTCGGTGTCGAACTATGCAGCATCGGTTAACCAACGTTCGTCGCGGTTTGACTCTCCACGTGGTCCATCGCCGCTCGCCAGCGCCGGCGATGCGCCCCCTCCTCAAACACATCCCCGCCCACCCAGGAACTTGCCACCTGTCCCGATTCCTCGCGGACAATGTATGTCACTTTCATTGCTTATTTCGTATGACTTCGTTTTGACTGTCTTGATTGCGCAGTTCATGATGGTGACGCTTTCGCTCCTCGTCATCTCGACCAGTCCGAGACAGGAAGAAAGTCCTATCACGAAGATGGTGTCCCTCATGGTGGTGCTGTTCCTCAGGGACCAATTCCCACTCACGCCCCCGCACCCGTTGCCCCTCGTCATATGTGGAGTCAGGTCCTCGATCCGGGCCATACACCTGGTGCCGTTCCCGAAAACTCCAACACTCGCGAGACCTTCATTCAGCTAGATTCTCCAGCGCAGGCCATGACAAAAGCATTCACTCCACACGGTCTACTTTCTGCTGGCCTCCAAGACAAAGAAGACCGTTCGGCAAAGAGGCAAGAAGAACTGGCGAGGGAAACAGGGGCTTCCCTTATTAACGTACCTAGCAAACCGCCACCTCCTCAGACCGGTCTCCTCGGTGCCATCACCGCCCACGAACGTGATCGTAAACGGGAAGGAGGTGTGGGAGCCGCGCTTACCGAGCGTGAGCGCGAAAAACGTTTGGCCGAGGAGCGGCAACGCAAGCTCGACGAACTTCAACGTCAGCAGCTGGAGCAGATGCAACAAGGAGGCTCGCTTTATGGCCAACAACTCGCCGGATATAACCCAATGATGAACCCAATGATGATGGGCATGAATCCGATGATGGGCGGTTTCATGGGTTATCCAAGCATGATGCCTGGCTATGGGAATCCCCACATGTTCGCCGCCCAGCAAGCGGCCCAGGCTTATCAACAGGCGATGTTGTCGCTCTCGCAAGCGGGCTCACAGATTGGCGCTGACGGTGGGGCACCAGGCCCGCTGAGCCCGATGATGACCGGAATGGGTGGTGCGACACCGGCACCTCTCAATCCGATGATGACTGGCGGGGCCATGAGTATGGCGGCTTTTGATCCACGGTTCTCGATGATGGGTATGCCCATGATTAATCCTATGACAATGGGCATGAACATGGGTACTCCAAGCATGATGGGCGCACCAATGGGCATGGGCATGGCGCCGATGAATACCAGCTCGGGATTTGACCCACGCATGTCGCAGTTTGACCCCGGTCTCCAGGCTCCAAGCCCCAACTTTGTTCAACCAGGACGACCCACGAGCAATTTGGGTGTGGACGCGTCCCCCGGTGCTAGTGACGGAGCTCGAAGATCGGCGAATGTCAGTCCAAGACCTCATCAGTGATCAGTGATTAGCGGTCAGGAATGAAAACAGTATGCTGGTCCTCCATGTCGATTTACCCACACGCACACGCACATCCCGTTGCTCTTAGTATGTTCCTTGATCTGGCGCGAACTTTAATATTTTCGGATTTGGACTCGTCTTATGTTGGTTTTCATTCTTTACGAGATCAGGAGTATCTTAGTTATGCCAGGGTTAACGGTGAAACGTGATAGCTATGACGTCCCGTCCGGGCCGGGCGGGAACGCGACGCGACGCGGCTGTGTGACTGGAGTGAGGATATATGCATCATCTCTTTGAGCGCGCTGAGTCCATGCTAATACGCCCAGGTTCTAATTTAACATGGGTGTTAAGTCTCTGTGGGATTTGTTGACTCCCCTAGGTCGGCCAGTACTGTGCGGTCTTCCCTCCCTCCTCTGTTACATATGAGGATGTACTGAGAACACACGAAAAGGCTGGAAACCATGGAGGGAAGGGCCCTTGCCATTGACTCCAGCATCTGGATTTACCAATTTCAGGCCACCATGCGTGACAGGGAAGGCAAGGCCCTGGTCAATGCACACGTTTTGGGCTTCCTCCGCCGAATATGCAAACTCCTCTTCTATGGAATCAAGCCAGTCTTCATATTTGACGGAGGTGCCCCTGTGCTGAAGCGGAATACCATCGTACGTCCTGAAGAGAGCGTAAAGCCTCGCAAAGGTTGTTCTAAATCTTCCCTCCTTCCGTCGTAGGCCGAACGCAAAAAGAAGAAGAGCGGCGCTGCCCTGAGCCATGCCAAGGTTGCAGAGAGGCTCCTCGCTGCCCACATGAGGCGCGAAGCCCTCAACCATGCGCAGGCGCAAAGGTGCGTCGTAGGCTGTCCGTGCACACCGGACTATCTCACGTGCACAATCGTGTATCCACAGGCTTGAAAAGTCCAAGTCGCTGAAAGGGAAAGGCAAGGAACCTGCCCGGCCAGTCATCATAGATGAGAATACGGTATATTTGGAGGACCTGATGGGCGACGCGCCGAGGATACCCAACACGCCCAAAACGCCGAGCAGGAAGGACGACACCTCTTCCGCCCCGGGCCCATCCCCATTCTCCAAGTCCAAGAACCGCTGGCATGATCATGATCCGTATCGACTCCCTGAGGTCGATCTCGAGCAGCGTGTAGCCAAAGTGACCCGGTCCGTCGTCCCTGATCCGCGATTGGCCACCGAGGAAGAGCTCCGCGCGTTCATCGAGGAGATGCGCCCCGAAGACCTTGACGTCACTGCGCCTGCCTTTAGGGAACTCCCCACCGAGGTGCAGTACGAGATCGTCGGCGATCTTCGTCTCAAATCCCGCCAGATGTCCTACAAGCGCCTGCAGAACATGCTTAAAAAATCTCGCACGCCCCTCGATTTCTCGAAGGAACAGATCAAAAACCTTCAGCAGCGGAACGCGCTCACGCAGCAACTATTGGTCACCACCGACACCATCGGACAGGCGCACGTTTCCATCCCTGTTCGGATAGCGAGCGAACGGAACAGGGAGTACGTCCTCGTCAAGAATACAGATGGGGATGGCGGCTGGATTTTGGGGATTCGCGACGACGGCAGCAAAGAAAATCCTATCCAGATCGATCAGGATGCAGCGTCGCCGAAAGGGGAACTTGGAGACAGCGACTCGGACATGGAAGAGGTTGCAATGTTCGTCGTCCCGCAGAATGTCTTCTTCCCACCCACGTTATTGTCTGACCCATGATGCTGCCTACAGACCCGGACAGTCCTTGCCCGACTCCGACCTACACGAGTTTCAGAGACACATGGCTTTGGCGGGTATCGGTAAACGTAGGACACCGAAAAACAACCCGACGCCGCTCTCGACAAAATCCCAAAAACTGAAGCGGAGAGCCCAGCCATTGTTTGGCGTTGACACCGATGAAGATTCCCCGCCATTAGCCGTCGCCGATGACGATGATCCTGTCATGCAGCTGGCGCTTCGGGAGTCCCTGGAATCCCAAGAGAAAGCTGACCTGCAGCACGCTTTTGAAATGTCCCGCAACGAGTCCCAGGAGCAACAATCCGCAGAGGCCACCCCTACCGCAGGGAGTAGCATTGACGTCACAGAAAACTTGGCCAGTGAGGCTTCTGATGGCGACGAGCTGAACGTTCCTGGCCGTCTCGAAACTGCGTTGGCGATTGCAAACGCAGGGCCGACGCCCAAGTCCATCTCAATGGCTCAAAGGCCTTCATCTTCGTTCCCAGAAGCGTCTTTCTTCAACGCCCCAAACCTTTTAATTGACCACGCGTACCCATTGCCTGATCCCAGCGAGGATGCACCACTCGAATATCTCAATGAGCTGGATGAAGTTGCACAGGCAGTCTCTCCAATTGTCAGTTCGCACACTACTCCGAAGACTGTGCATGTCTCGCTAGGACCTCTTCCAACAGATGCAGATGAATTTCCTCAGGTCGAAGCCGTGGAGGAACGAATTGAGGATGATGGCGATTCTGACGAGGACATGGAACCCGTTCCTGTCCCGATACCAGAGAACACGTTATCCGTGCCTACTACTCTCCTCGATGGAACCCCGAAACTTGAGGACATGGTTTCAACCCCTAGACGCGCGACAAAAGTGCACTTTGACAATGATACTCTCCCGACTGGCCGGACCAGTGTGATCAAAACACCGTCCCCGGATTCAGAAGTCCATCACCCTGTCCAGAAGCCGGTCGCCGAGCCTGACTCTGAAGGAGAATATGTGATTAGTGATTGGTCTCGCTCCCCATCTCCCGTCGCGGATGCGCTTCTCGCTACGGAGGCCCCAGCATCGAACGCGTCTACCGTTGAGGATTCTTGGGACGCCGCGCAAGAGATGGACCCACATGCAGAGGAAGGCGAATTTGCCCGCTTCTTATCTCAGGTCAAAGGAAGAGATCTGGACGACGTCCGACGTGAGATCGACGAGGAAATCAAGACACTGAACCAGCAGAAGAAAGCAGCCATGCGCGATTCTGAGGATATCACTCAACAGATGATCGCCCAGATCATGGTTAGGTCTTATCACGCGTGTCTGTATCCTTCCGAATACTCACTACCGCCTAGGTGATGCTCCGTCTGTTTGGTATCCCATACATCACGGCCCCCATGGAGGCGGAAGCGCAGTGCGCAGCGCTCGTTGAGCTTGGCCTCGTCGAAGGTATTATCACGGATGACTCGGACGTGTTCCTTTTTGGCGGGGCACGGGTGTACAAGAACATGTTCAACCAATCCAAGACTGTCGAGTGCTTTTTCCTCGCCGACTTTGCGCGCGAGCTCGGCATTGACCGCGAGAAACTCGTGCAGCTCGCATACCTCCTGGGTAGTGATTACGTCGAAGGCCTCCCCGGAGTTGGCCCCGTCGTCGCCATGAACTGCTGAAAGAATTTCCTGGAGGTGATGGTCTGCACAAGTTCAAGGACTGGTGGCAGCGGGTACAGTCAGGGCGCGACAAGCCTGAGGAATCCCAAAGCAAATTTCGACAGAGATTCGTAGGTCGACATATCGTGTCGTATTTTGGTTGCATGAGAATTTACCCATGATGTTCATATGCACAGAAGAGAAGGTTTAGAACCCTTTACATTCCTGACGATTGGCCGAATCCTGTTGTGGTATGTACGAGAACAAACTCCACGGCTCCCTTCCCGCTGATGGCGTTCAGCGGGATGCTTACTACCACCCTGCCATCGATGACTCTGAAGAACCGTTCAAGTGGGGACTCCCAGATCTGGATGGACTACGCGAGTAAGCGCCTCCAAGGGACGATAATATTGGGGCTGACTACGCGGAACAAAGCTTCCTTTTACAGGAGCTTGGATGGAGACAATCCAAGGCTGAAGAGCTCCTGTTACCGATCATCCAGAAGATACAAAAACGTAACCAGGTGTGTCTTCCCCACCACACCGCGCGGAGTTCACCTTTCTTGACGCACACGCCTTGTGCACTCGTAAGGCACAAGCACTGAATAAACAAGGCAACTTGAATGAATATTTTAGTGTCAATTCGGCCGGTGGTGTTGTCGCCCCGCGAAACCGCAAAGCTTATGCGAGTAAGCGGCTGCAACAGGTCGTCAACGACTTCCGCGATCAACGGAAGAGAGAGGCCAAGTCGGGCAACAAGGACGCGCAGCACGATGCTTCGTCCTCCTCCTCTTCGGGAGGTGACGTTGAAGTCCCTCCGCAGCAAGTCGCTAAGCGCGGCAAGGGGCGCGGAGGAAGTTCGATAGGTGATACCGGGAAGATGAGAGAGAGAGGAGGGAAAGGGAGCGCACGGGGCGCGCGAGCTGGGCCCAAGCGAAAGCGCAGGCGCAGTATCACCACTAGTAGTGGCAGCGACGATGGAGGTGGGCCAGACCCGCATTCGCAGACTGAGACGCCGCAGCCTCCGCCAAGCGGGACAGTGTCTCGTCCACGGGCGCGACCCGCTTTCAGAGGAAGGGGGAGATCTTAGAAGATATCAGGGCTGTGACCCTGCAGTCGCATTATTGGGGTAGATCATCTATACACGTACATGCCATTCCTTGCATTCTTACATCCAAGATGACTTGTTCTATGCCTTCCTCTGCTCCGAACCGGCGCAGGTCAGCAGATTCGAATGGCGAGCAAGCAAGCGGTGGAGGGTTTCGCCCTGTATTTTCGAGCGACTAGCATCAATTCGCCATCCAGATCGTTGCAAGTCAGCCCACCCATTTGTAGACAGTCACTGCGGCGTTTCCAAGATGAATTGTATCTGTTCCTGACTCCGGGTCCAGACAATTGTCGACAAGATGGACTGCACCACGACAAAGATCATGTGAAGGAAGAGGGCCACGTGCGTAGCTGGGCACATAACCGTATTTGTGTGTGTTCTATGATGGACAAGCCGATCTGGACAAAACGGTGTCCTGAAACATCTTTTGAATGGGACTGGCAGAATCGATAAGAGAGACGTGTTCTGCGCCAGTCCAACATAGGCAAGCGCACCACGCCCGGATTGATGGTGCACGGTGGCACGGGATCATGGACTTACCCATGAAACGAGGATGGGATATCGGTGAGCGCATCTGCTGCGATGGGTGTCCAAGGAACAAGATCAGATGGGCTACTTGAAGTCTGATTCGAACCATGGGCAGGAGAGCTTTGGGGTTGCGTAGTCTGGGAAAGGAATCTCAGAACTGCAAGTAGGGCACGAATACTTGTCTGTTCGCATAAAGGCATATTGGACAGGGAATGTACTATTCATGGGGTATCCACTACCCCAAGCTCCACTGCTAGTACTTATGAGTGGACAATTGACTGAGGTTAGTGCTGTGAGACGCCAGCCATTGTTGTGCTATCTGTACACTCAATAACACTACGTGCAGCAGTTCTCAGGAGGTAATATTTCTGATACAACCAAGCTAAATACCATTGTATCTCTGTTCAAACATATTTGCGTGGGCTATTACAGTAACATGCATCGTGCAACGCTCAACTTAATAGGCCTGCAATTTGGGTGAGGCACGTCCTTGTCACGGTGCCTGGTAGCATTTTCACGACTAAATCCGCTCTAACATTCAATCGAAGGCCGAAAGCCTGGGGGTGGCCGGGGCCCGAGAGATACGCCGTCCAATGCAAAGATGTTTGAAAAGAATGCCGTTTGAAAAGAATGCTGGATTGAGCAGTCCTGGTTACACGGCCACTAGACTCGGAGATTCATCTCACTTGGGGCGAATGTGAATAATCGAGCTTATGCTCAGGCAACCAAACAAAGTCCAAATTGTGAGACAGTGACAGTTACGGTAACCCTAAATGAAATGCCAAAAACGAATTTGACGACCCCCACTCACTCACTCACAGCGGGGCAACTGGGCCAACTGTGGGGAGACAACATGATGTGAAGCCATGCGAACGATTAGCCTAGCGCAGCCACGACCACAAGCGATGTCCCAGGAAACACGCTAAACGCAGTGATAAGCGCAGAGGCGCCGTGGTTTACCGTCGGATCTGACTAAAGTGGAAAGCGGAATCGGAATGAAAAGTACAGTAATAAAGGAGCTGTGGAATGGAAAGAACACCACTGAGACATTGGCAGGATCTGAATTGCAGCCAGGTCATATGCCAGCCCAGGCAATGGCTTCAAGTTATAATTAATAGCAGAAACTAGACAGCGTCCCGGGCCTTCAAGTCACCCTCAAGTTGTCGCATGACAAAGTCCAAGCTATGCGGGAAGTGTACCTCTACACGGAATACGGAGGGTCCCAGGCCAAATATGTTGTGTTGTATACAGATTAGCACCGTCTCAGAGAAAACACATTGATTGACCCAGCCGCCCGATTTTGAGATACTGTAATGAACTATGCGCTTTGGGCCTAATAGTCGCTTAGCTGCTGTAGGACACGCTTGACAGTCGGCGCTCAGCCATGTGGTTTTGGAAAACGGCGTTCTAAAGCGCCTATATCGCGGACCCAACACACGACTATAAGCTGAACTATTCCACCATTGACTAGTACTTTAGAAAACCCGAGCGAATTTGAAAGTCGAACGGATAGCTTATGGAGGTTTGCAGGAACGACTGCCCATGGTTATCGCCAATCGAACAACACTCAGTTTGGGCCACGAAAGGATGGACTCGCCATCACACTAGGCAACACGAATTGATACGATTTTCGTTTCGGATGGATGAATGCGTGTCTGATGGATAGCAGGATAGGAACACTTGGATTATGGAATGTAATGACAGGTTAGCTACGGGAAAGCTAATCATCCTCTTCCAAGATCTCTACATTGGCCTGAAAGGAGACTGATGAGATGGGTGGGTCGGGAACGCACAAGGAAGAGGGTAGCAGATCGGAAAACTCACCTTGTTCTCTTCCATCCCCCCTAATTCCTTTACGAGACCATTGAAAGGATATTGACGTGGGATGGAAGGTCGCTCGGGCACGAAGGCATAGTTGCAAAGGAGACCAAAGGCGACAAAGCCTGATACAGCGATGGTAAAATGGCGCAGCGCGGTGGCCGGAGCAACGTGGGGAATATCGGCGCCCCACATGGAATACATCTCTTCACGCTCATGCATCTGACATTGGCTAAGCACATATTGAAAGAAGGTAATGGAACATTTGCCATACCGTGTCGCCAAAGTTGCGTCTCATCTGACTGTCCCACCAGCCATGGGCAGGGAGTGACTGCCTCGAAGTATTGGGTAGTTGGGGATAACCATTCAATTGGGGATCAAGCTCTTTCTGTGCATGCACTGAATAGGCCCTAAAACGATGGGAATGAAACGAAGAGGCAGTTGGCCTCCTAGGTAGGACAAGTCGAACTGGGTGTAACCTCATCGGCGTTGGTCGTTTGGGACGGGCGGGATGTGCCGGATTGGGAGGGGGAGGGACGGACCGGGGCGGGACGGGGATGTCAATGTATTGTGTCGTGTCGTTCCGCGATCGATGTTCACGTCACTCAGCTCAGCGGCGCAGCGGGATTCTTGCATTGCTTCCGCCTTGCCTTATGTAGGCTTAGCCCTGATTCCTGTTCTCTTTTCACGATGCCAACTCTCCCTCCATTCGGGGCCCGCACTCGCCATTCCCCTTACCCCTTCGACCATGTTCTCCAAGCATCTAAAACAGCGCCCCTTCGTCCCCCTCGCCGGCGATGACACACATCAGGGCCTCCCCTTGTATCGTGATGTGGGCCATGGTCTTCGAAGAGGTCACTCACAGAAAACGCGTTCATTTCGCCTGCCCACGGTTTATTCAAACTCGCTCACCGACCTGTGTGTACCACTCACTTTAGATGTGCGCGTCCTGACACCCTATCTCGTCAAAGCCATAACTGGGATACTATGTTTATGGAACGCCTAATGGGAGGCATCACGATGCACAAACCAGCCGTCGTACCGGCGGTTGTGCTTAGTCTCGGCAATGGCTTCGATTTTTGGGCCATCAATGCTGCGCAGAAATGGCTGGTCTGTGTCCAGCTCACTACACTCAGGTCTCTCCTATTCTGACCTTGCCTTGCGGCCTCCGTTGCAGAAATGTCGAGTTATTGCGCACAGTCTTCTGGGTATGCACAAGGATGGAATGGACGCCCTTATTCGAGCGATGAGGCTCACTGATCGTGTAACTTATGTCCGTGGAGATCCCTCGTATGTCCCTCTCACTCCTTTCACCAGCACAAGCTCATCGCCCTAGGAGAGACCTCTCACTCAATTTCCCCGATAATACGTTTGATATGGTGCGGTTGTCCTACTGCTCCTTGAATCTTGCGGAAACCGAGGTCAGTACGGACAAACCGTTTACTCAAATGTCAGCTCATCGTATTTTTAGTGGTACGTCTTTCTACAGGTCGGTTTATGCCTTGTCCCTTCCACACAATTCCTTGATTTTACCCTCTCTCACAGGAGGTTAATCGTGTCTTGAAACCTGGAGGTGTTCTGGAGGTGTGTCTCTACATATGGGTCGCTTCGATATACCTTAAACCAAGTTGTCACCTATCAGATCATCGACGAAGATCTTCTTTTCCCTGGTCACAGGCCTCTTGAACCAAATCCTCATGACAATGTACCTTCAGCGCAACAACTTCACCCACAATGGGGCTTTGTACCACCCTCGAGCCTAGGATCTGCTCTGGATACGCGCTCTATTGATGTCAAGACCACTGCATCCTTCTCTCTGTCCAGTTTTGTGCACTCTGAAAGTCAGCATGACTGGAATCGCTCCGAGGTTTCGTTTTCGTCTTTGCAGTACGCTGTTGACCCAGTCGACCATTCGAAATTAACCAGAGCTTGGCATGAAATGCTCACATCTCGGTGGATATCAGCGAGTATCACCTCGGTGTTACCATTTTATCTATCGGCTATTTTCCAAGACCTCCGTGCTCTACCTGCGCTCGAAATTTACATCTCCCCTAGCTCTACGCGGCACACATTTTCTTCAAAGGGATCCCAGCAAATGATCGACCCTGGGCCCTTCCGCCGCCTTACGCATGCTACTGTTAAAGACGATGCCGATTCTTCTGTGACATGGATACAGGCTAGCGAAGCACCTCCCTATTTTATACCCTCCCACGCGCAGATGCATCTAGCGCGTATGGTCGCCATCGTGGCCAGCTGCAAGGAGGCCATTTGGGGTGCATACAACAAGTTGTACAGTGCCGACCGCAGATTACCTCGTTTAAGTGACAAGCCAGGGAAAACGAATGTACACACCATACGCGAAGAATTTGAGTACCACTGGTTAAACTGGGAATGGTAAGGGTTTTCCACTGTCCTTTGTCTCCTTAGACTGATGACGATGTGTTTGTAGTGACATGCGATCACAAATCAATATGGCCTCCGATGTGCAAGAGCGTCTGCAGTGGGTTGTCGGCTTGCCACCGCCCGAACCAGATTCGGATTGTGGGCGTTGGCTCAAGAGTGTCAAAGATGTACAGAGCGAAAGAGACCTCATTGGCCTTGCATCACCCCATCCGGTAAAGAGACCCGAGGCTATTCGATGCGTGAGGGGATTTGTCGCACGGAAGTTCTGCGGAAGTACTCCCGAGACGAGTTTTCCCGTTTCCAAGTGGTAGTGGTGGCACCAGTTTTCGCTCAGTATGTTCTTGTTATTTTTGAGCTGTATGGCTTGCTTGTCGCCTCTGCACCTGCTTCGTTACCTTTTTATGTACATACTTGCTTCTCATTTACACTCACTAGTCGTAGCACCAGCTAATTCCTGATCTGTACCAGACGACGTCATATCCTAATTAAGTAATCTGAGTTGGTCAGATCTAATCGGATCAAGTTCAAGTAGCGAGTCGTTTCCATTCACTTCACCATCTCATTCTCTCACACTCTGGTCAATCTATTCGCCTGAATCATGTCGGATTCCGAAAAGACTGCACCAGCATCTGCCGCCCCAGAAAAGCCACGCTCAACCGCAGAGGCTGATATTACTAAATATAAGGTCTGAGGTTTTGTCCATGGCCATCCAAAGTCTTTTTCTTATCTTTGTGTTGTTATGATGGTAGGCTGCAGCTGACATTGTCAACGTTGCTGTGAAAAGGCTTGTGGAGATATCCGTGGAGGGCGCAAATATCCTCGATCTCTGTGTCGAGGGCGACAGGCTCATCGAAGAGGGCACCGGCGCCGTGTACAACAAGTCTGTTAAAGGAGTCAAAGTCCTTAAAGGTTCGTAATGTCTTTCGTTCTCCTGGAATCCCCCTTGGCACCAAACAACTGACGAATCGATTCGACTTTTTTTTTTTTTTTTCAATTTTACTCTATTCGGTTTGGTTTCTCCCACTTGCTAGGACTCGCCTTCCCAACGTGCATCTCGGTGAACAACTGCGTTGCGCACTTTTCGCCACTTGCGTGCGTTTCCCATTTTGTTTTCCTCTTATATTCACTCACATACCGTTTGCACGATCGCTATTAAACCCACGCGGTTTATCACCCACCCACCCCCACCCCCCCTTTTCATATCCTACCTCACCCCACCCTTCCTGGCCATCACTAACCCCCCTTACAGCTCGGACCCGCTCTCTGCACAGAAGCTCGCCAAGGGTGATGTCGTGAAGCTGCACCTGGGCGCCCACATCGACGGCTTTGCTGCGATCAGCGCTGAAACGATCATTGTTGGGGCAACGCCAGAGAACCCCGTAACGGGCCGCCGCGCGGACGTGCTGCGGGCGGCGTGGTCTGCCGCCGAGGTAGCGATGCGTCTCTTGCGCGTGGGCAATAAGAATTGGCAGGTCACGGAGGCGGTCAGTAAGGTGGCGTCGGCGTGGGATTGTAAACCCGTAGAAGGTGCGTTCTGGCCCGGATGGAGAGAAGGTCGGCGATGAGAATGTGGTTAATGACAACTGATTTTGCGCGGATACAGGCATGCTGTCGTGCCAACAGACACAAAACGTGATCGATGGCAAGAAGCGTATCATTCTCAACCCGGCTGAGGGACAGAGGAGAGATTTCGAGGCGGTCACGTTTGCGGAAGGTGAGGTGTACGGAATCGACATCCTCGTATCATCGGGCGAAGATGGCAAGGTGAGTTTACCCTTTTTTGGCAAAAGTCTCTATCACGCATTTGTTCCGGCGGGTGTTCAATGTGATGTGGTGCAGGCGCGGTTGGAAGAATCGCGAACGACGATTTATCAGCGCGACCACACGGTAACATACCAGCTAAAGATGAAGACATCGCGTGCGGTATTCTCAGAGGTGCAGAAAAAAGCGGGTCCATTCCCGTTCAACGTACGTGTGCTCGAGGACGAGAAGCGCGCGCGTATGGGACTGCAAGAGGCAGTACAACATAGTTTGGTCAAGCCGTACGAAGTCGTGTACGCTTCCCTCCCACTCATACCTTCGGACGCTATGTTGATAAGGAGATCCAGGTACACGCCATCGAACACCTTTGTCGCCGCATTCCATTTCACGATCGCTCTGCTCCCTGGTGGACCTTCGTTACTTACACATCCGCCGGTGTGGTACAAACCGGAGCTTGTGAGGACGGAGAAGGAGCTGGAGGATGAAGACCTTAAGGAACTACTGACAAGAAAGCTCAGAGAAAACAAGAAACAAAAGAAGAAGGCCGCAGGGGGTGAAGGCGAGGTAGAAGGGAAGTGATCACGAAGTTCTCTGGGAGTAGATGTAAGAGAGGAAAGAAGAACGGATGGAGATATGATTGGATAGCAGTGGTGTAAGAAGGTACAGCTGCGCCGTGGATTGGCTAGCGGATGGACTAGACCGACGGGTGTGAATGGGATGCTGACCGCTGCTCTGCATCGTCGGCAAACTGGCTGATCGTGCGGACAACGAGGTCGATATTTTCGAGGAAGGAATTGAGAGTGAGACGAGCTAGTCGGACGGTTAGAGTGGAAAATGTCCTAGCACACGGATGAACGTCAGGAAGAGGGCGTGTTTATGACGCACGTACGCAACCAGGACATCACCGTCCAGCGTGAGCTCACGTATAACGACATGCGACTGAAGCTCTCGATCGACCTCGATGACCTGCTTCGCGATGGAGGCGTGCCTTGGATTTGCAAATGGGATGCGGATGGAACTTTTTAAGATTATCCACTTTACTCTCAAAAGAACGAGCAGACATCATCAGCGGATGACCTCACATTTTATGCCAATCACCTTGGCCGGTGGACGTCGTTGTTGATGAGACGGACATGAGGTCAAGATCGTCACCGGGCCGTGTTTACCCGATGGGCCATCCGGTCTCGCTTTTTTCACACTTTTCACGCGTCCACAGTGACCGATGACCCCTATGACCATGACCACCGCACCTGGCCCGCTGGCCCGACCACACGTGTCCTCTGCCTTTTTACTCCCTAGCTGCGATTGGAAACACCCCCGTGCCCTCTTACCCCGTCTTGCATCTTTTCCATCGTCTTTTTTATCGCCCCCATAGATCGTTCAGCGAAGAATGCTTGTTGTACCAACGCTTGTTCTTCCTCGCGATGATGAGCTGGAGATACTCGGTCGTACCGTCGAACAGACACTGGGGCGATCTGTCGAGTCGATCGATATCCTTGGGAGAGGTACGTCTCGGTTCTGTCTCGCTCGTCATCCGCGCAAATGGCGGTGCTGATATAGATCGTTTCTCCTTTGTTCGTTTTAGACCCGCTGAGCAGGGCAAGCCTATCGCGTGGCTTTTGTCTAAGGATGTGCATGCTCACCATAAATTTTCTTGTTTTTTTTTTTGTAGACGTTCTCTGTTGCCATGCAGGATGGAAGTAATGTCATCGCCCGCATCGCCGACTCGCATATGCCTACGTGTATCATGGAATCAGAGGTTTGTCGCTTTTCAATATTGCAGAGTCTCTGGACTCTACTGTTTCGCGTGCAGATTGCGACGATGAATTGGGTCCGGGAACGGACGTCGATCCCTGTGCCTAAAATCTTGGCCTATGAGCTCGATCAGTCCCATGCGCTGGGGGCGCATATTCTTCTTGAGAAGGCAAGGCCTAATTCCGATCTTTGATTTTGATTTTGGTCTCTGACATGACGTCGGTTTTTGATGCATGCAGGTTCCTGGTGTTCGTCTAGACGCCATCTTTGAGGACCTCCCCGCGGAGTCGCAGGACTCGTTGGTCAAGCAGCTCGCGCAATACATGGTCGAGTTGTCGCATCTCACTTTCCCGACCATCGGCTCCATTGTCCTTCCTCAATCCTCCGGCCTGTCTCCCCCGTCGTTGCCAGCATCTTCATCATCCTCTCCGGCTCTTCCGTCCCTCGGCCCACTCACGCACCCATGTTTCTACATTGAGGGCCGCACTGCGCTCTCGATCGACCGTGGCCCATTTCCAACAGCGCGCGCATACTTCCTTGCCTGTGCTGACCGTGAGCGAGCTGCGACCCGCGCACTCTTCATCCAAGGTGCCCCCGCGGGAGCCGAGTACCAAGCCCTACTCGCCGACACGCAGGCCATCGTCGAGCGTGCCGTCACTCTGCTCATCGAGCTCGTGCGCCGCTGCGAGGGTCTCGACAACGCTGACCCAGACCTCGCTCGGTACGCGCTCGATTTGCACGAGCTCGGGCCGAAGAATATCATCGTCGCGCAGGACGACCCTACGCGCATCGTGCGTCACCTTCCCCAGCTCCCTGTTGGAGAAGTGTACTCACTACATCACCCTTCCTAGCTGGCGATCATCGACTGGCAGTCCGCATCCGTCCGGCCGTTGTGGCGCTGTGCGCGCACGCCGTATTGGCTCTTGCCCTCGCTCGCGGGCGACGATGATGCAAGCAAGCAACGACTGCGCAGCGTGTTCCGCGCGGCGGTGGCGAACGACCCAGTCTTTGCCCGTGCGGTCGATGCGGACGATACCCGCCACGCTCTGGACGAGGTGGCTGAGTACGACGCGTTCCGCGATGGCTTCCTGGTCCTGCCGACTCTGCAAAGCATGTACGTTTTTTTTTCTTGTGGCCAAACCACCCTGTGGTTTCTCTCGTTGACTTGTGGTTGATGTTAGACTGGCTACCCTTCCTGGGGAGGAGGACGTTGAGGGCCTGCGTAGGCTCCTCGATCCGCAGACGCTCGCAGGTCGCGCGGCGCGCATATCGCTGCTTACGACGGGTTCCGGCGTTCTCTCACTCGCCGCGTCAGCGTCGGGTAGCCCTATGAGTGACTCACCCATCGCCTTTGGTTGGAATCGTAAGCTATACCGATACTCCGTACCCCCAACTCCTCGCTATTCTGTTCCTCCGACGCCGATCGCATGACGACCACCAGCGCTGCCATGGATGAGCGTAGCTTAATTATGCGACTTTGACATTGTTTATTATTGCAGTGCTAGCTCGCTTCGATCTACCTTTAACGATCTACCCTTGAAAGTGATGATATAGATAAGTGTTTTTTGAGTGATACATTGAGGTATTGCATCATATCCCGCGGGTGATTGCAGCATAAGATGAAGAAAAAAGTCCGATCGAGTGTGTAATACGGTTGGACATGCGTCGCGCCAAACGAAGCGATGACCAAAAACTCGACCATGGCACAAGAAATGTAAGACGTAAAAAGATTGTGGGCCTCCCATCAGACATTACGTTAGGGAAAATACGATTTACTTTCGTGGACAGTTTCGTAAAACGAAGGAAGAAGTTTCAGAAAAAAATTAGAGCACGAAGAGGGCAGAGGCGATGACAACGATCATGCCGAGAAGGACGACATGCGATGGAATTTGATCGGTCGAGGGGTGACTACTGCCCCCTTTTGCATGACTTGTTGTATTGGCCTTGGCAGTGGCGGAGCTCGTGGAGCTCGGTGAGCTGCTGGACGTAGGGGTTGCTGATATCGACACGCTGTTACAGGGCGAAAAAAAAAAAGAAAACAAAGATTACGACAGATCAGTCAGTTTCCGCCGTAGACCAAAAAAGAAAAAAGAAAAAAGAAACGGGAAGAGATGATTAGAGAGTGTTTTGAATAGGTATACGTATACGTACGACAGGGTGGCGAGTGGAGCGAGCTCCGGCGATAGACAGCTGGTATCGTTACTTGGTTCAACTATGATCTAAGATAACCGAAAAAAAAAAAAAGCAGGGCCAATAGTCAGTGCGGTGGCGCTGTGAAGTATTGTAGAAGTGGTGGAGTGGGGAGGGGGGGGGTTGGGGAGATGCGATTGGGATGCGTACGGGTAGGGACCACCCTTCGTCACTGAGAGCGTCCTCGACTGAGATTTGGACGATCCAGCCGCCGGGAAGAGTGACGTTCCACGTGACGGAATTGGTTGTGATTTGGCCCAGGTCTGCACTACGGGTGCGGGGAGGCCACCGGTGCGTGTATTGTAAGTGTAGTTGTAGTTGTTGATTGGGTGATGGATGTGGATACATATATATATATATATGTGCATGCGTGTGTGTGTGTGTATGAGAACACAAAATCAATCAGCGGATGCGATAGGATGGGACGGATAAACTTACACCGAGTAGCCACATGGATTGCTCTGATTTGCAATGAGGATGTCGTATGGGGGCAATGTGTTATTCCAGGACAGGTACGCAGGTTGGCACTGTGGGGCACATTGCCATGATCAGGGGCGGGGCCAGAAAGCGTTTGGGCGTGGTGCATGTAGATGAGATGGTGGTGGCACACTGTTACCTGAGTGAATGCGGGTGTCTGGACGGTAAATTGGGCAGCGCCGACGACGGTACTGGAGAGGAGGATGACAAGGAGGGTCGTAGAGAACAGTGCCATGAGCATTCCCATTTTTTTGTACGATGTAAACACGGATAAAGGGAGGGGGAGGGGAGGATGGGAGGGCGCGGCAGGTGGAGAATAACGGGAAATTCGTTATCCTTCTTGGTGGCCTTCGAAACACCGGCCGCTTGACGACGTCCTCCGAGGTTCTCTCCTCGCAATCATGGAACACCTGCCATCGCATGCGAGAATTAACGGCATACTTCGTCACATCGCCACTCACTTAAAAGGATTGGTAGCTCAGGCTCAGCCAGCCAGACTTGCTCTGAATGAATGGTCATTTGTCTCTTTCTATTTATATTCTCGGCTCTGTCCTCCTCTCTGATAATAAAGAGATCACCATCGCTAAGAGCGGACAGACATGAGCTATCATACAGGCAAGTAACCGTCATCCTACAGCCTGCTCTTCCCCGTGAATTCCGCAAGTTCCGTTCGCTTGCTTATCCTGCAAACAAACAAACAGACGCACAAACAGAACTGTTAAGTCCGAGGATCAAGTCACGAATGAAATCATACGTGTGCTCACCCTGAGTGAGGGACAGGTAATGGCTCCACTTTCAACCCCCGAGTAATGGACCGTTGCCCCACTGGAACATAATCTCGCTTCCCTGAGCCGACGTAAACCTGACCTCAGTGTCAGCGGGCTTCCTCAGCGCAGCCGTGTACCAGACGCTCGCACCTGACGTGGGCGCCAGATTTTGACGCCACCTTCTTGAAGCATCATCTACGGGTAAAATTAGGGCACCAAGTCGTACAGATGATAGTAGAGGAACATGCCTGTCGCCAGTGGGCCAACCAACCTACCACACGTGGTACAGCAAAGAGAACAGGGAAGAAATCGAGGGGGAAACCTTGTCTGCGATAAATGCCTAGCATACCTTTCCGATCATCGGCCGCTTACCCATCGCTCGATAGATTAATCCGCTACACGCCACAAGAACTACCTTCACTTCCATTCTATGAAGCGAGGAGCGACGAAGAGCTTACCTCCTAGGAAACGTAGTGAGCACCCTTGTAAGAGGAACGAAAATGGTGAGACATACCAAAAGTCTACATTTGGCGCCAATCGACGCTTCACGAAGTATTCGTCTTTGATCGCGGCGTCATGGAGAGCCATTGCTGTCTCCAGCAGCTCGTCCTTTCCAGTCCTATGAAAATCGGATTCAGCCGATTGGGAGTCACGGCCATATATGAGACACATTACACTTTGAACACCTCGTCTGCTGTTTTTCTAATGATGAAAGACCGAGGGTCGGAGGTTTTGTATACCCTGTAACAAAAATTATTTGGACATTGAAAGACATGTGGGCCAACCTGTCCGCAGGACTCACCGGTGACCAAAACCTGAGAGAACTTTTTCACGCCGCTTCACTGCACTGAGGAAAGCTGGAACATTCTCAGGGCTGTCGAAGGTTACTCACAGAAACGGACGTAGTATGGGAACGGGCGAACACACCTTCCTATGGAGATGAGCATCCGAATCACCGCCTCGTTGGCACCGCCTGGGTTCCCGGTCACTCTAGGACAACATGAATACAATTTATTTCCTGCTCACCATGAAGAGGCCCACTGAAAACCAGAAATATGTTAGCACGGCTTCCCACAACATCGAACAAGACGCTCACTATAACGATGCACATCCAGCTCTGTTCAAGGCATAACCCTTACGTCAGTTTACATACATACATAGAATCGAGAATGTCACGGACGCGATAGCCGAATATGGGTCAACCAATGAGCTGCCTGTCTGAAGCACGGTAGTACAGCTTGCGTTGAGTTCGTGGTCGGCGTGCAGGAGGAACAGCACATCGAGCGCCTTCTCGAGTACGGGAGACGGCTTGTAGTTCTCCTGGCCGAGGTGATCCATCTGGTACAGGAACCTTCGACAAAGATGTCAAGGACTGGAGAGCAAAGGAGCGTGGGGAGCGACGCACTGTCCGGTATACGAGAGCCCTGCCGGCGGCGTGACGAACTCACGGCCCTGGCGGATACGATAGGCCATCCTGTAGCCAGTTCAGCTCTAGGTGAGTGTACTGTAAGCGCCGCATAAAGGGGGCCCTGCACGTACGCGGCGAGTGTCGTGGCCTTCCCGATGATCCTGAAGACCTGCCTATCCATGTTTGCGAGTGAGGACTTGTCGCCTTGCGTGAAGAGTTTCTGGCCTAACGTGGACCGAGTTCTCCGTTCACCGGGAACCGTCGCGCGAAAGAGCATAAAGGGGACACGTACCTTGCAAGGAGGGATTGGCCTCGCTGTAATATGACCCGAGGTACGAGAATGCGCTCGTGAGGATTGCCATCGGATGCGCGTCATACCTAGCAAGCAAAGCAGGCAGGCAGCGCCCTCACAATCAGCACCTGGACACACCAACCACGCCGCCGCCGCACACGGATCAGTCTCTGCGGGGAAACAACACACACCGGAAGGAGCGGAAAAAGGTCTCCGCGTCCGCGTGCACAAAAGTGTGCGACATGACCTCGCTCTCGAACAGCCTGAGCTGCCTCTCGCTGGGTAAGGTGCCGTATATGAGCAAGTACGCCGTCTCGAGGTGCGTAGAGTGCCGCGCGAGCTGCTCGATCGGGTAGCCGCGGTAGCGCAGGATGCCAGCGTCGCCATCGATATACGTGATCTGGCTCTGGATGACGGCGGTGTTAAGAAAGCCCTTGTCAGACACGCGGAGGCCCTTGGGCGTCTCGTTCTCTACACGTTCCCCCGGCTTGAGCGGTGCGGCAATCGCCTTGAAGGCCGTCGCCAATACCGTGTTATTCTTGATTCTACGCCCTTGTCTTAGTCTTACTCCTGGTCGAAAGGAGACGAGAGCGACGTACGGGATAGTGTATGTCTTCCCGGTGCGGTTATCGTGAACGGTAAGACTCTCGTCAGTAACGGCATTATCGACCACTGGACGACCCATAATGGAAGATTTCGGAGGAACGGAGGAAAGAGGATGTGTGTCCTCTGGACTGGCCTTTTAACTAAACCCCGTGGGGTGTGTGGGTCACCAACTGAACCGGAGAATTCACGTGTTCTCGTCTTGGTCGTTACACCGCCCACAGCCACAGCCGGCAGCCGAACCCACAACAAACTCCTCACAGGTTTCACGGGCCAGTTCGGTCAACAAAAATAGAATTGAAAAGACGAGACAAGGATTAAATTAGACTACGGTATGCAGATATCACAAATACAGTCCCTCAGGCGTGCCCTCGTTCTTCTGGTATAGCACCTAATATGATATTTAGCATCAGGTGATACACGGAGCTCCAGTCGAGTCCAGAACAACGAACCTTTTCCCGTGCTGTCGTAAAGTCGGCTTTATTTACCCTCATCCTTCGCTCTCGCAATGCCATCAAGCCAGCTTCCGTACAGATGGCCTTGATGTCTGCCCCAGACAAGTCGTCTTTTGCCATGACGTACTCTTCCAGATCGACATCGTTTGCCAAGCTCATGCGCGAGGTATGTAACCTGTACAACAGGTCATTTCAGAGGCTGTAAAGTGGCTAATAATACTGCGAGACCAACCGGAAGATGTGACGTTTTGTCTTGACGTCGGGAAGAGGGAATTCAATCTTCCGGTCGATACGCCCGGGCCGAATTAGCGCTGGGTCGAGAGATTCGATCCTGTTAGTGGCCATTATGACCTTGACATCCCCTCGAGTATCGAAACCGTCCAGCTGGTTCAACAGCTCTAACATCGTTCGCTGGATCTCGCGTTCACCACCTGATGTCGAGTCGTACCTGTAAGATCCTTAGCGTCATGGCAGGGCGAATAATTCCGGGCTTCATACCGTTTCGTACCGATCGCATCAATCTCATCGATGAAGACGATACTCGGGGCATGCTCCTCGGCCACACGGAACAACTCCCGCACGAGCTTTGGCCCATCGCCAAGGTACTTTTGAATGAGTTCAGAGCCGACGACGCGCAAAAATGTAGCAGATGTCTGATTTGCGACTGCCTTGGCCAAGAGGGTCTTGCCTGTGCCAGGAACACCATACAGGATGACGCCTTTTGGTGGTCGGATTCCCATCTCTTCGTAGAGCTCAGGATGCGTCAAGGGCAATTCCACGGATTCCTGGCGGTGCGCGCGTCGGCGTCTACGACCAAATCCTGCGGGGAGACACGCACCTTTATTTCTTGTATCTGACTCTCGAGTCCACCAATGTCGGCATATGTTTCTGTGGGCGCCTTGTCGAGCTTCATGACGCTGACCATGGGATCCTGGTCATCCTGTAAAACTCCGACGACTGCCTGGTTCTTGTGGTGCAGCAACACAGTTCCTCCCGGCTCGAGAAGGTCCTTGTCGACGATACTGAGCATTGAAACGTAGTATTCCGGACCCGACGCGGTGCTAATGATGGCATGTTCGTCGTCGATGATCTCCTCCAGAGTGCCAACAGCCAATGGGCTACCACGGAGTGCGTCCACCTGACTTAATTCATCCTCATTCTTCTCTTCCCTGGTGCTCTCTGGTTTGAGTCGCTCTTGGTTCTGAATGAATTCTTCTTCGAGTAAGAGGTAGTCCTTGATGCGCTCGTTCTTGAGTAGCTTGAGACGACAGCGAGTAATTGGGAACACAGCGGGCAGCTTAGTCGCAGCATCAGGCCCTCGCTTCTTCTTTTTCCCAACGCGCGTGGGTAAAGGGGGCTCCCACTTCTTCTTCTGCGGCTCCTCTTTCTTATCCTTCCCCTCTCTGTTGCCCCCACCAGGTGGCCCGCCAGGACCACCGAACATGCCTGAGGGGTTTTGTCCCTGTATACGCGAGTAAGAACAACCTCGCGGATAGACATTGATGAATATACCATTTAGAACGTATTGTCTGTGAATGAAGAGGTGGGAGGAAAGGTCGTAGGAGTGCTTTAAGCAAGTTAAGCACACTCCAGCGAGCGCGACGCGTCAGTCTTATGATGACTAAGCATATTTGAGCGCCGGCACATTTTCCCGACGAAGGGCTGGAGCGCCAAATCTAGATCTGCCACTTATTCCCTTGACCTCCTGATGGCATCCACTCCACAAACGGCGACATCCCAGTACATCCCAGCAGGTCTGTGTGTGACCCGCAAAGAGGATGGACGAACCTAATTTCTCTTTCTTTCAAAGACGATAGCGACGACGACTTGAATGACGAGGATATCCCCGGCTTCGGCGCTGGCACGCCGCTCCTTGCCACGCCAGACAAGGGCAAAGCACGCGCCTCGGAAAATCTGCCTTCTCCAGGGCCCCCGCCCCCGGTCGTATCCGGAAGTATAAATGCGCAAGGAAACGCACCGAGGAGCTCCGCACGTCAAAGTTTCGGCGGTGTGCGGGTCGAGACGCGGTACGCGTTGGACAAATCCACGTCGCGCGTCCTTTTCTCACAGAAAGCTTCCTTGATAGTTATGGTGGAATAGATACCCTCGATGAACCTGTCACTACGACTATTGTATGTCGGCCGAGATGTCCTGGTTTGGCTCGCTGACACGTACACAGGGTCGTGATCTATTATCCATATACAGCAAGTTGGTTCAGGTGCTGTATCCTATACGAAAAGGTGCCGGAAGAGAGGTTCTCAGGTCTGTGATCGCCTGCTCGTCATGCATATAGCAAGGCTAATGCATTTTATAGGGATTGGGACCTTTGGGGACCTCTCATTCTGTGTCTGATGTTGGGCATCCTCCTCAGTGTCAATGTCAGTGGCTTCTTTCTCGCCTCATCTTTTGCTTTCCAACCACGTTGGTCATGCATAGGCTCCAAAAGACCAGTCGTTAGGTGTTTTTACATCTGTCATAGTGATCGTGTGCGTCGGCTCCTTGGTAGTCACGATTCAAGCCAAGGTAAGCACGGGTCAATGTTGTAGTCGAGATCCTTTAATTCAGTCCTATGCTGCATTAGCTTCTCGGCGGTCGGGTGTACGTCCCATCTCTGTCTGTTGGTTTCTTATTCTCATAATGGCGCATAGGTCATTCTTCCAGGGACTGTGCGCTCTTGGCTACTGCGTCGCCCCATTGGACATTGCTGCCCTTGTCTCTTGCTTTGTTCGCATCATTTATGTTCGTGCTCCCATAGCCATTCTTGCCTGGGCCTGGTGTATATGGGGTAAGTTCAGCACTTGCCTAGCACTTGCAATCCGTTCACTTCTCGTCTTCTGCATAGCCTCTGCCAATTTCCTTGATGGGACGAGAATAGAGCCCCAGCGCATTCTGCTGGCCGTTTATCCATTACTGTATGTCACCTCAATCACATTGGGATATGCTTCCTAATGACTTCGGACAGGTTGTTCTACTTTATTTTGGCATGGATGATACTCATCCAATAACCACATCGTTATCTTGCGTTGTTGTAACCATGGCCCTTTCTGTCGGTTGCTGAGAATGCGAGATTCTCAAGCTCTCACCTCGGGTAATTGAATCTTCTTCTGCTCAAGTAACCTAATGGTACATACTGCATACTTCTAAGTTGCGCTACCGAAAATCTTGTAGCGACGTCCAATGCTCGGCCCAATCTCGTCATACTGTGCCTTAGTATGGCAAGAGGAGTAGAACTCGGGCTGTGACTGGTATCAGCCGCCATCTGTACAGTCGCAGGGACTCACTCACGAGAGACGCAAGGAGAGAACCACCAAACCATACTGCATATCTCTGGCGTTTGTGAGTAATGACATCGACTTCAACACCGGATGACTGTCATGTGATGAGTGCAACGAAGTCAATACGTGGTGCACGCCAACCTTCTGTGCGCTTCCGCTCGAGATGGCACTCAACTCCAAACGGTGATCGACAAGTTGTTTCAGATCGCGTTTCAGCCGCTGACCAAAATGTTGAAACATCGTTGATCCACCTGACAGCACAATATTCTGCGTGAAAGCCTTTCATATGGGGGAGTGGAGGGAAAACATGCGTGGGAACGGACTTTGTACAGGCCTCGACGAACGTCAATGGGCGAAGACTGAATGGTGCTGTCGACAATCTCCGGAAGTGGCGTCAAAAAGTCAGAGGAGTAGATCTCCGGATTGAAGAATATTTCCGGGGCGAGGAAGCGCTCGTACCCAACATCTACCGAGTATTGCTGCCAATCAAAGTGAGCCGCTGGTAGCTGTTTGAGAAAAGACACGACCGTACGCGGCTAGTCACCGAATGCTCGCCGTCGTACCGCTCGAAATACTTGTACGGCTCGGTATCGTACTTTCTGAACTCCTTGACGATATCTTGACACACGTACGTGTAGTTTTCCTTGACCTTTCCGGCCACCTTCAGCTGGTCCTCGGGCGGCACCTGCGCCATCTCGCCGCGCTCACGCATCAGGTTGAGCACGAACTGTGTGATGTCTCGTCCGGCGATCGGGATGTGTTTGATGGCGCTGCCGATCACGTAGCCCTCGGCGACAGGGATGACGTGCGTGACGCCGTCGCCCGAGTCGATGACCGTGCCGGTGAGCGTGCGGTCTGTGATGCGGTTCGAGGACCAAGACGCGGCGAGTGCTAGCACGGCCTGAACGGCAATGTACAATCCCTGGATGTTGAACGACTCGAAGAAGATCTCGGCCGTTTGCTCGCGGTTCTCGGGCGGGTTCAGCGGAGGTTCGGTCTAAGCGTAGGTGCCCGATATTATACATGAAGGGAGGAAGAAGAAGGAAGGTCAGTTAATGCACGCAAGGAGGTCGCATGAACATATATGGCGGGCGTCGTGCTGACCAGAAGGAAGTAATGGTCCTCCGGCTCAGCACGGAGGTACTTGAAGATCGTCTGTTCCCAGTAACGCTCCATGTAATCCCAGTTGTCAATCTGACCATGGCGAATCGGGTAGTAGACACCGTATCCAGGCGTCTTCGCATTGGCAAGAGCCTCGTCGCCAATGAAGAAGTCGAGGTCTTCGACGCCGCGTTTCGAGGCAAGATGACCAGGCTTTGCCGGTATTTGCGGTCCCGATCTACTTGATTGAGCGGCGGATCCGCGAGTCGCGATAGCGGTTGGGAAGACGCTGACAATTCGCGTCAACAAAAGACATACGGTACGACTGGTTGGGAAGCTGGGCTGACAATGAAGGGTCCGAATTCCCTGCAAACCTGGTCGTGTCGGGGGTGAATGAGCCCGAAATTCAACGATGCGTTATGTATCTGAATTGAGCGTACCCTACTTTGGAAAAGCCAGTTCCATTGTCACAAATGATGGGCGAAAGCAGCGACATTTTCGCGTGGACAATACTTTGATCTAAACACAGATAATTCTAAAATCTCGAATCACACGCGCGCGCTACGCAGCCACACGCAGCAGTTTGTTTAGCTCTATTGACCCGGAGCACCGGCCCGGAATGTTCTACAGTAGTACAGTAGAACAGGGAAGGGAGGGTGAGTGGGTGAGTGGGATGTGCCAGACATTCGTACAACTAGGATGCCTTGGCTTGGTTATGCACTGCACCGGAGGCACTCACTTCAAGGCGCTGGCCCTTCTTCCTTTGCGATAACTTCTTTGGCCTATCACGAGACACCGTAAGAAGCTGTGCCACCCAAGAGTTTTAAGTCTACCTCCACAAGTAAGTCACTATCGACATCCGGAAGCGATTCCACAGCATCTCCATCGATAGGTATCACCTGCCATCTTGTAGGCGGATTCTCAATGTAAAGACATAGATCAGAGGGTAGATGCGCGCCGTGCTCCGCGTTGAATGATTCACGAGCTGCTCGTTCCTCTAAGACGTCCAACCTGATTAGATGCGCAAGACAATGGTGTTTAATAAACACACCTTCTGACCTAGCCTCCAATTCTGCCATCATGCCGCGTACGATATTCTCAGCTGCTTCTTTGTATTCCCGCCGTCGAGCAATTTCCACGAGGAGTTTGCCATAAGACAACCGATAGGCATTGAACTGCCGTATAAGGTCTTTAATGGCTACAAGATTCTGGTGAAGAGCGTCAAGGCGGCTGTTACAATTAGCCTAATGGGGGCACGCCAATTACAGTGACCGTAGAAAGACAAGGCCAAGCGACGAACCTCGATCTCATCTTGCCGGTGCAGCATATCGTCCATGATATCGCCTAATTCCTCAAGGTCTTCGAGAGTGCTACGATGTTTCTGCAAATATTGCTGTGATATTTGCTTTGCCGATAGAAGCTCTTCGCTTCAAACCAGGTCAGGCCCAAGCAGGACCATGAGCGATCAGACAATAACATACAGGCTTCGCTCCACGACCCTCCAAGCATCTTCCAACTCGGTAAGGATAACGGGAAGCTCCTCAGCATCTCGCATCATCTCTTGAAATGTGCTTGAATCACCACACAGCGGTACGGAGTGCGAGACCACATACCGTGAATATCGCCTTCGCTGAACTTCTCACCGGCTTCACTCTCCCTTAGCGCAACCTCCATCTTTTCAAAGTGTTCTGCCAATCCCTCCAGCTGGTTTGCCATTTCCGTAGTCCAATGTTCTTGTGTAGATAATATTTTTTGGACATCTACGACTGGTTTGTCAGGTGGCAAACCAGCACGAATGGCATGCAGAGTCTCTTGTAGTGTCGCGGTGTAACTGGCCGTCACCGCAAGGCAATCCTGCAGCAACATGGTTAATCGAGTTTGAACTGTTGAAACAAAAGGGTCGTTAGCTCACTTCTAGTTTGTTCCGCTCGGATTCTGTTGTCTCGAGAGCATCCTCGAGAGCACGCTCATCCACAAAGTCGCGTAAAGTCTTCCAACGGCCTTTGTCTTTCGGCTTTCTCACTCTCCTGAATGTACTTGTGGCATTGCCATTGCTGTGGCAGATGGTGAGGGTAGGACTATGATCGGGCGCCGTCACATGATGTGGTTCCTCACTCTCGGACTCTGCGGAAGGGTTAGCGAATATCGACGAGCCAGAGGCATTCTCGTGGAAGCCGGGCGGCACAACATGAGTCCCCAATGACTCAAGGATTGCATCGAGCATATGAGTATTTCGAGAGCGAGAAGCGTCCCAGTCCTAGGCGTATGCGAGGACATATGTGTGGGAGTTGACAAAGACGTACCTGTGTCTGCTTCTCGAGCTTGGCACGCCGCTCCTCGATGAGCTTTGCCACTGAAGCGGCGAGCTACGTATGTGTAAGCTACGAATGCAGAAGAATGTACGAGTTGGTCATGCCTTGAGCTGTTCGATTACCGCATTGCTAATCCACTGGATCTTGGTGTTAAGAGCCATGAGATCCGTAGCTTCCTTGGCTGAGCAGGTTGACGTTGCATTAGCACGAGAGCAGAGTGCCTCTCCCTGTTGGAGGGCCTTCCTTGACTGGAGCACCAAAGAGATGAGGTCAACGCGATCGGCAGGGGACGACATTGGGATTAACCAAAGCGCGAATTCCGTTTCCGAATCCGCATCAGACGCGTACCGCGCAACTTCCATTCTCGGAAAACAGCCAGCTGCACGGCTGCACGCTGCTCAGTCCGTAACTCGGAGTCTCGGAGGATCCTCGAACCCAGACTTAATGGCTGACTACCTCGATGTTCGCTTCCGTACCCGTACCGAGTCGGCAAACTCATTTAGTACAGCGGTCTCTCCGCATTCTACACCAATGACACCACTTACCATCTCTAAACCGACACCTCTCATCGGCGCGAAAGCTCCAACCAATACCATCTTGAAGTCTCATGGAAGACCTCCGTGGTATTGTCTTGCCATACTCCCAGACAGTGAGAAATCTTGAGTAGTATTTGATGTAGGTATGGTGAAGATGGGGAGTCTATTTCCCCTGCTTTTGTCATCGGAATAGCTGGTGTGCAAACGTTCTTCAGATATCCAGCCAAACAGATCTCACACCTTCTGCAGGTGGATCCTCCAGCGGAAAGGTCTGCCGGTTTGCGGCACGCATCCTTCTGGACCTTACATACTGTGTAGACCCACGTCGCACGTCAGATCGTGCGTGCACTCGGCTCCATCCCCGCTGTTGTTATCATGTCGCAGGTACTCCGAGTCATCAGATTTAATCCTTAATCCGCCGCGCGTAGTTGACGACCGTTTGCACTTTGTAGGATAGCTTCTATAAAAAGCACACTCCAGAGGAGGTTGCGCTAGCATTCGCCTCACGATTGGACCTTGACCATCCCGACTCCATTGACATGGACCTATTCGCAGCTGTTAGTGTCGCTCTATTCTCTACGTACATTCAAGGGATCAATCATCGGGCGCCTCTGCTGTAGTGTCTCTCCGAGCTCAAGAATCTTCAACAGACGAATATTCCTGTTTACTCGTTTAAAGATCATCAGCGATTAGATGAGACCAAGTACCTATACGGAGCAACTATCATCATAGGTATACTTTGGTCCCTGCATGGTGAAACCCACGTTACAAGGCCTCTTCAGCGGAGGGTATCCTGACTCTTCATGACCCTGAAATGCGGAAATTATATGACCTCAAGGTGGCTGTTCGTGAAGGTCGTCATCGTTAACCACTCATGGCAACTCTGCAGATATTTGTACAAGCCGATTCTGATCTCATGCTTGCGCGCCGCATAACGCGCGATACAAAAGAGCGAGGACGCACGGTAGATGGCATACTGGAACAGTACGCCTTCATTAACAGCCCAAGGACATCGTAACTCACGTTCAAAGGTACCTTCGCTACGTCAAGCCGTCCTACGATAATTTTGTCCTTCCGAGTGCCCGGCATGCAGATATTGTGCGTATCTAGATCACGAAGCATTATATCCAGCTGAGCAGCGTAGATTGTTCCCGGAAAAAATAATCATGTAGCCATTGAACTCATCTCCACGCACATCCGAAGGCAGCTCGAACGTCGTTCGCGTCATTTCCGCCAGAAGATGGCTGCCTCTCTGTCTCTGCAGCCATCGCTATCCAGGGGTCCTCCTCAAGAACCGAGTATCGAGGAGCTCGGACTGACAGTTCTGGAACAGACGCCACAGCTCAAGGTGAAGTTCATCGTGGTCGGAGTGATGTTGTGCTTATGTTGCGCAGGGTATTTACACGGTTTTGCGTGATCAAACCTCAAGTCGACAAGACTTCATCTTTTTCACTGATCGGTTGGCAACTCTATTGGTTGAGAGGGCCATGGAAAAGCTTCCTTACCGAGAACTTACTGTCGAGACTCCAGTTGGCGTCCAAAGCAAGGGTAAGGCGCTCGATGTGGAGGTATGCTTTTCCGTAGTCCATCGCCTGTAATTTGACGGGCCTCGACGCGTGCAGGACCTATGTGGCGTGTCCATCCTTCGCTCGTAAGTGCCAAAACCCTACCAAGGTGGTCCGTGCTCAATACCCCGATCAAGTGGCGGTCCTCTCGAGCAAGGTTTACAGCGTGTCATCAGTGACGTGCCGATAGGCTCCCTGCTCGTACAGTCGGACTCCAAAACAGGAGAACCTCTGCTCTTCCACGTCAAGTTACCCAATTGCATCCGCGAAAGACATCGCGCGAAAAACACATGGGTCTTTCTCCTCGATGCGCAGGCGTGTTTTCTTTTTCTTGGGCCCCTGACTTCCTGGCACTGACCTCATGCATTCTCTCGGTTTTGCAGATCGGCACAGGCGCTGCGGGATTCATGGCGATCCGCGTCCTCCTCGATCACGGCGTGAACCCAGCCCACATCATCTTCGTCACCTTCCTCGTCGCTCGCGGTGGCGGTATCGCGCACCTCCGCCACACGTTCCCGGACGTGAACATCGTCACCGGGGCGGTCGACGATGGACTGCGCGAAGTCTGGCTCGAGAATGACGAGCGGCCCGGACACACGGTATTCAGAGACGAGGATGGGTTCGACAACGCGCAGCAGCACAAGGCATGGGTCGTTGAGCCTGGGATGGGCCAAATTGGTAAGCCACCTCCGTTGCCCCGTTGGCTTGGTGGGGCCAACCTCATTGTTTTTCGGCAGGTGACAGGTACTATCTCAAGTAGACCGCATTCTATTTCGGGCAATAGGCAGGAAGATCTGTCACTCTATCAATACATGTATAATAGTAAGGAGCGCAATGCAGTGTCCGAGTGTCCTTTCGCACCCTGGGTTACTACTACTCTACCGTGATACAAGTCGAGTGAACATGAACAAGACCAAGATTATGGGTGGTGATGATGGTATATACAATAAAAGGTGCCCCACTTGTCAGGAGCATCGATGGCTTAGAAACAGGGGGTGGGTATATAAACTATATGAAAAATAAAACAGACTGCATTTTTTTTAACATTTTCGTGCAGAATATTTGTCTAGTAAGGTCCGAAGTGTGGCAGTGAGGTAGGTTGGAGGCTGCCTTATCATCTGAGGTCAGCTGTGCAACGTCCAAGAGTGCTAGAGTATGTGGAGCCCGGATAAAACCAGAAGCTCACGGCTATATTAATGTAAAAACCTGTACCGTCGAGTTTATGTTAGCAGCTATTGAGAAACCCTGACAGAAGAAAAATGAAGACAGACATATGAGTATTGCGCCTTCCAGCCAGTTGGACTTTCCGTCTCCCACAACGTAGGTCATGATGTGGACTGCGACACGGTGAGCAATGCTCCGTGGTACACATACAGTGTGAATCCTACCGGAGATATACAAAACCTGCGCCCATCTTATGAATATATCAGGAGCTATTAAAGTACCGTGGAAACGTACAATAGATTCAAAGGGGTCAAAAAGGAGCGGAAGAGGTTTGTTGAGTACCCAACCTAGGATAACCATGAACCTGTGGGAAGAAAATGGCATCAGTAAACATGACAGTGTTTCAGTCAATCATTTGACGGACGGAATGACGAAGAGGGCAGTTTGCTGGAATGTTTGCCTGGTAGTCAGCACCTTGCCCGCCTCGGTTACTGTTGGCCAACTCACAATCGTTGAGCCTACAGCGACGCTGATACTTAGCGTCAAGTGATCTTTCCTCGAAACGTTGATAGCAGTGAGGCACTCTTCACTTCCATCAGAATCCAAATCTGGGTATAGGAACGAATGCCCACCTGCTATACAGTTCATCATGGGAAGTAGGATGAGGGCTATCCATTCCTTGCTGATGATCCCGGACAGTTTATCCATAGATTCAACCAGGGACTCCGCATTGATGGCAACAAGCTGGAAGTGGATAAAACATCTGGATGAAATTACCATAGCAAGAGACGCACGATCGTGACGAGGACGAGAAGCGCGAGTGTCAGCGTCCAACTCAGCTGGGGTTTCTCTTCGTCAGGTGTATCCGATGCGGTGGCCTTCTCCCCATTCACCGGGGCCGATTCGTCGTCACCAGCTTGTTCAGGAATTGCGCACTCTCCTAAATAGACGTGGGGTGCCGAGTGCAGTTCTTCCCCAGATGGTAGTGATGTCACTGTACAACGGCCATCACGCACGAGCTTGACCGTTGAACCGAGGACAGGTGCTGGTGTTGCAGTTCCACGGGAGTAGACATAACCCAACGAGGATGATGTTCCGCTCGCGAGAGGAAGGGAGACATCTGAGGCGGAAGGGAAGGAGCGTTTGAAGCCCATGCTCGGAGGACGGGCATGCGCAGGGGCGCGAAGCCCTGGGCTCGACTCGGCACTGCTCTCACCATTGCTTTCTTGCGCCCTGAATTGACTTAGTCGCTGGTGTAAACGAGGTCGTTTGACAGCAAATCGATTGTTCCTGTCTGGGTCTTCGAAGAGATATGTGTGTGACCACAATTGAAAAAGGAGGTAAGCGCAGTATACTGTGCGCGTCTATTGGAATGCATCTCGCTTTATTGAGAAGAATCGCACCTGTAACGAGGACGACAGAAACCTTCACACGAACGTTAGAATTTATGTATCCTCGCGTATGAGGAATAAGGCGCTTACACCATGGCTCATCTTCAGAATAGCTGACTTCTGATCTGTTGAAGTTGCATCTGCTCGCCAGCTCAGAGAGAAGTGGTACGCCGCGGGCATGAGAACTGCCCCGACACTAATGTTCAAGAGTGAGGAATGAATTTGCGTGGCAGCTAGACGGCGGACAATCATGATAGTCAGCCTAATCCTTGAAGCTGGGAAGACATCTCACTAGCATCGAAGCCTTGCTCTGCGAAACGCAATCCACCCGCAAAGAAGCACATTCCCAAAACCATGACTGTCTTTTATTAATATGAGCATACTGAAAAAAGGCATCCACTCACGCAATTTACTTAGCATGGAGCCGATCACTGCGGAAGAGGTAGGTGAAATGGGGATACTCTTGAGATTTTGCGCTCACGCGATGACTGGACTACTCGAAGCTCGCACTTTCGAAGAGCCGTGGCCTAAGGCAAGTGGGTTAGTCATCTTGAACGGAAGACTGATTGTATTGCGGCGTACGGCTATCACCAATTCCACTCTTCCGGTAGACACTATTCAGAGATCACGTTGCGGGTGGTAGAAGATACTCACATGTTACTCTGGAAAAACGGATCAGCCAACCCTAAGGACATCAGAGGAAGACGGACCAAGCTAGCATTGAGAAGACCCGCCTTGGAGCCTCCCAAGCGAATGGCTAACTCTCGAATTGCGAGGTCATGGAGCTGTATATAGGTACTAATCAGTGGGCAGCCAGCGACAGGCGACGAGAAGTGCATACCTTGACGAGCGGCATCATGGAAAGAACACAGACTGCATTGCATATTGCCTATGGATACCAACCAAAGATGGATGATGAAGGTACTCACAAGCGAAGACAACGGTGTGAGATTTCTCTGACAAGGAATCGACAGTCCACTGGGAATAATTCGCAAAGAGTACGCCTCAGAGTACGCGCTCACTTACGGAAGCAGGGAGGAGGAAGAGGAGTATGTTAAACCCTGGCGACTATTAAATATGTTGTCTGACGGAAATGTCATCGACCCACAAGAACCGAGAAGCACCACTCGCCACCCTTCCCATGGCCTCATAGATACTTTCGGTAAGTCATGCCTTTCGTCTGTAACCAATGCCATCTTCTCTCGATCGTCGAAATCAACGGCGGGCTTGTGCCACGGCCAGAGAAGTGATGTGTCACTGGCTACTCCCTGATAAGAAAGACTGGGACCGGCAGAGGTACTGGAAAACTCAGTTTGTGTTCTCGAGAGAGTCGGCAGGGGTAGGGAGTCGTGACGAGAAACGCCAGCGCTTGGTCGTCTAGGAGGAGTTGAATGAATGGACTGATAAAAGATGGTGTTGTCCAGAGGTGGTGCATAGTGGGACATGGTCCCAGCAGCGCGGAAACAAAAACTGAACGTTAATGAACAGCGACCGGTGGCTCGCGGTTGTAGAGAGGAAGGTTATGTATGGATTGGATTGCGAACGGGAACACGTCACACATTCCAGATCAAAGTAAAGCAATCCGTTCGACAACCGTTCAGGTTGTCCAGGCTTGAGCGATTTCAGCGATTTCAGCCATAACGCGAAGTCGACGAGACTTTCGGCTCTCAGACGGACGGTAAGCCAAGCCAAACGTGATCGCGTCGCGTCGCGTGTCCCATTACATAACAACCTCCAAATACAAGTCATGTCAGTCCCCTTCCGCTTTCCCACTTACAACTCACACTCACTTCTCTGCAATCGATTGGCCCAGAATATGAATAGATCGTCTGCATATCAAAGCTCCACATACTCCTGGCATCAAGTTGAGTATCACGAGTCAGCAACCTCTCCTCATTCATTGACCACTTAGGCCAATTTTCTAGTCCCATGACCAAGTAAGTCCTTCCACCCTTACTTCCTCGTCCCTAGCCTGCTTGATGACCCACATAACACCAGGCCACCGTTCTTCTGCTCGTCCCTTATGGCACTAAAGAAGATGAACTCCATGTCAGCATGTTTCCCTCAAGGGGATAGATGAGCTAGTTTGGACTTATATATCAATAGGTAATTATGGAGCAGGATATCCTTGTGGCTGGAGTCCAGGGTCAACCCCCGCTTATCAAAGTATATTCATTAAAATTTGCCTTATGTCCAATTTACCGACACTATCTATTCCAAGGGCCGCCTTTACGGAAACGTCGACAAGGCGGGTTCCATGTGGCAATTGGAACCAAGGGGCTCTGGACTCTCACTCCGTGACCGTGCTACGTCCACAGGATCCACAAATTCAACCCGGTCCTCGTATGCGTTGGTCTCCGAACCCGAAATATCGAGCAGCTTCGCTGCCTCCCTTGCAAGCGGACCCACATCCGACACCGAAGACTTCCACGGATCATCACCGGGCTTATCGTCGCCTGTTTCCTCTGCAGATGAACACAACGGGTTCTCCACTATAACTCGCTCTCGTCGTCGCAAGCAGCATAAATCAGGCACAGGATCGCCACTGCATTTCGCACACAACGTAGCCTCTCCATTATCATCTGTCGAGTCGCTCAATGCATTGGGGTCAGGACGGCTGTTGACCCTACACCTGGAGAAATCTGATTCGATCATTTGGCCCTCGCTCATTGTTGGGCCCGTATCAGAGACGTACTCCCCTTGTCCTCCTAGTTCCATAGGATCGTCGCCGGAGGCGGAATTTTCCTTTAATATGGATCCAACGAGCCTTACACTGATTGCATTAGAGTTGTTTGATATTAGGAAAGACTACGACAAGGCTTTTGAATACTTCGCGCGAGTATCCACCTCTTGATTGCTTTATTGATTTTCTGATATTCCATCACAGGCGAGCTTGGCTCCAGGCACACCTCCCCTCTGCAACCATGCGACTCGTCAGCCACTACGTTCCCCCTCACTCTCTCCCAGATCCCCTCCCCACCCCATCTGAGGATACCACTGGATCAGGACGAACAACTTACTACGTTCAGTCCCTCGGCGGGCCCGCAGGTCTTGCCCAGCTCTATTTAGAAGCCGGTCTTCTTCACTTGGAAGGCGCAGCCTCCATGCTTCTCGCGAGCTCATACTCCCCATTATCTTCCATTCGTCTCCCATCACAGTCACAGTACCCTCCTGCTTTTTCCGAGGGTGGAAGTACTGCAGCATGGAAGCGCGATCGAGAAGCCGCTCGCCGCTACTTTGATGGTGCCCGTGTGCTTTGCCCGACTCTTGAGGTTCCTGCCCTCCCTGCGGAAGACGAGGGATCGCCTGACGATGACGAAACAACAGAACTAGGGTTACGGATGCCCTCCGTTGACCTCCGTGCCTCATCGGAGACTGGCCAACCCCGTCGACGACACACCCAGAGAGAAGGGGTACAAACCAAAGAGGTAGTTGAAGTTCCGCAAAGAGCTCGCAGGACAGATGACTTGGACGCTGCATGGTACTTGTACGTGCCGGGTCTGGTTGGTGCCGGAACGGCCCTGCTTGTTGTCGGCGTTATTGGGGCGCTCAGTTTTTCATCGTGGAGAAAGAACCAGAGTTGATGCCTGACTTCTCCTGGCTTCTCTGGTAATGAAAGACTTCCCGACCGTGCTTCGTATTACTTTCATGTACACCTTGTTAATTTACAGTGTGTTTGGATAGTTGCTTTGCTTAGATCTCCGCTATCGATCTCAAATAGATTGTTGTACAGTTTTCTAGCCTCATAGAAGGTGGATAGCCACTGGTGCAGTGTACAGTAGACGCATCACTATACATGACTTCTCCGTTTGCTCGGTACCGTTGCGGCCCAATATAACCGACAAATTACCGTACCGTAGTATCCTCGCACTCCCAGGCCCGACCGCAACCCAACACCGGTGAGGCCCATGTCCTCTCCAACCCACTGGTCTCTCCCGTTCCTCCAATCTCGTGAAAAAGCGCGCAGATCCAGGACGGCACTCATCATTCTCAACCAGCCTTTCTCCAAGCCCCTGCTACACCGCCTCTGGCATGCCTCGAACTGGCACTGTTGCGCGGATGGTGGCGCAAACCGTCTCCATGACTTGCTGAAGGGCAGCGACAGTGCTGGCGGTACCACCGTTGCTGCCGATAAGCCGATGGGGTGGGGGTGGGGGATCACCGGCCTTGTCCACTGGTTTATGCGACTGCGGGGAACGGCTGAGGTGGATTACTACCTCCCGGACCTCCTCAAGGGAGACCTGGACTCCGTAAGGGAAGACGTGAGGCGGTATTACGAGACGCGGGTCAGTTTGGTAACGCTTTCCCCCCCGAGTTACTACCAGTAAGCGCGCGGTGGCTTGCTCACTCATATCTGTTCTGTTCAAAGGGTGTGCCCGTCGTCCAGGACGACGACCAGTATTCCACGGACCTCATGAAATGCCTTCATTCTTTGCAGGAGAAAGAAGAAGCTGACGCTGTCGATGTGGGTGGCGCCTGTTGCACCCCGAGTCTCAGCGAAGCAATAGGTTTATCTTTGCCTTTTTTTTTTCTTGTTATGCCCCATTTCGTTTTCTAGACCCCTTATGATGTCGTCTTGCTCGGTGGCTTAACTGGGCGACTCGACCAGACCGTCCACACATTATCATATCTACACAAGCTCCGCAAGAGCGGGCGCCGGATGTTCGTCGTCACGGACGAAAACGTGGCTTGGGTCCTCGACGAGGCAGGGGCTTCCATTGACTCTTGCCTGAGTTTTCACGCCGAGCTTACGAGCCTTAGGGTAAACATCGCATCTCCATTGACCACTCGATACTGGGGCCGACTTGCGGGCTGCTCCCCGTTGGAGTGGATTCTACCGTGCTGACTACGACGGGGCTCAGGTGGAACTTGAGTACGTAAACACGCCTTCAAAGTAAGAGGTCGCAGAATTCCAATGCTCTTCACAGCGAGCGCAACCTCCGGATTCGATGGATTGGTATCAACATCGAACCATCTTGTTCCGGAGGAAGATACCGTGTTTGTCGAGACTTCGAGGCCAATATGGTGGGTTGCCGAACTAAGACAGGAGGGCATACGACAGAACTGTTCTAATTGAAAGATATGAGAGAAGAGCTTTCACTAATTCGTCCATAGACTTCCTCGAGGGGCTCAGATCCTGGAATTGATGTGCCGTCTGGTATTTGCGGTCCAGTCAGACCGCGGACCACGGATGGACCGCAGCCCATTCTAGTTCCTCCCCGTATAGACTTCGTGTATGTCACAATCACAGCCCACTACATCACGAATCCAATGTTGCCTCAACCATAACACGCCTTGATTCAGAACGCGTGTCACTAGAGGTCAAAATGGAACCACTCCATTCCTCATCTTTAGCGAAGTTACTACCCCCATACTCCGACACCTAAGCTCGGAAAAATTGGTCCATGGATGCGGAGAACGCGAATGATCCAGAAGCAGGTAATATCCAAGGGTGATGGGTGAAGACGAAGAGGTTGCTGTGATCCGACGACGTCCGGAGGTTAAGATTCCCGGTCATCATGTTTCGAGAAAGGACAGCATCCTCATTGAAACCTGCATATACGAGATGGACAATAACCATCACGAGGTTGTTGCAGCGCCAATCACGACGGGGATGTAGTATTGGCTGCACGACCTGTTCTTCGTACTGTATCACTACGTATGCTCACGGTATTTCAGCATTTCCCGTTCCGTGACTACCACATAAAGCAAAGCGTGACCAGGTGAGGAATATTTTGCTTTTGACGTGTCGAGCAAATGTAAGGCTCTTGTGACTCTCAGACCGACGGAGAATGTGTGACGGTACTTCCGCAAGTTCGGCGCTGCATCGAGTCTACCATGCAGATGTCGGGATCACGGCATAGCCTCGCATGAGACCCATTACGTGGACTCTGCAGACCGAACGCAGGTGTCTACAAGACGACGGGTGGCCGGCCGATATCAGATAAGGAATACAGTAGGTAACAGCGCAACGCCGAGTGAGCATCGTGCCGGAGATGAAGCCCAACCCCTGGGCATTTCAACTTCAACTAGTGAGAGTGTATCAGAAAGCATTCGCACGTACGACTAGCAAAAAAAACTAGAACACCGTCATCGCTTGTTCATGGCAAGGTCACACTCAAGAGCCGCCAAAAAGTTATCTGCTGCCGACGAACTGGCCTCTGGGTTTGGGGCTGCTGCTTTGATGGGTACCGCAACTGTGGTTTCGCTTGAGGGAGCAGGAGACTGCGTTGCAGCTGCGGAGGAACTATCCCCGGATTGTAACTTTCTCCGTTTGGCTTCCACAGCTTTGCGCCGTTCTTCTAGTTCTCTCTTGCGCTTTTCGAGTGCCCGACTTCGAAGTGCGTTTGGGGCTTCCTGCATGCCTTCTACTTCACCTGCCTTGAGGTCGACTGCACCAGATTCCTGGCGAATGTTCTCTGTTTCTTTGCGTGCCTGCTGCAGCTCTTCCATTTGTTTTTTCCGAGTTTCCTCGTCGGCAGAGAACTGATAGAATCCAGCACCCTTGGCACGAACTTCACGGCTGGCGTCATAATGTTGGTTCAAGGGGTTGTTCTCTTCGGCAGCAGCCGCCTGTATCGCAGCAACGCGGTCCGAGGAGGGCTCGTAGACGGGAAAGAAGTTGACGGGGTTGCCTTTCATAGATAATAGTCAGATTGTACCGACCACAAGGCAGTCTATTATGAAACTTACGAATAACGACGCCACTATTGTTGAAGCGACGGTGAGGAATATTCGGAATACGTTTCAATAAATCACGCACTCGTCATCACCTTCCCCTCCTTGGCGAGGAAGCAGATGCCGGGGCACCTCGGAGCGCTTCGCACTACGTACTCGCCCGAACTCGTCCTCGTATTCAATGATGGGATCTTCCTACGCGATATTACCATTAGGCGAGCAAATGACTATAAACAAAAACACGTACATCCCTCTCTAGAACTGGCACTGTCAATGATTCGTCGATATCGTCGCTGTCGGACTCGTAAGGATCGTCCGGTTTGGAATCGAACTACGCGGCCAGTCACACTCGTGCCACAGTAGAGGAAGTGGGATTCCTCACATCAACTAGCAGCCCATCATACTGCACTTCATTCAGGCCGCCAGACTGTCCCTTCTTTAATTTTTCGTAGATTTTAGCCTTCCGCTCGAGCGCGGCGCGGGTGGCTTCCACCGTCCTGCGATCTAGGGCTTGCTGCTCCTGCTCTAAGTCTCGAGAAGCGCGGCTTTCAACGCCTTTGTTTGGGAGCAACCATTTGCTTGGCCCCTGCGAGCGGGGAGATTATCACGCGAGAAGTAAAGAAACCAGTTTGCAGACGAGTGACGAACCTTCTTGTTCTTCTTCACGACAGCGTTCGCGTTCCCCTTGGTGAGACTTTCCTTCTGTTTGGCAACCTGAGCCCGCAGTTCAAGGAATGAGCCGGAGCTAACGCCAGCGGCTTGCGCTTTGTTGGTAGGAGCCATGCGCAAGTGCAATCAGCCAACCTATTGTGACTGTCGGCCAGGCAGGCGAAGGAGCGGCAACGTGGGCCGTCGGGACGTTCGGCCCGATTCCTCCGTGCTCATCATTCCATTCCGTGGCAAACGCGAGTCATTAATCGCCTCCTTTCCATCTTAATTACACGTCGCCCACAGATCTATCAGCTACGCCCACACAACTACGGCAGTGAGCGCATTTTTTTCGAAGTAGGACTCGGAACTAGCGCAACTGGTTGTTACCGGTCCGAGACCTTGCGCAAAGTTGCCTTGATCGGCCAAGAAGACCACGAAGGATTAATATCTGCGGCGAGGGCGAGAGTATATACCAAAATAAATATGTCCGAGAACGACGCGACAGGAACGGCTGACACGAGCGGTGTGAAAGCGACAGAGACGATTCATGCATCATCGAAGTAGCCGTTTAGCCCTACATATTCGCCGCGGGCAGCTTAACCTACAGAATAGGACGGCACGCGTTGCGCTTCCCGACAACTTGCATACAAATTCCGGAGACTCGGATGGTGATGAAGAGGAGGACGAAGAAAGTGCCGATGAGGAGGATGGCGATCCACTTGTTGATCTTCCTGACGAAACTGAGGTGCAGATCACTTTCGGCGTCTACTTTTGACATTTTGATCACTACGCGATAAGGAACTTGATCTCGTCCACTCGCGCCTCTTTTCGCTTGACAGACTTAGGCTCTCTCGGTTCGCTGGGCATTTGCAAAAGCTGTGTCTACGACAGAACTTCATTGCAACCCTGGATCCGGAAATATTTTCCCACTTGACCAAGCTTGTAGACCTTGATCTATACGATAACAAGATCAGACATGTCGGTGATGCGTTGAACACCTTGAAGGAGTTGACGTGAGCAAATGTCCTTGATCCCGGGTTGGTATTCGATGATCAGAAATGTCACCAGCGTGCTTGACCTTTCCTTTAACCTCCTTAAGTCGATCCCAGACGCATTGCACCACCTTACTTCCCTGAGGACAGTATATTTTGTGCAGAATCGTATCTCTAAAATTACTGGCCTTCAAGGTGTGGGAGCAAGTCTCCGTAGTCTTGAATTAGGCGGCAACAGGCTCAGGGTGAGTCCTGTTACCACTCCATCGTGGATGCTATTTGAGACGTATCAAACCAAGCAAATTGAGAACCTTGGTACCTTAGTCAACCTGGAGGAGCTTTGGTTGGGCAAAAATAAGATTACGAAGCTCGAGGTCTAGTTGCGCAGAGCCACAGTAACGTCTATTAATGTAATCACTTTCAGAATCTCAACGGTCTGAGACGCCTCAGAATCCTTGCGTTGCAATCTAACCGCATAAGAAGAATTGAAAATTTTGAAGCACTCGAAAGCCTGGAGGAACTTTACCTCAGCCACAATGGCATCGAGCGTTTGGAGAATCTTGAGCACAACGTTCGTAACGTCTATCGTCTTCGCTCTGCATGGCAAGCTAACGCATGGTTGCATTGGTCAGACAAAGCTCACCACGCTTGATGTTGGTAACAATTCTATCCCCGAAATAGAAAATCTCTCACACCTCAGAGACCTGACGGAGCTATGGGTGCGAATATATATTCCAAGAGAATGCGAAGTCACTTCATGATCACTCGCTAATGGATAGGTTAATCACAACAACATAGAAACGCTGCAGGCCCTGGGGCCTCAGCTCGGTTCGCTTCCTCTCCAGACAATTTATCTTGAGGGGAACCCGTGCCAGCAAGCGGAGGGTGTCCATTACCGGCGAAAAATCATGCTTGCCTTGCCTTCTACATTAACCCAAATTGATGCCACGTGGGATTACCCTTTATTCATTTCCGCTAAGCTAACGAACTAAATCCAATCGCGTTGCAGGTTTACCAAGCAAGCGTGAGTGGACCTCGTGTTTTGTCAGTGGTCCTGTCATATACTAGGACTTGTATGGCATGCTTTCTGTGATTTCACGTTTACATGCGGCTGCGTGGTTTGCCTGTCTGTCCTCGGATGCCGAGGCTGCCGTGATCGAGTGGGGCCATGATTATTATTATTTTTCGTCCAGCAAACCGAAAGTACCGACTGAAAGTCCAGTCTGCTTCGGCGGCGCCGCAGCCGAACACCTGAGGAAGAAAAACATGCGGCAACCAAACTTCGGAGGATCGGCTATCAATTTTTCGAAGCGCCGTTGACCGTCTGCACTTGGGCGATCGGCTGGGGGCTCGCTCCTGTTTGGAGCTGGCACCTCGGATGCTCGGATGGCCACACGTCGTCCGCTCATTTTTGGGTGCCTGCTGACAATCCACGTTTATTCTATTTCCGTATTGATTTGGGTTCGCGCAAAAAAACCCCGGTCGCTCTTTTACATTTTTTGCATAATCCGACTGAACCTGGAAAAGGTTAAAGCCAAGTTGAGTGCTGGCTCCTGCCAACCAGCCAGCGCCAATCACGCGCGCTGCAAATTAGTGGGGCGCGTTCCAAGTTCTTGGGCAGAAGGAACCGAACCCAGCTCAGCTGATCCAGCCCCCCGTCCGTCGCAATTTTACACATTACGGAAGTGAGGGCATACCGGAGCTTTCGCTCCGTCAATGATGGGGGGGCTGTCTCCTTCTCTTCTAGGGCTTCCCGTGTGCGCGCTTCTATCTTTCGTCATGACATCTCCACTGTCCCCCTTCGGCGGGTCGGAAGTGCGCAAAATAGCATGGTCGCAGCGCTTAGATTATTTATGATTTTGTGGCGATTCCTCGGGTGACGTGGGTGTCAGTGATGGGCCAAGAATATCCTACTGTATCAATGTGCTTCGTAAACAGCTCGGGCCCTGCCAATGTCCGAGGCACTGGGGCTAGCTCTAGCCATACGTGGGCGCCTCTCTCTTTTTGTTCTCGCAACCCAGCTTACTCCCGGCACCCGGGTTTCCGAGTAAGGTAGTCACACTAGTGTGAAACGCAATTGTGAGGCACACCAGTAGTGGTCCCTATCATTTTTTCTCTTTTGATCCGCCATATGGGCCATCACAGAGACTTTTTGGCTGGTCGCCCAAAGTGAGCAAAGCAAATTGTCACGGGTAGACTGCTCAAAGATTAGTCATTACCTAATTCAGTAGAGAAGCGAAGAAGCAACGATATCCGTAATGTCCCCTTCCTGCGGCTAGGACAGTCATATCAAAGAAGATCAGAGATTAGTGGTGTCCACCACAAGAGTGATTGGTCACTAAAAGTTCCGCCAACGTCAATGTGGATTTGTGACAATGTCGACAACGTGGATAAATTACATGATTAAGTGCCTACATAGCATACCGTTTAGAGACTTCTAATAAAAGTCCTAGGTAATACAGCAGGAGTCGATGCATATCCACGACCAGTCATGTGCAGGGTGTTTGAGGCAGTAATGGGATAAATACTCGGAAATGCAAATGCACAAGCAAAGGTGGACAGGGGAAGGGAAAATCTGATGCGCGGCACCATAATTATTACATCAATACATCAGTGATGCATCGCATCGTGGTGGACCCGACATGAGCAAAAAAAAAAGCGGAAAAGCAAACCTTTTCACAAATGCTGTCAAATACCACGTGGATGCTCGAGTGCACATAGTCCCAAACAGAGGTACTACCCGGAGGCATGGCGCTCACTGTGTGACGAAGGTTGTCTTATTTGTCGGAACACGGCGTGACTCTGACAATGAGACCTGCGGCAGCGCCACTGGGTCTCTGCGCCTCTCGCGTTCGAAGGATGCCGGGACAGCGGAACTAAGGGCCGAATCAGATGACGTCGATGAAAGAATCGGCGAAGCCCGATTCAGGACGAGGGGGAGGGGAGGTAGTGGGGATGGCGTATGATTCAGCCCTTGCGACTGTAGGGGGGGATGGGACAGGGGAGAAGGGTAGAGGGACCCTGGTTGAATGGCGTAATGTCCCCTCGAATCAGCCTGACGAGTGCTTTGTGACTGAGGGGTGTAGTGAGAAAACGGGACAGAACCTGCAGGGGGTGATGGAGAGGGGGTGAGATTATCAAAGTTGGAAGGACCATGCAATGGTTGTTGGTGTTGAGAGTAAGCTTCGTTTCCTGATGCAGAGCCAGCCGAGCTCGATAGGAAGGTGTCATCATAGCTGCCGCGGCGTAAATTATTATGGTAGGGTACCGAGATAGGGGGGACCGAGGTGGAAGCGCCTGAAGGCGATTCTTGCTTGGTCAGTGCCATGACTTTATCTTTACGGCGTCGCTGAATTGTTATGCCTTCCTTTTTAGCCCGTGACCTCGCATACCGTAGCCCGCAACTAAGTGTGCCATATCGCGTGAGCGACAAAAAACGCGCATCAACATGCGAAATGTGAAACACGCACGCATTGCAAAGGTCCTTCTTCCCACTCGGCCCCTTCCTCCATTCTGGGCTTGTTGTCACTTTACAACTGGAACAGCGCGATATACCCATAGGGGGATTTCCTGACGCACGGCCACTACCCGCGGAATGCTCCCTGACACCTGGGGGCGTAGAACGACGGGACCCACGAGACGGGGGAACCGTCTCTATTGGGCCTGAAGACGCCTGGCTATTTTCTGGCGGAGAATACGGATACCCTGGGGACAACGAACGATACGAGGGGGGCAAAGGGCTATCCGTATCAGTAAAAGTGGCGGAACTCCAATGCGGTGATTGATGGATGGTGTAGGAGGGCTGCCGAGGTTGCTGAGAGTTGGAGTGGTATGCTGGGGACCCTGTCTGCGCCTGAGTCGATGACCAATGGCTGTACGGGAGTGATGGAGGAGAGGTATCAATGACTGGTGACCAGCTCTGCTGCGAAGAGTACTGGGACGTAACCTGGGACGCCATTGACTGTGCATTTTGGGGTGCACTTTGTGAAGGATAGTTGTTGTACGTGTGTTGCATGGGAGGGAGACTGTATGAAGTTGTTTGCGGGTAGTATTGCGGTCCCTGGGTCATATACGAGGCATCATATTCCGCTTGTTCCACAGGAGCGGCAGTTTCCGAAGCGGATCTAGAGTCGGAGACCGAGTGACAAGCAAAAATTATGGAACCTGATGGTGCTAGGGTTAGAGTGTGACGAGGTGGCTTGCAGAAGCCTACCGTGGGGAATGTAGACAGATTCGACGTCTCGGAATCCGTCTGGTGTCTGAATTGTGGAGGTCGCCTTGTACCGTCGAGTGCAGGTTGTCTTAGCATCATTGGCACCGGCGGCATTGCCGCGGATTTGGACATCACCAGACAGCTTAGCAAAATCGCGCGCTAAAGGAGGTTGGCCGCGGTCAGGGGGCCAGCTCATGAGGAGAGCACGATCAGGCTGGTTCATCATGACCTGGAATAGCCTGGACATATTCACGCTGTGCGGGTTGTTGCTAAGAAGACGCGAGTAGAGGATTTGGGCTTGCTCCTGATTCATGGAATTCGTCCCACACCAATTCGTCCAGCCCGTTTTGGCGTGCTCATCGTTGTCGTAGGGCGTGAGGTCAACTGCCGCGTGTATAAAGCAGAGGACGAGATCATCAGCGGCCCAGTTGATGACAAGATCTACAGCCATGTAGTTGGAGTCGATAGCTATTTTATCCCCATCGGGCCAAAAATGTGGTGGTCCTTGGTGTCCGAGGAGGCGACGCACGCGGGAGAGGCGCGAAAAACGCATTCTGACGGCGGGAGACAAACATGAGTGATACGGGTGGTAAAGGGGACTATCAAGCGTGGACCACCACGAGGAAGAGGGAACGAGGCGTACCGAGTGACACTTCCGTGTAGACCTTTAGTTTTAAGAACATTTCCAAGGTCGTTCTTTGCAGAAGCCTGTTCATCTGGGTGGACAAACTTGAATATGGACTGGCCTATTAAAAGGTCCGCTTGATCGACGAGATGGTAGGACAAGACAGGGTCGAGATAGACGAAGCGCAGGTCTGCTGAGAGCAGTGTCCAATCTGGGTGGTGGAACAAAAGGGAAATATGTCAGCGGAGATGTTTACGAGGCGCTCGAAGAAGCAAAAAAGGTGGGAGATATATAAACAATGAATGATCGATCGCGCAGAAAAGTAAGGTAATAGGGATACTGACAACATCGAGTCTCGCCTACTTTGGGGAGTCTATGATCGGGAGACTGCGCGGAGTGCTGAGCGGAGAGGGAGTCGAAGGAAGAAGGCATGTTGACGATATTTCGTGTATTCTGGGCTGGAAGTTGGGAATGGCTGTAAGTGGGGGGGTCAGGAGAATCGTAGGGCCTGTGCGGGTGGGCGAGATAGCTCATCGGAAAGGCGGTTGGAGAAGAGGAAAGCGAAGGAAGAGGAGGAGGAAAGGAAAGAGGAAGAGAGAAAAGTTTAAGGAGAATGTAGAGTAAGCTTGGGGGAACAGGACGAAGGACGGATGCGGAAAGGGGACGGAGTAGGAAGCGGGCAGCGGTGTTAATTAGAATGTGAGGAGTTGGGTGACCCTGACCCATTCCTCGGCGCCGCACGCCTTGGTGAGTGGCATGGGACACGTACAGTACAGGGGTTCGGCCTGCTTGCCTTACCTTAATTTCAATATCCAACTGTACCTTCGGGCGGGCGCGGGCGCGGGCACGGGCATGGGCACTCCCCCTCCCCTCTCCCTCTTCTCTCTCCTCTCCTCTCCTCGCCCCCTCTCCCTCTCCCCTCCCCTCTCCCTCCCTCCCCTTGCCGTCGCTTCTCGGCATAGCTGTGCCGGTCGTGACCCTGACCCATCGCCTTATGGGTAGAACTAGCCGCTCTGCCATGCCACGACTCATTCACCTGCCTGCCGAGCCACATCTTTGCGCATCTTCTCACTCACCGTGATTGGGTGACACTCCCCGGGAAACCGTCACATGATTGATTCTTCATGATCGGTTCCAAGATCCGATTGTCAGATCTGCATCCCGGCTTCGCACTCGCCACTCGCTCACTCAAACCGTACCCGAGACCCGAGACCTCGATGTCGATGTCTATGTCTACGGTGCGGCGGTCTATCCCCTTCCTCACCCCCTCCTTCCCAACCCCTCTCCCTCCCTTACCCTCTCATCTAAAATCCCTTCAATCTCTTTCTCACTCCACTTGAAACACATCCAATTCATGTCTCACTCCCTTAATAAAAAAAATTGAGTAGGGTGGACTAGCTTGAAACGACCACGACCTCCCATCAAAGTTTCCAAATAAGGCCAAATACGTCTAATTGACCTGAACCTGAATGACACTCATCGACAAGAACATATGGGTCGCTGCTGGTGACGGTGACCTTTCTCGAGTGAGGGTCAGTGGTCTGTCTATCTCCTATTTCTTTGGTCAACCCAATGCGTCTTAACAGGAGTTGATTGAGCACCAATGCAAGTCTTTCAACTCCAATTCCACAACTCGGCTAATTTCCGTGAATATTACCTCAACCCTCACTCAGCGATATCCCCCAACGTACCAGATTCATTCACGTACACCCCAATGTGCGCTTCTGATCTAGCTCTATATCTCGCATCCTTCGTACTGATGCGATTTCCGCAAGGCATGCCGCCGCGTCTTACGGCCACTTGGATATCTTGACATACCTTATCTCTAGAGGTACGAAGGTCGATGCTAGCTCATTTCCGTTGATCACACCGTCACAGGTGGAAACGTCAACGTGACCGATGAAGACGGTGACACTCCTCTCTTTACGGTAGAAAACGTAGAGACGGCCCGCTTTCTCGTTGAGAACGGAGCAGATTCCACGTGGAGAAATCATGAAGGGTTGACGGTATGACTTGACTTGCCCGCACTATCCGCATCTCCCTCTGAGACTGTGCTAGGCTGCAGCCTCGTTTGAACAGGATTTTCCACAAGTAACGGCCTATTTAAATTCTATTACTGCTAACCCTCTCGCCGATTCTCAACGCATTCAACCTGAAAATCGCGTTTCCCGGCAGCCCCCTTCGCAACACTCACAAGAAGTGGCATCAGAACGCCTTACTTCTTCACTCATGAATGAGCTCAGGGACATCGCCCAAAACGAGATGACAGAGGATGAAAGTCGCAGAGAGGAGGGACTCAGGCAGGCTGTCAGCCGTGCCGTTTTAGAAGGCATGATCACCGGATACACCATGGCGAACGTGGATGACGACACGGAGGCACCGGAGAGGGATTTGCAGGACGGAGACGCAGATTCCACAAAACGCAGGCGGTTAGACTAGCCTGATTGAAAGTTCACGCGTCCACCGTGCAATCATACCGCTGCTGACATGTGTTTAAGGGTAATTGACATGAAACTTAAAGATTGCGGGGTAAGAGCGGATGGCACGACGCCCTGGGGATGAACTCAGGCACGAGACACTTGGTTACCGTCATCTGTGATGAAAACTTCGGGGTTCAGATCTCGTCATAGAACTGGGAAAGAAGCCATCCTTTTCCTTTGCTCTGGACGTGTACGTAAGGCCTCCATGTATCTCTAAGCGCAGCGGGGGTGATGAGAATGGCACCGAGGAGCGTACAGCGTACACAGGATAATATAACTGCTTGTTTTCGGAACAAATCGTGCCTTGCTTCCGCGTGCGACTCGTGAATGCGTGAGCTGGCGCGGTTATTCAATTTGACGTTAACCCACTCACCGAAATCAATCATCAGCCAACTCACCGAAACCTCAATCTCCCATCAGTGATAGATAGCTCTCGAATCACGGAAGGATAGTCGTTCCGTGATTTATCATCAACTAAACCAGATCTGAGACGACGACGCATCGGACTATCGGGCGTTGCACCAATCCAAGTAGACGCAACGAATAAAGCGTGTTTTGGGCCAAGCTATATCTCGATCCTGAACGATCGTGGTTGGGTTATCAGTCCCTTTCCCCGACAGATCATCGTCTTGATCGCGTTTTCTCCATCAGAGACCCTAGATACGCCCGCCCGCCCCCGCCTAGCCATGACTTCATGGGAAAATCCTGTGCCCGTCGCGGCCCTGCTTTCACCGAGCGACCTCGAAAATCGCTCGCTGCTGGACTCTCGAAACACGCATTTCATCGATGACGCGCGGTCTAGGATGTATGACGTGGTCTGCGCTCCGCTCACCACGTCGAAGTGGAGGGAAAGATGGAGAGAGATGTGCGTCATAGTGTCACCAGATCCTGACCGTGACGGCGAGAGGGGCGAAGGCTCCGAAGTTCGCGCGGAAAATTGGAGAGCAAATCCGGCATTCAAGCTGGGAGAGGTGACCATGACGCGCCTCGGTATGTCCTTCTCGCAAGCGCCAGTGCGTCTGCTGATTAGGGGGAGGTCCCATGAAACAGAGGAAGCTGAGGGTGTCATTGTGATGGTTTCAGACTGGTTAGGGTTGGATGCGTCGGACAGCTGGGTCAGACACGACTCTGAGACTGTAAGTATCCATTGTTATCTTCAACCTTGCGGTGGTGGGAGACCCATGACCCGTGCCCACCGTGAATCATTTTTGACTGAGTCACTTGACTAGGCCCTGCAGCAGGAGCTATCCTATGCATCATACTTGGATGTGCAGACCTCAATATTGCCACCCCCTCGCAATCGCAATCAAATCGCGGCTTACGGCCGTGCCATCAATACCTGCCTCGCGCGTACGCCTTACATGCAATTTTCCATCCGGCTTCCCATCTATGACCCATCCATCTTCCAAACCAACTCGCCCACGCGCTCCACTTTTGCGCCGTCGTCCTCTCCGCCCTCATATTCCTCCTTGCCATCGACTCCAATCCGCTCATCGGAATTCAGGGGTGTACCGTCTACCAAAGCATCGGAGGCCGAGCTGAATGCCACATGGGAGATGTGGGACGCCATACGGTCCATCTGTGCTTACAACCCGCGCCTAACCTTAAGTACTTGCTTGGTGTAGTCGGCGTCCAGCATCGTGCCTGACTACCCTTTCGCCATCCGTTATCTAGCCCTGGACCTCATGCCGCCTCTGCCGTCAGTACCGGGCGTCTTGAATCGCTGGGCTGCGGAGCCCATCAAACATTTATTGATCCCAGCGTCGTCGTTTATTGCAAATGCAAAGGGTTATCCTGTATTGCCCAAAGGATCGCAGTCATTCCTTCGCGACGTCATGAAGGTTAGGCTGCATCGAGCACCATAACTGACTCGGAGTGTCTTGCTGAGCTCTTTTCTCACCCCTGCCACGTTTAGCACCGGCCAGTAGTCATACTGTCGGATACTACCGCTGGTTTACACGTAAAAGGGGGCGAGGCCGCGTATCTCCAATATGTGCGCCACCTAGATAAAACCAGTCCTGCGTTGGTGCAGGCCAATACGGCGGGCACAGTGGAGAATTTCGCGCGGGGATATCAGGACTATCTACAGGCGCCTCTACAGGTTGGGCTGATGCATCACATGAACAGAACACTGACCCCAATCGTAGCCCCTTATGGATAACTTGCAAGGCATGACATATCAGACGTTCGAGCAAGATCCCGTGAAGTATCAGAAGTATGAAGAAGTAAGTGGCGAATTGATTCAGCGGATAAATCAAAGTGCCATTACGCGCCGTAGGCGGTATACGCGGCTCTATCTGAGTGGCCTCCATCAGAAAGGATGTGAGTATATATCGACGTGGACTCATCAATTACGTGTAACGTCGACGCTTGTCTAGAGTTATCTGCGTAGCGGGAGCTGGAAGGGGCCCTCTCGTCGCGCGGTGTCTGAGCGCCATTGCGCGCGTCAAGCGCCATGCACTTATCTACGCGATCGAGAAGAATCCAGGCGCCTATGTAACGTGAGTTTTACCGTGGACATTGACTAAAATGGTTGACAGCACCTGTGACCCCCCCCCCCCCTTTTAGCCTGCAGCAACGGAAGGCTTCCGAATGGAAGGAGAAAGTGAATCTCCTGTTCGGAGACATGCGGACCATTGCGCTTCCGGAATCTGCGGACATTATCGTCAGCGAGTTGTTGGGCTCCTTTGGCGACAACGAACTCAGTCCTGAATGCCTGGACGGCGCAATGCGTTGCTTGAAACGTAGGCCCCTGAGATTTTCTTTTGTGTCCATTGCCCTGTTTCATGGCGTCCCCAGCCAATGGTATTTCAATTCCCTCCTCGTACACTGCATATTTGGCGCCGTTCTCCTCCTCCAAACTTTATCATGAGGCGCGCGCGGGAAAGGACGACAAGGCATCAGAAACGCCATATGTCGTGATGTTCCAGGCAGTAAATATTCTCAGCGGTCAGGGTGGTGATGGTGGCCGTTGCGGCCCACAAACACAGGAGTGCTGGGAGTTTGAACACCCAAGACGTGATGTAGTGCTCGACGAACGAGGCAAGGCTTCCGAATACCGTATTTGGTCGGTCGTCCTTACAAGCGCTGACGGTTTCACGTGTCCTCTTAGGGTTACCGGTGACGAATAGCCACAACATCCGGTCTGCGACGCTGACTTTCCGCATTCCTCACGCTGGCGTTCTCCATGGACTAGCAGGATACTTCGAGGCCGTGTTATACGGAGACATCGGACTCAGCATACATCCGGACCGCAAGGAACATATCTCTAAGGACATGCTGAGTTGGTTCCCGCTGTTCTTCCCCCTGAGGGTAAGGCTCGTGTCCCTACCCGTCCCTCCTCTTGTCTACTAAGGCCTAAGGGGTGCCGATGACAGGAACCGTTATACTTGCCAAGCAACTCCGAGCTTCAGGTCTCCATTTGGCGCCTGACAGACCAACGCCAGGTATGGTACGAGTGGTATGCAGAATCGTTTTTGCCGGTGCTACGGCCGCCCGCAGAAACACCCGCAGAGGGGCCCTTACCCAGGGTTGATGGGCATGGGTCCTTTGTGACGGCTACATCGACGCCATTTGTCCCGCCCAGTCCATTGATCGATGCGATCGATAATCCCTTCCTGGTCTCTGGCGATCAATTATCCAAGGAAACAACGAAGCGAGGAGGGGAAGTCTCCAAAATAGAATCTGGCGTTGTGAAGATCGGACAGACAACGCTACATAATCCCGGCGGCAGGAGTAGCTGGATAGGGCTTTAAGTTCTCCAAGTATTGTCGCCTTACAGGGTAAAAACGGTCAAATATTTTGTCCCCCCATTGTAGTACAATGAATGATATACAATGATACCTGAGTTTGTCACGGTCACGGAAACACTGGAGTATCAGAAAAAGAAAGTCATCCTTCGAGCCGGGATCGAACCAGCGGCCTTGGGATAGCATTAAGCTAAGGATACAAATTACAGTCCCACGCTCTTCCAGCTGAGCTATCGAAGGCTTGATGAAGGTGGTCTGTTTGACATATATCACATTGTGGCGAGCCATGTGTGGATTTACTAAAAATAGCCAGTCCACTGGTGGCAGTACTAGTGGCTATCATTCATTCAACCAATATCTAATCGATCCTTTGTTTCTCCGCCCCACTCTCCTCGTCGGACGAGATTTTCCTGGTCGATGCAGAAATGACGTGGCCCTGAGTTGCGTGGGGTTCTTCTGTTGCTGGTGCGTGGGTGGCATAACATTCCCACGGTATACGCAATATTGGTGCCATGCCACGGCATGCATGCAGCGCGCCCGTAGCCCCCCCCACCCCATAGCGGAAATCTCGAATGCGGTCGTACGTCACAATCAAAGCCGCGTTCGTTGCCCTATTGGCCCTCAACGCCCTCTTGTGGTCGCAAGGTTCGTATACTCGAAGACATCGTGGTCCTGCGCTTTCGGGCTTCTACTTTGCTAAGCGAGGCTTACCCGGCCTCCTGGCGAGCGGGCAATACAGCGACTATGTTGAAGGTACAGGCAAGGTATGTAGCCAAACTCACTGACAGTACCCTATTCTCAACCTGCTCCAGTGCCAACCAATAGCCGTCCCTGTCGAAGATCAATGCATGATTGCGCACGATAAATGCCCGACATCAGACACGTTCCTGTCCGTGCCGTACCTGCAAACTTATTTCTGTGCCAGTCCTACGGCCCGGCCGTTTGTATTCGTTGGTTTCCTGCTTTGGCTTGTTTTCCTGTTTTCTACCCTTGGCATTAGCGCCTCGGATTTCTTCTGCCCCAATCTGGCGACAATCGCGCAGCTTCTGAACCTGGACGAGAATGTCGCAGGTGTCACCTTCCTTGCGTTTGGCAATGGCAGCCCTGACGTTTTTGCCACGTTCTCTGCCCTGCGTACAAATTCGGGAAGTTTGGCCGTAGGGGAGCTTATAGGCGCGGCGTCCTTCATCGTCTCCTGCGTCGTGGGCTCCATGTGCATCATCAAACCTTTCCGGGTCAATCGAGGCCCCTTCCTGCGGGACGCCATGTTTTTCACCGTTTCTGTTGCTACTCTACTTTTCATTCTTCGTGATGGGCAGATAACCGCGTGGGAGGCGTCCCTCCTCATCGTGTTGTACTTTGCGTACGTCTTCACTGTGTTCGTAGGCAGCTGGTGGGAGCATAGGTGTGAGAGGCAGCACCTGCTGGAGGCCCGAATACGAAACGAGTACGGTGAAGAGGACGTACAGCCCTACCGAGACTATCCGCCTTACCGAGATGAGCGTGAGCGCTATTGCTGTATCCTTGACTCGGTCTCACGGTCTCACATAAATTCTAGCTGCATACTCACCTTCTACTCCTCCGTTGTTGTCCTCTGATGCTGGCCGACGCCTTTCATCGTTGCCACGCCTCGAATTGACGCAACCTCCGTATCAACACGGTCGAGACTCGTCAGCCGGCTCGGGGTCACCTTCGCCCTCCCCGCGCCCCCACCCCATGACGATGCCATCCTTCTCCCTAGTCGGTGCGCTCGAATTTCGAAGCGTGATCTCGTCATTGCAACAAGAAGCTGCCGGTTCCTCGCTAGGCGCTTTCGAACCCCTCTTGACACCATTCCCAGGCGGACACTACCACAGCTTTAGTCGTTCGCGATCGCGCTCGGGCGGTTCCATGCGTAGCGGAAGCACGCATACATCAGAGACTTCGTCTGATGTTCCCCTGAGCGCTCGTTCTCCATTGCCGTTGTCTCCATTGCCATTGGCTCCTCCTCTTCCCGCTGACGATCTGGACCCTTCTTCACAGGAGGAAGCTCCTCTCATTCTAATTGACAGTACCATGCCGCGGATCCCTGAGATTTCTTACACGCCCGCATCTCCACTTCTCGATACTAACAGGGATGTCGCACATCACACGGTGGCAACACGCCACCAAGGTGTATGTCTCGTTCTTACACGCGCCTTCCACATCCTTTTCCCGACACTACACAAATTCCGCACAAAGAGTTTACTTGCAAAGGTCTCTGCTGTCTTTGCTGCCCCGTCCGTGTTCGCGTTGACTATCACTCTTCCTGTCGTGGTGAGACCGTACAACTGCGTGGGGTACCGCCACGAAAAGGCCCCAAGCATGATCAGTACCCTTTCCACCTTTGAGGAGGATGGAATCGAGCGAACTCTTATTGCTGAAGAGGAGGTCTTGGAGGAGATGCACGAATTGCAGTTCAACAAGTGGCTTATGGCGGTTCAATGCGCTTTCGGCCCGCTGTTCTGCGTCGCTGTACTTTTCAGTATGTTGATATATCTTCGTTTTTTTTATCAAAATGAGAAGTTCTGACACAGTATACAGAGGGTTCCGCGAATGAGGGATGGCTCCTCCTTGGGACAGGGTTGGCAGGCCTCGCAGCCGGAATATCTGTGGCGTTCTTCGCTGGCAAAGGAGATCACCGGGAGTGGCTTCTAGCCCGTTGCGCAATGGGTTTTCTTGTGGCTATTGTTTGGATCATGGCCATTGCAGATGAAGTTGTCAACATTCTACAGGTAAGTAATGCGGGCATGTCAATACGAGGTTTAAGCTAACACTTAGGAGACCTTTGGCTTTATTTTTGGACTGTCGGACGCGATCATTGGCGTGACGATATTTGCCGCGGGGAACTCCATTGCTGACCTGGTGGCTAATATGAGCGTGGCTGTGCGTGTTTCCTCGCCTATTCCATGATATTTTGTCCTCAGGTTAATCCAGGCCTTCGCTCCTATCATGGGTTTCTCGGCATGCTTTGGTGGGCCAATGCTTAATATACTACTGGGCATCGGCATTTCCGGCTCGTATGTCATCCACACCACCTCTGAACCCTACAAGCTACACTTCTCCAATACCTTGCTCGTGAGCACAGTAGGGCTACTCACACTCCTCGTCACGACCATCATATTCGTTCCTTTGAATGACTATTTCCTCCCACGCAAGTGGGGAGTGTTCCTCATCTGCTTCTATGTAGTGATTATGGCAGTCAATGTTGCTGTGGAGGTACTTGGACTGGACTAAAGAGGGGTTGAGGATCAAGGTGTTCGTCATTCGCTGTCCTTATTGCTCTCGATGCCTGGACTAAGTACTGATTAATGTCTGTGAGACGTCATTGAATTGCATTGTATAACCTTGTAGCGCTACAACTGCTCAATACCTATTCCCATTACCTGCTCCTGGTTCGAATTCCAACATATCGGCACCCCATCACCGAACTCCGCTTCACTACCCGCGTTTAAGTTGCACGAGAGAGGCACTCATTTGTGCTCATTCCTTCAACCAGCATCCTACTTTCTTTTCCTTCACGCCCCCATTCTTATACACTTTTAAACGATCCTTTTACTATCACAATTTTAGCCCGCCATGATTCCTTTCGTCATCCTCGCTGCGTTTATTCACCTGGCATCTGCACTTACTGCCAATACACCGTTAGTAGCAGAACTCACTCCACTCAACATACCAGGCTGACTTACTCCCTTCCCTGAAGGATGGGCGCAGTTGTCTGTCGTGAGCAGTTATTTCTACCGTCAACTTCTACGGATTGATTCGTTGTCTAGAGCCCTTGCACCTTGGCTGGACTCCAGACGGCTCACCACCGCCATACTATCTCACCCTTATCCCTGGTTGGACTTTTCTTGTTGCCATCTTTACTCTGCTACTGATGCTCACCAATCTCCAACCAGCGGGTCAGCCAGCAGGGAGTCCTGTAAGTCGAAAACACGTGCTCTTTTCACTCACTTATCGAGGAATCTATGTCACCCTTGATGCAGCTTAAGCAGTTCCCTCCGCAACAAGGGAATAGCTATACTTGGTCCGAGGTAACCCTGGGCGCTGGCACAAGTTTGTATGTATGGGCTGTACGAGACTTTGCACCAGATGTACTTACACCTACATCGAAAGCACGTTTTGCGTGAAGGATGGCAATGGCCAGCAATGGTACTCTGGACCTGCAACTGTTCAAGATGGGGACGACAAAAGGTGGGTGTAGGTAACATTCTTGGCCCTTTGTCATGACCCATCCAAATCCTAGTTGTGTCACAAATGATGTCAAGGAGGGTAAGGAAGCAAGCGCTTCTGGTTCAGCAACGTAGGAGGCAGCCGTTCTGTGTATCTTGGCTTCACTCTAACCTGCTTCGCAGCCCCACGAGTGTTTATTCCGGAGTCGCTGCAGTGAACCATGGCACAGCCTCCGGGACGTCTTCGAGTCCTTCGGCAGCGGCTGCCAGCACCCCTTCCCCCTCGATCACATCGCCTGCCAGTCCCAAGTCGGAAGCTGTGAAGGGGTCGGGTGGTAGTGCGTCACCGAGTCAGTCGGGGTCAGCAAAGGCCAACAACTCGGTTGCCCGGGACATATCATCTGGGGCTGTTGTTGGGATAATGTTTGCAGTGGGCCTGACGAGCATTGTGGTTTCTCTGGTGGTTTAGGCTTGTGAAGGGACACAAACTAAGTAAATGTAAACATTAGCTAGATGTAATGAGGCGATAAGGCGATTGGATCGATCGAATCGAAGAATCTCTTGAAAAGTAAAGTGGGTCCGTCGGTCAGAAGCATGTGATTACGCTCTTGAACCCGCCACCACCGCAAGTCGGAGTGGGTTCACCTTGACCCGCTCTCCGCATGCCTTCCGGACACCTCGCCCGCCAGCTTCGCTTTGTGCTCCCGGGTGCTGCTATCACCTACTGGTTGCACACCCCGTCCGTACTCGCTCGCATCTGGGCTGGTCCTGCCCCCCTTGCCCGGTTCGTGGCCTTCTTCCCCACATTCTGAACCACTTCCGTGACCTCGATTCCCTCAATATAGACTCTTGGTGGGCGTGTCAGCACTGTCCGGCCTGCTGACAGTCGCATTGTTCCTCTATATTTTCTTTATCCCCGTGATCAAGGGCATCCCACCAAACGTGCGTCGTGGTTCTTCTATACACCACATACGTCAGTCAGCCTCGCGGGATGGCAACTGACTTTGAATGGCCCCTCTTTCCTCCTTTGGTTTGCCCTAGTATCGGTCTTGGAGAGAATCCGGGGAACTCTCGTCCGTCATTCCGGTGTGTGTGCATTATCATTGTTCGTCCCCCCCGCTCTGCCACTCTTTGCCACCCCTCAAACCAAAACCTTCCACCTTTCCTTTCCTTTTTTTTCTTCTTTTCGAATTGGATTCGCAACTGATGAATGAGGGGTTCTTTCGGTCTATCGCGTCCTGTCGGTGGTTTTGTATGCGTAGGTCTTGACGATATCGATCATCTCGGGTTGGACGGCGCTCTGTGGCGTGCTCGGACGATACTCGGGTATGGGATACATACTCGGCTTTATTGCGGGTACGTACTTTCCCCCTTTCTTTCTTGCGTTTGCGGACGGGTGACGTTCTCAAAATGGTTTTTTTGTTTTTGTTTTTGCATTCGAATCGTCATAGGGTCTGGACTATATGCACTCGCTTTCGGCATTATGGGGCTACTACCCGCTCCGAGAGTTGCTCGCTAGCGACGTGTGTGTGGGGGTTGGCGCGTGTGCATATGCGGGCGAGCGTGTGAGCGTTTACGAATTCATCTTCATTATCATAGTACCTGGTTATCGGCGCATCTGTAATTATGAGATCGTACGTGGGAGCTTGTTGGATTCTCCCTGGCAGTCCCTGTACCCCATACCTCTACATGCAAAGACTACATTCTATTGCCAGCATTGGGTGCATCGTTCATGCATGCGATTGTGAGATTTAATCCATGCTAGACTACGTGGTCGTTGCTTAGTTACTCGGAGTTGCAAAAACCTGCGACTGCTTGGTGACCTGATACATTCGCGTGCATTTTACGCTTACAGTGGGCCACAAATCTACAACATACAGCGAAAGTACAACACCAGAGCTAGATCAGATGGAGAAAAGATTCGTGTAGATCATCCACACGCCGTTCACGTTATGTGTCGCGGTTTCGTGCACACGGCGGGTAGCACTATTGTTACAACGTAGACGGCGGATACTCTGGTAGGCCCGTAACAGCGGCATTGCACGACTCCCGAACGCGGCGCTTGCTGGCCATGTCGCCCGAGTGCCGGTAGCCAGCGAACACCTCTGACATCTGCAGAGCGGCGGCGGCGATGGTGTCTATAGGCCCCAAACCAGAAATGCTCAGTATATTCACGTGCTTATAGCCACGAAATAAAAACCAAAAAAAAAAGCGTACCGATGTTCGTGTCGGACTCCTTGATTAGCTACAAAACGAGGGAAAGCGGTTACGGGCCCGTCAGACATAGACAGGCAGGCCAAGTTAAGAGAGAGAGAAAAAAAGAAAAAAAAAAAGAGCGCAGAGGAGGACCGAGGACGTACCGCGTTCAATCGATCGATCTCCAAGGCTTGCGGCGTCTGGTAACCACCGCCACCGTACATACCGTACGCACCCATGCCAGCACCGCCGAAAAAGCCGGCGTTACTGGAGGGAGGGGCGCCGACGGTGCCACCGAGCGCGCGCACCTGTGCCTCGGCGGTGCGTTTGCGCGATTCCCATGCGGCCTTGAGCGCCTCGAACGCGCTTTGCGCCTGCCGCCACGTCGGCGCGTCCCATGCCTCGAGCTCGGCCTTGTGCGTGTGAATGAATGAGCGCGGGTGCTGCACGCCCAGTGCCGGCGGCTGCGAGCCAATCGCCGCGCCGTTGGTTATCGGGACCGACGACGTGACGGTGGCGGCGCCACTACCTGTCGGAGAGAATTGGCCGAGGTTTGCGTAAGGGTCGAATTGGGCGAGCAGTTGCTGCTGCTGCTGATGCTGCGGATAGCCGTAGCCGGTTTGTTGAGGTTGCTGATAGCTGTAGCTGGCTTGTTGAGGTTGTTGCGTTGGATAGCCCGTGTATTGAGCTTGCATTTGCGTTTGCGGGTAGCCCGTGGCGAGAGAGTTAACCTGGCCCAGGAGCTGCTGACCATAAGGGCTAGGCGACTGGAAGCTCGTGGGCGAGTATGGGGACTGCTGCAGCTGTGGTTGGTACTGCGGTTGCTGTTGCTGTTGCTGCTGCTGTTGCGGCCATTGTGGCTGTTGAGAGTACTGCTGGGTGTACCCTGTAGGACTTGTGCCGACAAACCCCGATGATTGGTACGAAGGTTGTTGTTGTTGTTGTTGCTGTTGCTGTTGCTGCGGCCAGCCGGCGGAGTACTGTAGAGTTGAGGGACCAGGAGGAGGGGAGGATACAGCATTGATGTTTGGAAAGCGGGAGGCGACGCTGGCGGTGTGATCGATGAAGGGGTTGTTTGAGAGTTCCGCCATGGATGGACTGTGTGGTGAAGAGCGTTAAGCACGCGGGTCAAGTTGTGGGAGCGCGCCGGGATGACCGAGCCCTCGGAAGGGGCGGACCGTTTGCAGGGTAAGTCATGTGAACGGATCCACCGAAACCGAATGGCGCCAACTGGCCGGTCCGGAATCTAACTTGGCTTGGGCTTTGGGCGCCCCTCGTCCGTTGCCTCAGTGAGGAGAACACGAGAACATCGTGATATAATGACAATGACGCATCTTATTGTAATTGTACATTCGGAGTGGGGGCGCCCCCATTGGGTTGAGCGCGACTTGGAATGTGGATACGATTGACGCCAGTGCTCCATTATAGGTCACAAGAGGCACCTAGGACGGTGCGTGTAGATGATGCTTCACGTGTGTTACCACGGCGCCAGGGGGGACAGGACACTATAAATGGGCATTAGTACAAGAATCTCAATCGGACCCGAATGGGGTTGGTGGACACCCTTCGCCGCCCACTTCCCCCGTTGACACCCGTCTCCTCTCTCAGTCCCAGTCTTCTGCTGTGACCAACGCAATGGGCAAAGCTGGAAAGAGGCCCCTATCCCAAGATGTAGATGCTCAGCAGCACGACGCCGCTGCAGACACGGCCCACGAGGGAGACGTAGCAGACCACGCTGAGGGCGGGCGTACTGATCGCCGGAATGTTCGTCATTTATTCAGTTCTTCTTCCGCTCCACTCCACGCCTCCCACCCAACCCTCTTCCGCAATCGCGTTGCCTGTTCCCCAGACTGACCTGACCCTTCGCCCTTCACAGCGTGACCTTCCCCCCGGTCTTTCGGACAGAGACGCTGCCATTTTACGCTCGGTGAAGCGCCGTGCCAATGTCCTTGATAAGCGTTTCAAGGTGTGTGGAGCCGAATTTGGCTGGTCACTTATCATCGGTATGCGCCCATCAGTCCTCCCCCTTCCCGGCATACCGGCGCACTCATGTTTTCTGACGTACTCCAGGTATCATCCCTGGCGTTGGCGACGCATTGCTTCCCGCGATTGGCTATGTCCTCGTAGTCCATCAGGCCCGCAAGGCAAAGTACGTTTTCCTTATCCTCCACCCACTCCACTCCCCATGCCCCTTTCCCCTTTTCTCTTCTCGCCCCCCCCCCCCCTTTCTAAATATATGCACCATGCAGGATCCCCCGGGCGCTTACGTTGCGCATGATCCTCAATCTTGCCATTTCTGCCTCGATTGGCATCGTTCCTGGAATCGGTGACGTCCTACTCGCCGCCTACCGTGCCAACCTGCGCAACGCCAGACTCCTCGAGAATTTCCTTCGTATCCGTGGGGAGCGCGCCGCAAAGGCCAGCCAGAATACCGGCAGTGGCCATGACAAGAACGATGAGCCGCGAGGATCAGGATCAGGATCAGGGCAGGCTGCCGAGGACCACGATCGGGCGCTACCGGAGATGCCGCTCGTGACCTCTGCGTCGCAGCCGGGCGCGGCGGGCACTTCAGGTGGCGGGGACAAGGGAAAGAGCACGGCCGTGGCGCCTGACAGCACGGACGGAGACGACATGAGCAGGTTCAGGCGCCCAGAACGTAACAACCTGGAAGTCGTTCAACAACGCGATAGCCGCTTCATAGAGGATGTCAGCTAGCGGTGAATGATGACACATTGTAGACACACACACACACACACACACATACACACGTAGCCAATGGACTCATTTTGTATTTCTGGTGGTGGGCGCAGGATAATGTTTGTAGTAACTGTATACCCTCCCTGTATGCGAGAAACGCCTTTCACGACCGGATAGTTCACAACAGCAGCAGCTTGATTCTGAACTAAGTAACGACAACCATACAGCAATAACGACTAACGCTAAAAAATTGCAAGCTAGGGGTTATATCCGGAGCGCACGCGCCCCTCTGTACGTGTGCACCAGGCATGCATGCACCGCTCGCGGCGCTAGGGTATGTGCACTAGGCGGGGTCAAGAGACAAGACGTAAGAATAGATGATAGCAACTCGAAACTCGAAAGGACTAAAAAATAAGTAAATCCCCCCACATACGCTGCTACGCGCTTAGAAGTTACGTTTGCCATGCATCTGGCGGTGCCGAGCCCAGAAATGGCCAGGGTTGCGTTCGCTGTCCATCAGATTCTCATCACTGTCAGAGCGCATCGTTTTCGGTCTTCGAATTGGAAAGGGGAGGGCGCGTTAAACAAAAATGCGAGTGTTAGGTAGCGCCGTCGGGGGATCGGTGGCTGACTTACTGTTTCTGGTGCGAGGCTCCATGTTTGCGTGAGCTTTCCGAGGTGTGGTGAGAGTTGTGGGAGTTGGGGTGGTTGGGGTTGCGATCCTCAGATTTATGAACCTCACATGACGACTTCTCGGACGCGTGAGTGGGAGGGGTTTTCATGTTGGCATGCCTGGCCGTGTTTTTCGGCTCGGATGGCGACGACGTACTGGAGGACAAAGAACTTTCCGTGGTGGGCGAGGACGTGTTGGTGGAGGATGGTGGTTGTACGTCGGTGCCGTTGATGAAGATGTCGTTCTGCGCGCCATCGTTGAAGTTGTACAGATCATTGTAATACGGCGGACTGTAGTAGCCCTCGAACATGTTGCATCTCTCTTGCTGAAGCCAATAGAGGGGCGACTTCGCACCATACGTGCAGTTCCACGGGCGCGCGGCGAGATTCAAATCGGGTTCTGCGCCACAACTATGCGTCCCACAAACGGATGAATGTCGTGAGGATGAAAGAATAGATGATGCGACTACGTACCGACGCGCCACACGGGGGGTCGCCAGTGGCTTGGTCGATTTAGCACCCGCCATGTTGCACTGGAAGCCATTCATGTACACTGTTCATCAATTAGTCGAACGTCACCGAGATAAGACAATTGAACCAACTCTGCTCGGAGCCGGAGTCTGGCTTATGGATCCAGTGCCACGCGCAGATACACTTGCCATTCGGGCACGGAGGCATATCCGCTGGGATTTCGAAGTACGTATGAAGATTCCACACGCATGTCTGATTCACGCTGAATATGACAAGGTCCTCCGGCTGCACGTCTTTGGCATCTGATTTGTATGCCACAGATAAGGCGCAACCGCCGAGGTCATTAATCCCGTTAGTATGAAACTGCGCCAACGGTGCGTGAGGGCACGGATAGTCTGGGTCGCTGGGATCGCGCGTATCACCGCCGGGGGCAGACGCGTACCAGTTCGTCGCACCCTTGTCGCAAGATAGCTCGGTCATGGCACGGCCCCCAACAGGCAATTGCATGATGTCATCCGGGTGAGGGGGCAGATCGAGGTGACCGTGGAACCACCATTGATCAAACGGCAAGTTCATGAGCGGGTCCTGGGGACGGTTATTAGGGAAGCTGGATTGGTTAAAGCCAAACATGCTAGGATGCCAGATGCCTGGTGATATGGATGTCAGCGAGAGAGGTGAACGCGCTCAACAAAAGGCCTTACTGATGTGGGCAAAAACTGGGCTCGTCAATGCAATCACGGCCACAAAAGAGTATGTCAGAAAACCCATGCTTTCTGCTTGTAATTTAAATCCTCGAAAGTGAATTGTAATTCCTGCAGGAAAAAAGGAGAGCGGCGATTAAGGAGAGACGCGAATAACAGGGAACGGCGTGAAGAGATAACTCTCTAATCTGCAAGGGAAAGAAATGGGGAAGAAAAGGCGTTTGTTGGTGTCTTGAGGGCTCCCGGTGTGGCCTTATAAGCGTGTTCGGCTCGCCGTCATAGCGACAAGTGCGATGAGGAACCTCGGATCATGAACCAATATACGTCACGTCTGCATATCAGAAGCACCCAAGGTAATATTGCCTCGAAGTGATTTTGAGGACGATTCACTTCGGCAGCGGAATACCAAGTGCCACAGCGAAGCGAGCTCAGAGTAAAGAAAAATGTCATCACGGCCGCGAGGGTGTTGCCAGTTGATGGTGCCTGCACAGCTGCGATGGACAAACACAAAGGGTCACACCGTTCGTAGCTCGGTCTGTGTCTGGTGTGCTTGGAGCTGGACTGGGACCGATAGCAATCGGGTACTAACGAAGCGCATCACGTCCCTGAGCAAAACTGAAATTGATCAAATCAACACTACGCGTGATCTACTCAAAGGGTTCGACTGCTTCAACTGAACAGCACGTTCAACTGAGTACCTTCGGAGAGGATCATATCATCCATCAGTGCTCACTGGCAGTCTGCTTTTCATTCGGACGTGATTTGGGGATGCTTTCGAAGGCGTTGAGGTACAGAACGTGCATTTGCTGATTACCTGATTGCAAATTGACGCATCCGCCTGCGTAGAATTGGCAGGGTTTGTTTCCTATCGCACAGAACAACAGAATCATGATGGACCACGTATGAATCTTTTGACTTGGTCCCCTCGCCACTAATGCTGGCTTTTAGCATGAATATCAAATCTTCAGTGACCCGGAGCTGTCTCGCTCTGAGGATCAACATATAATTTGCTTGTCAGGATATACTTCCAACTCTCGCAGACTTTGCATCCAATACCATGTGGACGGTGACCGGAGAATGGTCAACTGCGATTACCGATTGTACTCAAGGGGATGGAGGTGCGAGTGGCGGCGCCGTATCCGTATTCGGCTCCTGTGAAAGGTTCACGGGCAACTGGATGACATTTCCCCAATATTATCTGACATACACGCGGAAGTGAGTCTTCCATGCCCATTTCCCTGTGCAAAAATCCCATGTCATGTAGGTATTGGGAAGTGCACGTGGAGCCCGGGGAGACGATACAAGGTGGATTTACTGGACGTGGAAGGTATGACCTCTTACTACTGGCTCCACGTGGAGAAAATACCATGGCTTGCTCGCCATCACAAACGGAGGGTGCGGATGAGTGGGGCTACCAGGAGAGTCTTGAGGGCGGTTGGATTCCACTCGCAACAACTGCCTCACAACAACCGTATCCGTTTCCAGGCCTTTGCAATGGCACAAGCAGCATTGTATCATCATTATTCTACCAAGGACTATAGCAGCTGTGCCTGAAACTAGACGAGATGATTGGTATCATACCTCAGTGGAGGCCTCAGCTTTCTTTGGATCAGTGAGGTTGTTCAGGAAAGAACGTAAAAGTCAGGCGGTATGGTGATCTTGAAGATTGCTCTGGGTACTATATTGAGTTCAGATATGAGTGGCGTCTGAGGCTGTAGTCAAGTGTCGCTTACTCCACCTTTCCCGCAAACATTACTCTGTATATTGGATCTCTGACCTCGCCGTCACGTTTTTGTATTTCATATGTAATGATATCTTGCGATCAATAAATGCAGAGTTGAAAGAAAAAGGGAGACGGCACTTATGTTGAGCAACCGAGCCATGCAGGTTGATATGTTAATGCATTGATAACTCAGCTCGCGAGAAGGAGAAGCTACCAAACCATGGCAACGCTCATAAACTGAGGTGTAAAATAGCCATCACTGTCACTGCAGATTGAGAGCTGCAGTTTTACCGGGCGATTTCCCACGTTTTCGCGCTCACCAAAAAGGAAAATATCAGTAGTAAGTGAGAAACATAGGAAAACCTGTCCTTATTAATAAATACTGTAAAGAATGTGCTCACACATGCCATGGGGAATTGTTTTGATCATTTTAAATATGCATTTTATTTATGTATTTTGTGTTCATAAACCAATTGCCTCAGGAAAACTCAAAAAATCTTAATTTTTTACTGGTAGAGCTCTAATGACCAGTTAAGCTAGTTAGATATGGCTTAAGAAGTAATTTAAAACAAAAATAAGATCCTCCATTTCTTTAAATTGCTCACAATGAAATTTAATGCATTTAAGCCGCTTAAGTTGAATTTACAGCGTATGCGGAACGATGCCATGGCCACAGCTGAGTTTGAAGGGTTGAGTTCCATTGAACACGCGAGTCGCAAGTGCCACTTTGTCGTCCGTCACAATGTAAGATGGGCAGCGCGGCTCAAAAAGAAGCATACACTCTAACGCTTGAAAACATCCTTGGTGACGTGAACCTCATAGTACCTTCATCAATGCAAGCTACAGATTCATGTTCATGGGGCACTAGCGACGATAATACCCACACGCACATATCACGTCCTCACACACACACTCCCTGTAATGCAATATCCATGCGTAAGAACGAGGCGCACGCAACACCGACAGTCTAGGGAAGGACAGCAAATGGGTGACATCCAAGGCCGCAAAGGCGTGCACACGATCCAGGAAGCTAAATGCGCCCCCGAATGCAGGCTTCCGCACCTTGCTCCCAATCTGTCTCCTGGCATGGACTCCCACACTCCCACACCATGCTCAAAACCCCCCTCTTCTCGCGCTGCACAACGATGACTCAGGTCATGGGAGCAGTCACACGTGTGGTGAAATTAGAAGTACCATACACATCATAGTATAGATTGTACAGTTCAATGCTACGTGGGGTTCTGTACCCCAAGGTGCACATAGATAGATTCAGAAAAAAAACCATTGAGACAACCCTCTCACTTTAGCTCATTTCTTATGAATTTCCTTGACTGACGCCTTGAGAGGACGGTAGGCATATTATGATCGGCATTTACAATCGGAGTTCTTTCGGCATTACTCGGCATACTACCAGACGCGAGAAAGAAAAAACAAATTCGATTTTCCGCATAATTATGCAAACAGCTGTGGTTTTCCTATATTGTTGACACAGACAGAGCGCCTTTTAATTTTTACTACTCGGAATGCTCTCAAGTTGTGCTCCACGCATGCCTTACATTATCCGAAAATATGGAACGAAGGACCCAATCATTCGGTCATAAATCACTGTGCAGTCATTTGACTCTGATCCCATATTTGACACATCATGCGAATGTGGAAGATGCTCCGCATGCTCCGTCTTATAGTACAACATACCTTGTTTTGTAATTGATCGAAAAACCATAGCAACATGTAAAAAATTTGACAACACATGTAAATGGCAGAGGGCGGGAGGAGTCTTTGCGGGCGATAACCAGAATGAACGACCCAACATCAAGTGAAACCGACGTACCTCGGATACTAACAGAAAACGCAACAGGATAGTAGCGAACTCTAAAAGCCCATGCGACCCTGTGCCACGCGCCGCGTTCCATGGCGCAACTTGCGGCTCTGGCCTCGCTGTCGCTCGCGCATCTTCCGAACGAACCCAAGCTCGGTGTGTTTCTTACACACGGTGGCGACCTCCACACTGATAGCATCCTTCAATGCACGGGCCTGAGACCTCGCCCGCGCAACGTGGCCACGCGCTCGTTCACCGAGCGAGGATACCATGCGTTCGCCCTTCTCACGGAGCGCGCGGGCCCTCCGTTGAGCGTGCTGGTTGCGACGACGCAATTGGTCACGGAGTCGTTCGGTGACGTGCACAGCGGAAGCGACTTGTGCGTTAAGGACCTGCAGGAGCTCGTCTAACGCGTCGAGCAGTTCTTTCATGTCGGCACGTAGGACACCAGCAAGTATCTTCATGTTGAACATGTCGGAGAGAGAGCTGGCAAGACGGGTGCTGAGAGAATACATAGCTTCGGTCCTGGATTGCGAGGCAACTGAAGATGGTGTCTCGGTGGGGCTGAACGTAGTTTGCTCAATTGCCTGTTGGAACACAGAGAGCGCCTTTGAGCGGAGTGGTACTTCGGATATGGACGAAGGGGATTGTTGGGAAATGATAAGACCCTTCGAGCCAGAGGCAACCGCGACGTTGATTGGCTGGTCATTGCGCACACCAAACTCCTCGGGACTGACCAATGAGCCACGCCGGCTCGTGGGTATTGTGGATAGGCTCGACGGCGGTTTGCTGGCGATGGCAATAGAGATATCTCTCACGGAAGATAGAGAAATAGCCGAGGACATCGGCGCTACGAAGGAAGTAGCCAGGTGCTCCGACAAATTCACGGCGGGCTCAATGACGGACATAGAATCGACTTTCTCCGTGAACGTCGGGGTGGTGACTGGAAGTGGCATAAAACGGCTGACGATATAACCGAGTACGACAGAAAGTATTGCCACACTGTATAGCGTCAGATACGTTGTGTTGTCATTATGGAAATATAATACGTACATGGTCAGGGCAGGGGTCGTCGCAACTTGGTTCTTGATACCCCTGGAAATCTTCCGACGAAGAGGTTGTAGGGGTTCAAAGGCTCGGGCAACCTCCGCAACCTCCATGCGGTCAACCTCGTCCCTCGCAAGAATTGTAGCTGCCCTTGAGAAAAGATGCTCCTTCTTGGGAATCTTGAAGATGCTCCATTGCTGCTCGTACACCTGACGCTCGCGTTCATCCAGTCCACCTGCAGCGAGCTCGTGGGGCGCAGATGAGATTACTGGTAGGAATAGTGTGTGCGGGGGTAAGGAAGGGAGGTACGTGGGCAGGAATACGATGGCAAGCGATTGCTTGTCCAGGACTGGTTCCGTACTCGACTGGTGTAGCTGAATATCAACGGTTAGCGAATAAGATAAAACTACACCTACCACTGATTGAGCTTCCGTATTGTCGATGACAGATACTGCGTAGCCAAGGGAGAGACGATGAAGGTTGCCCTTCGGGTGAAGCCAATAGGTAGACGTGCTATTGCGTTGAAGATGACGTTCTGAGACCACGCAATTCGAAGCAGTACCCCATTTCTCTAACAAACTTTCGACGATCGACCATTTGCGTTCGGGTGGCGTGCCGTACAAATATATCTCGAATTCGACGGTGGGTAGGTGAGCAGGCGATGAAGGGGGAGTGTCGGATGGCTCCTCGTTGTCTGAGAGTTCTGACATTTGGGAAGCGTCTACAATAGTTGGCGACGAGCACAGCCCCCCTTGGGAGCGAAGTAAATCATCTTTCGAACCTGATAAAGGGTCAGGAAATGACAGTCTCAAATCGCGTGCACGGCTTGAGGGATGGTTGGCAGTGCCGCTTGCACTCATAGAGCTTGCGCGGGATGTGCTGAGCGTGCTGACCATGCTCTGGTTGAGCGCATCCTCTACGCGTCGCTCTTCGGCGGAGTAGCCATCAGTGAAGGTGAAAGCTGACTGACTCAACGGGGAAGGGCCAAGGGAGAACTCGGGCGGTTCGTCTACTGCTTCATCATCAGTGGTTTCCACTAATCCTTCCCAGATATCGACATCGTCATCTCTGGAGCTGGAACGGCTGCTGTGGGACAAAGGATGGTCCTCCACCTCGTCGCGGTCGCTCTCGGGGATACCGATCGAGCCGGCATCCTCAGATGGGGAAATATCGAGCCAATCCGAGTCAGAAATACTGTCCAACTCGGAGAGGCTGCCCTCATGGACATCAGCGGGGGTCAGGGGAGGAGGTGGTTTGAGCATCAATGTAGTTGTACTGAAAGAGGGATTGGTTCGCATGCCCTTACTTATGTAGGCGGCGGCAGCGGCATCGATTGGTTGTTGGGTGGCCACTATTGACTCCTTTTGTAAATAACCCCACTTATCGCCCATCCTTCCCCATCCCATCCCACAACATCAATCCCACTTCCGGCCCCTTCCCTCCCTCTCTCCTCTACCCCGCCGAGCATACCTCCTGCGACTCCCAACTTGTCCCCGAATTCCGAGTCATTATCTTATTTAGTCTCGGCGCCTCTTGTGCCGCGGCGCTCCCATGACTCATCTACATCGTGTTCACCTGCCCTACTTCCACGTAGACCCGTCGTGCATCCCACACCTGTCTCTGCCACCAAATAGCTTAGCTAACAAGTTTCCTTCTCTCACCTTAGACCTCTACCAGATTCTTGGTCGAATCGATGGTTATTGCAAGGCCGTCATGCTCTCCCGGCGAGGCCCCTCCGGTCGTCAATCACTGCCGCGACAACCCTATCCATCAGATCCACCTGCTTCCGCATGTTCACGGTCCATGATTGAACATTAATCCTCAGGGAGCAACAAGTTCTACCTTGCGTCCACCATGCGACGCTCGTTTCACATACACGCTGAGTATAGGTGCTCGCTAGCAACCGTTGACGTTACCACGTTCGCATGGCCTCAGATCCTTCCCAACAAGGAAACTATGAATAGCTATGCGCTGTTGCCGCGCGCATTGTGATGTCGCGCTCGTGAGGATTGTTTGTGCATACTACTACTGGGTGATTCTGGGAGATATCTGGCTAAATTAGGGGCCAGGCACGCGGCGCTTGTGCGATTGATGGATGAGTCTCTCCCTTGACCAACAGCGCAGATTTTCCGCGCAGAATCCGAGAGATTACATTATTGTAATTCACGATGATTCTATCGGTTGCGATGTACACCAATATATCGTCCTCACCGATGTTTTATGTGTGATGACGCGTCCGATTGGATGTTGACAAATCTCCGTAAGGTTGTCGCCCGAGTTCCGTGGCGCGCTTGAGTTGAGTTGGATCGCAACCCGGGCCGATCTGATCTGATTTCACGCGACCGCGAGTGCAACTTTGGATTTGCTTTTGTGTGTTCTATTCCACCTCCCCACCTCATCGTCATCTTGTACCCAAAACTATTACATCTTAGCCGATAGCCAATAAAAACACCTGCGTTCACATTTGCAGGGAAGCCCGAGTCACACTCACTTACCTTCTATGGAACAGCAAGCAGATCAGGTTGTGCGGGCCATCCTCATTGCGTCTGACCCGGCCCAAGGGAGTCTGCATCAGCAAGCCCTAGAGTACTTATCCAATGTCCAGCAAAATGCGGGTGAAACGTGGGGCCTCGCACTTAACTTGTTTGTGGATGCCACACCTACTGGCGAGCGAAGGCATCCGACCGAGGCTAGGTTCTTCGCGTTGCGTGTTTTGGATGACTTCCTCGAGACTAGGTGAGTCCATACACATTATTTACTTCTACGGGCAGGATTTTTTGCCGTCTCTACCCGTTTGTGGTAGCATTCGTTGATGGACCTCGAATGGGCAGCGAAGGTCATCTGGTTCCCTTTCATTCAGTTGATTGTAGTTTGCGCGAGTGTGGTCTAACACGTATCACTAGGTCTGAACCTTTGGACGAAAAAACCTTTGATACCCTACGGCAGACGTTGTTAGCATACATTCAGTCCGAATACACCTACGGAACAGCAGAATCCAGTGCACCATGTGCGTCCAATATATCATCGTCTCTTTCTCCCCTGACCCATTGATTCAGTTTTACGCAACAAATTCTCCCATACACTGACTCTTCTTTTCCTTGCTACCTACCTTGACCGATGGCCTACATTCTTCGCCGACCTTTTTACGCTCATGCGTCCCCCCGAATCGACCTCTCAAACCTCGTTCAACCCTCATGTGTCACTTCTCTTCTTCCACTTTGTCATAGAGATTTCGGAAGAGGTCGCAGATCAAATTATCAAAGGCGCACGTCAATTCAGCAGTGAGCGACATGTGCGCGATGCTCGTGTGAGAGATGCAGTACGGGATAGGGACGCAGCGCAGATCAACGAGGCAGTTCTGACAATCATCGCAGATTATGCGGAGAGACTACAAGTACTTAGGAAAACGGCAGCAGCCACAAGTCGAGAATCGTCTGAAGTTCTAGAAGTAGTAGATTGGGGCATCAGAACTTTTGGTTCATATGCGGGTCTGTCTCGTAACTGGAACGTCTCCGCCTTGTTGACGCTTCTAATTCGCTTTGGGACAGGTTGGGTCGATATTAATCTAACAGTAACGCCAACAACGGTCCCACTGCTCTTCACCTTGTTATCGGATCCATCATTGTCCATTCGTATGGCCACTGCCGGGGCATTGCGTCGTATCGTTTCTAAGGGTCTCAAAGAACCCGCCGATAAACTCCAACTAATAAAAGTACTCTCTCTTGGACAAGTCATTGACTCACTTGAAGAGCGGACCCGCGCAGAGCAGATCGCCAGGGGGGACGATACAGATGAGGGCGAGGAGTCTTATCGGGAGGCTCTAGGTCGACTGCTCAATGTCCTTGGTCTAGAGCTTGTCAAACTTGCCGACGTGAGTTGCTCCATTTTCCAGATACTCGACAGCCTCACCCTCTCCGAAGGATGCTCCCGCAGATGAGGTGCGGGCGGAGGGCTCCGGGTTGTTACAACAAATCCTCCCCGTGATGCTTAGATTTATGGAGGACGAATACGACGACACGTGCTCTACTGTATTCCCAATGTTGCAAACAGTCCTTGCCAGCGTATGTTCCTACCCCTTTCCTCATCCATCGCATCTGACATGTAGGCAGTACAAACGGAGCCGAAAACTTTCAACTGAGCCCCTCGATGAGCAAAAGCGAGCATTTCTTTCCTCATTACAGGTTGTTATCCTTAAAAAAATGAAATGGGAGGAGGCCGCAGATCTTGACGATATTGACGAAGATGACAGAGCAGCATTCGAAGTCCTTCGAAAGGCATGTAACTGCTATTGCCTTAAATGCACTACTTTTCCATTAATAGCTACCTGAAGGAGCTTCGTTCGTTAATGGATTCTGTACTATCTATCGATCAAGATCTGGTCGTTGAGGCCATCCGAACCCATGCGCTTCGAACGCTCCAACTTTACGCGTCAGGGACTACCATCAAATGGAACGATGCAGAACTGGCAATCTATCTCATTTTCATATTCGGTGAAATAAATAGGAGTATGTTGGGTCATCCTTTTTGATCCGTATATACGTCTTGACATGGCCGAAGGTCCAACAAAGGGCAGATCTGCTTTTAGCCAAGCCCCTCAACTTCCTAAAGAAAAGCGCAAAGAGATCGACTACTCTGACTTTCCGCTAACGCCTCATGGCGAATTACTCATGTCGTTGTTCGAAACTGGGATCTCGGCCTATCCAAGCCAAGCAGTAGTGATGCAATTCTTCGAAACAGTAGCACGCTATGGCGATTTCTTCAAAGTACGCAAGCAATGTATCGTTCCTGCATTGGAGGCAATGGTAGATGTGAGGTGAGGACACGAGTGATTCTCTGTTTATTGGTGGTTGCATCTGATCTCACCAGGGGCCTACACAACCCGAAATCTGCCGTCCGTGCCCGGGTGTTTTATCTATTCCATCGATTTATCAAGGATAATCAGAGGGAAATATCTCTCGAACTTGCAGGGACCCTCCTGGAGGGTATTCGGGATACTCTTGCCATTCGCGTAGAGCTCCCTGAAGTTGACCCTAATGAGCCCAACGACCCTCTCACGGAAGCTACTTCCACGCCAGATCCGCAGCTTTACCTATTCGAGACAGTCGGCACGCTAGTTCACCTCTTTTTCAGAACGCCAGAACAGTCTGCTGCACTTTTGCTCTCCGTTGTCACGTCTTTGTTAGAAGAATTGTCGACGAATCTCAGAGCATTCGAGGAGAAACAAGATGTGTTACCCATCGTTAAAATCCACCATGTCATTATGGCTCTAGGGAACATAGCCAAGGGTTTCCCCGACTACCCAACCCCGGTGCCTGATGACTTTATACTCCCGCCCCTCCATGTTTTCAGAAATATAGCTCAGGCAATCCTCATGTCTCTCGGAGCAATGAAGGAATTCAAGGTGGTTCGTGACGCTGTATGTCCGTACTCCATCGACTTGCGTCCAACAGCTGAGTATCAATGGCTTGCAGACTCGGTTTGCCTTTGCGCGCATCTTTGCCACTACAGGTCCCGAGGTCACTGATCTTATTCCGACCCTCATGGTCAATCTACTCGCGCATTTCGAGGGCAGCGAGCTGGTAGACTTCATCAACTTCGTTAGCCTCCTTGTTCACAAACTCCAGGTTTGTTTCTCCTGGTTACACCATTCTTCGCCATTCACATTTTTGCGTGGTGACAGCATGATTTGTTCAATGTACTGGACGAGCTTATCGGTCCCTTGAATGCCCACGTCACGAACCTCATGTTCCAGCCTGTTACTGGAACAGATGATATACTCACGCATAACGAAAACAAGAGAACTTACCTTACACTTCTTAATAACATCGTGTCTTCAAAATTGGCTGGAATTTTTTTATCTGACCGTAAGAGTCTTTTTTCCTTCTCTTTTGACGGTCTTAGTAACCCCAGATGACCCTCAGGAAACAAAGACAACTTTGAGCCCTTATTGCAGAGTATGCTCCAGCTTGCTAGCGATACCTCGGATACGCAGAGCCAAAGGGCCGCATTTGCATTCCTGAGCAAGAGCGTGAGCGTCTGGGGACAACCTTTGTCTGATGCGGCCAATGGAGAGATCGTACCTGGATCACAGGGCGTACCAGGATTCGAGCGTTTCGTCTATGAAAACGTTGTGCCTACTGCTTTTGCAGTACTCTCGCTACCCGAGTTAAATATCAAGGACGGGCAAGTACTGGTGGTATGGTGATCCGCTCTTTCAGCCGCATTAGCTAATCCTTTGTTTCAGGTCCTCCAAGAAATTGCCGGCCTTCTGCAAACTATAGGGAAAGTCCGGGGAGAGGAGGCGCACAAGTTCTTTATTTCTGTCTTTCTACCTGCTCAAAACTGGCCTGCAGAGACTGCACTAGAATTTACGACAAGGATGCGTGATTTAGATTCGAAGCAGTTCCGCAGATACTTTTCTGAATTTGTCAGGTCTTCACGATCTGGGTCATAGCATCGCTTAGAAGTCGTTTCAATGTTTGAGATAGTTGCATTAGCGGTAGTGTAGCCTAGCATATTGAGCATTGCATTGCCATGCCATTGGCATCCCTCGCTGGTGCATCGTGGGAAAACGCGAAGCGATGATGGACCACCTCTGGCACTCTCTCCTCCTACAGTTCCTGTAGACACCTCCGGGTCCTTCGCTGGCTGTATGGCCTCGAGTGCGTGCATCCACCCTTTTGATCACTGTCCTCCCTTAGCCTGCCCCGACAGCCTCGAAAAAGATTACAACGAAGATTGTGCGTATCCATCCCCTCTTCCGCACCCGAGCTCACCCTACTGACACCTTGTCACTCGCAGAATCCATCACGCAAGGTCCGCGACTACTGCTGTCATCGTCTTTCCCTTGCTTACCATCTTCGATCAAGCATGGTCCAAATATCGCCGTTGACGAATCTTGGGCGAAACTTGCCCTGAATATCCGTGAAATTCAGCAACACAACTCCCATAAGCTCTCCTTCGAGGAGTGTCACCGGCTTGGCTACCAATTGGTGGTGAGCAAGCACGGCCCGGCACTCTACAATGGCGTCAAGGGCCTTGTCATCGAGAACCTCAATCGCCTCGCAGAAGAATCCATCTTCCCAGCCTTCCCTTCCGGACTGGAGCAGGACCCCATGCAACAAAGTCAGGAGGGGGAGAGACTCCTGAAAGCGGTTCATAAGGTCTGGAGTGACCACACAGATTCTATGGAAAAGTTGAGCCACATTCTCAAGTATATGGTGCGTCCTCACTACCACTTGCTTTGCTATATAAATCTCCGAATATATGTTCTCCTTAGGATCGCGTATATGTGAAGAATGCCAATCTTCTCGAGGTCGTCGACCTAGGCCGCGATCTTTTTGTAAAGCACATCATTCGTCCACCAATACAGGATCACATCATCAACGCTATCCTGAGTCTCTTGCACATCGAACGCGACGGTTATGTGATTAACCGATCTGCCATCACGAACTGTGTGGACGCACTGTTACAGCTGAGTGACAGTTCGGATGGCGTCACGGTGTATAAGCGACACCTGGAACCCGAAATTTTGCGCCAGAGTGAGGCGTACTACAAAGCTGAGGCCGCGAGGCTACTTGAGACCTGTGATGCCTTGGAATATCTACGTAGGGTGAATGTTTCGTCTCTTTTGCCGTTCTTGGCTTGTTTACCCTCCGCTCCTACGCTCCACACCTCAGGTTCAAACACGCCTCTCAGAGGAAGAGTCGCGCGCACACCAGTATTTATCTCTACAAACCTCGGCGCCTCTCCAGAATATTCTAGAGAATACTCTCCTCGCACCCCACTTGCAAACACTCATTGACATGGCCAGCTCGGGCCTTGATGCTATGATCGATCACGACAAACTTGACGACCTTTCCCGCTTATTCAGCCTATTTTCGCTCGTGCCTGACGGGGTTCCATCTCTGCGTTCTTCCCTCAAAGCCTCAATACAAAGGCGAGGTACAGAACTCAACAATGTCAGCATGGAGGGGCGAGAGCTCGGCGATGGCGGTGCGGAAGATGAGCCTGACACGTCCGCTAAAGGTAAAGGCAAACCCAAGGCGCGACCCCCGAATGCTAGCGCACATGGTCTCGCACTGGCCCTCCGATGGGTTGAGAATGTACTGCAACTGAAAGATAAGTTCGACGGCATTTGGGAGACAGCATTCAAGAACAATCGTGAGATTGAAAGTGGACTCAATGAGGTCATTAGTATTGGGTTCAGTTATGGATGCGGGACTGACATGTCCTATTAGGCGTTTGAGTCGTTCATAAACCTGCATCCAAGAGCTTCGGAATTCATATCTCTCTATATCGACGAGAATCTGAAAAAAGGATTGAAAGGGGTGCGCTGCAGTGTTTGTTATTCCCGCGTCATCTCATGGCCGTGCCTAGAAAACCGATGCCGAAGTCGAGGTCATCCTCGATAAAACCATCACCTTATTTAGGTTCATCACAGAAAAGGATGTTTTCGAACGATATTATAAGGCTCATCTTGCGAAGCGTCTCCTTCATAACCGATCTATCTCCGACGATGCCGAGCGAGGCATGCTTGCCAAGCTCAAGGTTGAATGCGGCTTCCAATTTACGGTTAAACTCGAGGGCATGTTCCACGACATGAAATTATCTGCGGACACCATGCGAGCGTACCGCGATCACCTAAGCAGAACCACTGTACGTTTCTTCGCTTCGCCCTTCCCCTTCTGGCTAAAGTGTACTATGTAGGCCCCTGAGGTAGATATTAACGTCACCGTGATGACTTCTACATTCTGGCCTATGTCATACGCGCCCGTACCTTGTACCTTCCCTTCACTGCTCGTCAAAGCGAGCAAATCATTTGAGCAATTCTACCTCTCGCGGCATTCTGGACGAAAGCTTACATGGCAACCGTCATTGGGCAACGCGGACGTGCGCGTCACATTTAAAGCGCGCAAGCACGACCTCAACGTATCATCGTTCGCGCTGGTTATCCTACTGCTCTTCGAGAATCTCGGAGAGGGAGAGTTCCTCACGTACGAAGAAATCAAGACCGCGACGGCGATTCCAAATAGCGAGCTGCAGCGCAACTTGCAGTCGCTCGCATGCACAAAGTTCAAGGTGCTCAGGAAGCACCCGGCTGGGCGGGACGTCAACCCGGAGGACTCGTTCTCGTTCAACGCGGATTTCTCGTCCCCGTTACAGAAGATCAAAATCAGCACTGTGGCGGCGCGCGTCGAGAGCGGCGAAGAGCGCAAGGAAACGCAGGACCGTGTCGAGGAGGAGCGTCGCTACCAGACCGACGTGCGTACATGAATCAATTTTTTTTTTCTGATCCCCGTGCTAGATGGAGCTGACGACGGGGGGCGCATAAAGGCATGCATTGTACGGATCATGAAAGCCCGCAAGCGCATGACGCATAATGACCTAGTCAACGAATCTACACGGCAGCTCGCTTCGCGATTCTTACCCAACCCCATGAATATCAAGAAACGGATCGAGGCTTTGATCGAGGTGGGTACTTTAAGTTCTGTGTCAGAGAAATGGCCTTATGTTGTGTTTCAGAGAGAGTATCTGGAGCGATGTGATGATCGTAAATCATACAACTATCTGGTGAGCTATCCTTTGATTGCCCTCCGGCAGAGTGATAACGTTTCCCCTGCTTTTGCACTGTATACTAGGCATGAACTATCTCCTGCATTCCTTTCCTCCTGTACTCTTACTCTGGACAACATGTATAATAATTTGCAACTTTTCAGAACTCGGGTGGATACTTTGTTCATCTAGTTGTTGGTGTTCACCGACGTATGCCAATTCTTCCTCTCTGGACCAAATGTGAACGCAGCACTCCTCTGGCACCGTCAAGATGTTAATCGAGTACCATGCCAAACGAAGTGAGTGTGTTGAGACGGAGGCTGATGCCATGCGTATAGAGTTCAGCACAGGATGACATAGATCACTCAAAGCCTCTATGAGTACATGTGAGCACTACCAATCCAATATTATCTCATAGAACAGTGGGTTCCTGGTAAAGAAAACACGTATACGATACATCGATGGCTCCGACTTTGGACCATTTAGGGAACAGAGTCTGGCGGCGGGGGAGGCCGTTCTGCAGCATCACTCGTCGATGTAGCTGCGAAAACTGGTGAGCATCCGTTAAATTCATCACATTTCAGATGCGTACCGGCTGGCGGGTTGGGCAGCGCTGTAGTGGTGGCGCCTTGCATCATGGTGAGCAACCTAAGCTGTCGTTCGTCTACAGCAAGCTAAGACGCTCGCCATGAGTTGTAGGAATACGACAAAAGAGCAGCGCAACGAACCTCGACCTTGACTTTGATAGCCTCGATCCGTAAAGAGAGCGCCCATAGCCTGCACGTCAGACCACGTCGAACGGCAAGCAGAAGTTGTTGGAATATTCCAGGAGAGCGATGGCTCTCCGTCCGCATCCTCAGAAGTTGATTCTCAAAACTGTGTGGGTCAGTGAGACGAAGCGTTGTTGCACAGGCATGACGGGCTTCGTACATTGCCAAGGACGCCCTATATTCACTCGTACGTGAAATAGCACCGATCGCCTCCGCGCGATCAAGGAGTTGCATTGCTTCGATCAATGCTGAGGCGACACGCGGGATGACATGGCGAGGAAGCAAAAAGCGAAGGTACAGTAGGAGGCCGTAGATTCCGAGGATGGAAAGACAGAGACTAAGGATATCAATGAAACGCATATCTGGAGTGTATGTGGGGGGTTGGGAGACCTGAATGGTCGACAGGTACGTGCAAGTATATATGGGTCGCGCATGTAGGGTTGGTGGGTGGTGGGTGGAAGGCCGGAGGTGACGTTCGAATTAATGAGTTTGGTGTGTGTACAGCAACGGAGCGGTAACCGGTACTCACCGAGCGGTGAGTCCACGACGTCCAATGTTTGTCTCAACCATACATTGTCCCACTTGGCACAGATCTCGACCCCTGGATCTCCCGTTTCTTGCCCTGCCGTGTTCCTTCAATCTCTGTTACTTCTTTCCTTACTCCCCGTTTTGCCTCCTCATCTACCCTTATTTGCAAGAAGCTGCTCTATCCACTCATAGGGATCGGAGACTTAGTCTGTTACCGGGAGGAACGCTGACCTAGCGTAGCGCCCTAGGTTGTTCTTTTTGATGGATGAAAATATCAGGAACAGAGATTCAAAGATCAAGCGAACGAGCGAGCCAGGCGGGGAGAGTCACTTTGGGAGAATGCCGAAGTGCATCGCCGTACACCTCCCCGGCTCTTTTTTTCTCAGCCCTTTGATCATCGGTGAAATTTTAATTCCAACCTAGGCAGCGAAGGCGATGCACCCAGAATGCCTCAAGTCTCCCGGCAACAAATCCCGGTTCCTACCCCACGTTGTTTTAATCATGTCTACCTTTTCCATCTCCTTTTTTCTAGATCTCAGCCCTTCCGATCACATAGGCGAGGTTTTCATCCCACCCTCTTATCCACTTTTATATGCAAGGCGATGCACTTCGGCATTTCCCAGGATGCTTCACCTATCATTTATCTTTATATTCATTCAGAGCTTGACCCCGTCAAAACAAGCCTGAGCGTCAGGCAGCCCGGCTCTTAATCATCACGTCATTCACCAAAGAAACTTTTGCGTCCAACAAAACTTTCACCTTGCTTGGTGCACAACGGAAACAATAATCACCATGGGTCATGAGATGAATTGAAAAAATTGGATCAGGTCGTACATTATGGCAGGGGTCATAAAGCATTGTAAAACTATAACATATCTATTGAGACGCAATAAAACAGACAGTCCAAAGTATTCACCAACGAGCATCCGGTCCCTAGACGGTATTAGGAAGACCCGGTCAGATGGGGAAAGAAAGTGGATCAAGCTTTCACGTACTTCGGGGTGTCGTAGTGTTCAGGCACCATCTACTACCGTCAAGTGAGGAATAGCAAGGATATACGCCTACCAGAACAGTTCAGATACATGTACACCCACCATGTTGATCACTATCCGGAGCAAACTTGGCATACACGAGGTCCGCCAGTAGGCACACAAATAATGCCGTGTTCAAACTGGAAAAACCCGCTGTGCAAAATATGGAGGGGATGTCCCGGTTCCTGCACCCAGCAGCTGCTGATGAGATGTTCGCAGTTGACCGCGTTCACATATTGAGACGAGAGTTGATGTCATACACTGCAAAGCTCAGCAGCGTAGGACGGCATAGGTCACCCAAATATAAACGAGAAGGCAATTGCTCTGATTGCTTAGGGAGCATAATCCGGCGCTGAGGGAGGCCGTTCAGCAGCATCACTCGTGGACATAGCTGATAGCCAGTGCGGATCCGTTAAGCTAAGCGACCTAAGCTGTCGTTCGCCCACCGCAAGCTAAGACCATCCCTATCAGTTGCGGGACTAGCAAAAGGAATGGAATGTCCCAACGAACCTCGGCCATTACTTTGATGGCCTCGACCCGTAGAGAGAGCACCTACAGCTTGTACGTCAGAACACATTGCATAGCAAGCCAAATCTGCTGGAATACCCCGAGAAAACGATGGCTTTCCGTCCGCATACGCAGAAAATTGATTCTCGAATCCGTGTCGGTCGGTGAACATGAGGTAACGGTCGGTCCGTTGTGCACAAGCATGACAGCTTCGTACATTGCCAAGGATGTCTCACATTGGCTCGCCCGTGGAATTATGGGGAAGCAAAAATCAAAGGTGGAGTGGGAGGCGGTAGATTCCGAGGATAGAAGACAAGAGACGGAGGATATCGATGAAGCGCATGTTTTGGGTGGACGCGCCGGGGACCTGGACAAATGGATAGCTGACAGGCATGTGGGAGTATAGAAAGGATGCGCATGCTGGGCGGTTAGCCTTCTGGGAGGAGACCAGGTGGGAGCCAGGTAGACACTGAAGATCTGGATACAGCGTATGCACGGACATTTGCGAATGCACAGCCATTTATGGTAATGTCGGTTCACCGGCAACTCAATTATTAGTCCAAATCGGATAGATCTATGTGCCAACTTGTAGATCTATCATCTTAACCGCTTAACCCCGTCGTAGGGTAGTAATACCCAATTACCCACCGGCATCCTCCTCTCGATTAATTACCCAATAATCCGGAATTTGCCATATTGCAACAGCCATCATTCCCACACAACTTCGAATACCTTATTCTCTCGTATGTAGACATCTTTGTGATCGACTCCCCTCAGGCTGAAACTGACTTGATTCTGGGAGTTATAGGTAGGTATTGTACTGGCGGCGTTGCCCCTAGCACCATTGTCTTTGGCCTCAAGGTGTCCTTGGCGATTTGATGATGACCCGCTCACCCTAGTTTGTCGCAAAGTCCGGTGCAGTTCGCTCCACCTCAAGCTCCGAAGTACTGGGGCTGTATGGCGGTGCATTCCGGCTCGGTCGCTGTCTCTCACAGGTGCCAGCTGGCCCTGCGCTTGGCTTCGGCCATGCGCGGTTCCTGCGCCTCAACATCGGCTGTCTCAAACTGTGAACGTAAATTCAGATCCTCAACCTGTGTCTCTTCTACTACTTGTCGTGTTCCCTCTGTTTTGGGGTCATCAAGGCGGACGAACGATAGCTCAGGTCGCTTAGCATGATGCAAAGCGCCACCACTACAGCGCTGCCTAACCCCCCGGCTGGTACGTATTTGACATGTGATGGGTTTAACGGATCCTCACTGGCTATCAGCTATGCCCACGAGCGATGCTGCCGAACGGCCTCCCTCACCCAGGGACCCCCGTTGTATAAGATAATATCGGGTAGGGGGTGCTTATATGTACTTCGAGTGACCTATGCGGTCCATTTGTTAACGCCCCATTCTGCATTCGCCCTCTTCGCCAGACATGACGCAAAACTATGCCCATCCCGCGCATCACTTTCTTCGTGTATTCTAGTGTGAGTCAGTGTGGCTACCACCTGCGAAGACGCCCCGGCACACTGTACGTCTGCTGAAAGCTTCCCAGTCCGCGGTCCATTGCCCTCCGCTTTTCGTCTCCTGCTGCCTCAAAAATTCACCTCGCCACCTACGATGCCCCATACCCGCCCTGTTTCCCTCTACTCTCCTGACCAGCTTGTGTATTACTGTATATATCTTTGTTGTCCAGATCTAGCTACGCGTCTATGCTTCCAGGTCCCCATTATAACTCCTTTGCGAGTACTTGTACCGCTGCGCCGTTCTCTCTGTCCGATTTCGAGACCTCTGTACTACTCTTGTGGGGCTATAATCACCACTTGTAGCTTACAGGGATTGTATGTGCCAACGGCACCATAATGAAGAACCTTTGTGTAACGAAAGGGAAAGCCAGCGCGGTTCTTACTCAGCTAGAGTCTGGTTCAAGTTGCATTCTCCCTCTCGCCACCCCACGGTTAGTAATATCGTCTCCTCATTGTCCTACATCTCCCCCCTCCTTCTCCCCGTGCCGTTATCCTAAGTCCCTTCTAAGTTTGCGTGCAAGCTCCCTCCGCCGCACTCTAGACACCGTGAATAAATTGCAACTTCTAGGGTAGGTCAGGTGAATGCTTGCTGGAGGCTCTTACCCTTATTTCCCTCTGGACTGGATGCACAGGCTGTGGCTTACCGAGTACACACGTGTAAGCATGGCATTGTCTGGCATTGTCAATAGGCTAGTATCATGTACGCTACAAAGATTGGTGGACAAACAGATCAGGGCTCATGCTGCAAATGATCCCTTGTGCCGCCAGGTTTTGCAGCAAGCATGGCTTGGTGTGATCGGTTTTCGAAGGACTGATAATTTTCCGCCACCTAACGAAATGAATGAGCTGTTCCTTAATGTACAAGCAACTGCGTAAGTGAGAAGAAATTGGTACGAGGCAGATGAGAATGAGAAAAGTACCTTAACCCGCATGTATCCAGCAGGCTGCCATCACGGAACGGTTCGTAGGGACAAGGGTTTTATTCGACTGAGAAGACAAGTTGGTCTAGGCAAAGGTTATCTGGGGTAACGGATTCCACGTCGATTCGGGTTCGCGGGATCCTCGACAGAATATGTCCCGGCAAAGTGTGCCGGCCGGCCGAATCACCGGGTCCGCAGCGGTGCCTTGATCCCCGTGCCGTGGGTATTGAGTGCGGTTGTACTTGATTTCTCACTCCTTTTCTTTTTTCCCTCGCAATTCAGCACACCTTATGGAACTTTACCCATAGCCATTGTCTCCTCCACCTATTTCTTCATGCTCTCCGTACTCCCTCTCCTACTTTCCTTCCTCCTCATTCTTGATGTGGTTGGGGCACCCCAAGCTCGCAAACCTCGACTGTTCCCACCGTCACTACGTAGCGTTGTCAAGCGTCAGACTTCTCAGAATGGTACAACGACAAATGGGACGACCGGCAATCCCAATGCCACTCTCACGACTGCTGGCATCGTCCCTTTAGTCCTCGCCAGTGACAAGCAGTGAGTCTGCATGTTCATTTCGTGTCACGTTGGGCCCACGGAGCACCCATGCTGCAGGACATACTACTCTGTGATCTCCATCGGAAACATCAGCTTCCGTGTCGCAATGGACACGGCATCATCAGACATCTGGGTTGTCTCCTCAGGGTGCACTACTACTGCGCAATGCAAGTCGCTACCCAAGTATCCTTTGAACTACGACAGCCCAACGTTTGTCTCTGTCAATTCCAATGCGACCATATTCAACGTCAGCTTCGCTGACACTACATGTACGCATCAATGTATCCGTTTTGCGGTCATCTCAACTATCTTCTAGATGCATCTGGTTTTGTTGCAGAGGAGACAATCAGCCTTGGAAATCTCACGATACCTCAACAAGCCTTCGGTTAGTGATACTTTGTCCTTGAGGTACCATCTTTCTCATAGGCTCCTCGATAGGCCTGATGAACTCGACAAATGTATCCTTCGTTGATCAAGTTAGTGGTATCTTTGGCCTTGGTTTTCCCCGACTCTCCACTCTTCACCACCTCGCACCCAACGGCATGTCTTCTCGGCCCATTACAACTGCATGACTCTGACAGTTGAACCGGATAGCTACACCATTTCTTGCCAAGTCAGCACAGGAAGGCTTGTTGGATTACCCTTTTTTCGGCGTGAGCTTGAAGCGCAATTCGTCCTCTGGTTCTCTCTCAATTGGTAATGCTTGCTTCCCTTCTAAGGGACTAGCACCTAATTTCATGCGTGTAGGCGCTGTGGATTCAACAATTGTCAATAATGTTAGCCTGTTTGAGTGGATAGAGGTTACTCCGTTTGAGCCTCTTGGTATCGAGAGCAATATGTCTAGCTACTTGGAATGGGCCATCCCTATTTCGAACATCACGGTTAGTCCCCTGGTGAGTTCTTCGTCAACTCATGCTCATACCTTAGTTCGCAGGTAGGGAATCAGACATTCACGTTGCAAGCCACATATCCTCAAGCGAATTCTAACAACTCTCTGGCGTTGTTCGATATGTGAGCGCTTTTTCATCTTTTTTTGCCTAGCTAGACCACCACTCGTCACAGAGGCACTCCTGGAATCTTTGGTCCCTACCATGATGTGAGCCTTGCTTATGGGGTGTCTCTACTTCACTTACAACTCTGATTGTCTTTTCAGGTTGAACGTCTTTTCTCTGTTGTCGATGGAAGCCGCCTAGTCGACTCTTGTGCGTTGTTGTTATCCTCGTTTACTTCGCTGGAGTCTTACATCCGCCTTTCAGCTGGACAATGGGTAATCCCATGTGATACCAATCTGACTATGACGATTAGTTTTAGGCGAGTTGAGTTACCAAACCTCGCCTTTGATTGTATTGATAAACGGCCTCGGGCTCCCTGTTATAGTGAAAGGAATTATACCCTTCTTCCGTCCGATTACATTATTGGCCCTACTGCTGGCGAACCAGAATTGTGTTTAACGTGGCCCAAGGCCTCGCCTCCAAGCCCAGATGCCATCGACTGGCAGATAGGGTCCGCATTCTTGCGGACTGTATATACTGTGTTCAGGTGCGATTTTTTAATACATAGTCCCATGATTGAATGTGTGGTCTCATGTCATGCAAGCTACGGCATTGCTGGGAAGGAGCCTCCTTTGATCGGGCTTTACCCACTCCAACCAACACCGGTGGTACCTCTGTCGCCCGCCTCGCTTTCTGCCCTTTTCTCCTCCCTTGCGCTGACTGTCCCAACGACGCTACCCAACTTTGTCGTACCGACACCAACTTTGACGACCCCTTCATACATATTCAATTCCTCCATCCCGACTACTGTCCTTGCTGTCAGCGACCTCGGGACATCGACCTATGCACCGCTTATCGAGGAAGTTTTGAACGGCGTGACTCAAAGATTAAATGTGACCACCCTTCCAGAGGTGACACCGACACCCACAGCCGCAACGCTTCTCCTTACCGATGCAAGCGGTGCCGTGCATACCACAGTAAGCGCACTGCCGATTTCGACTGTTGTACTTGGCCAGCCACCAGGATCCCGTTCGTCCAGTGCGACAACTCTCAGGCCATATGGCGTCTGGAGCTTACTCGTCACTGCTCTACTTGCCTTCTCACCGTCTTTGAAGTTTTCCGTTGATCTATACATTTGAAATTGCTTGCATCACAAGATCCGCACATATCGATTGGTTCTAGCATGTGGGGATCTACCCCCCTCAAGACGGTTTAACGCCTTGTCCGTCCATTCTCATTCTTCATTCAATGTTATCTACAAGCACGTTACTTTACGGACCTTGAACACTATTAGACTTTGCTAGCGCTGAGAGACGCTGTCCATGGACATGTATTATTATAATTTGCAAAGAGGAGTTCGACCCTAACCCGAGTGTATGGTTATATGTGAAAAGTGTACGTGTCTGCTGCGAGGGGCGACGTGTTTTCTGTATTGCTCTCGACAGTTCTCTTCTTGTCCATGCTTCAAGCCAGCTAGATGGCCATCAATCCGCTCTTTATTCTCCTCGCATTACTCGCATGTGCTGTACTCATCAGCGCAGCAGACCTATACAAAGTGCTTGACCGTGCGTATGATACTCTTCACCGCCAGGAGGAGCAGGATGCTTGACTTTGCCTTGGAGGAACAGTGGACAAGTCTGCGTCGGAACAAGACATAAAAAAGGCGTATAAACGTCTCAGTCGTAAATACCACCCCGACAAGAATCATGACCCTGGTGCGGAGGATAAGTTTGTAGAGGTCGCACACGGTAAGTCTCCACTAGGTTCATTGGCTCCGCCTCCAGTCGCAGTGCACCATCTCACGCGTCGCAGCGTACGAGATACTCTCTGACACAACAGTAGGTTGCGCCATCTCTGAGAAAAAAGGTAATGTGCTGACCGAGACCAGAAAAGACAAATATACGACCGACACGGCGAAGAGGGCTTGAAAGCACACGAGGGTGGTCAACACCAATACGCCAACCCGTTTGACATGTTCTCGCAATTTTTCGGTGGAGGCTGTACGCACCTCATCATCATTGGTTCAGTCTGCTCGCTCTGACAGGTGCCCTCTCCTCACCCACGCAGTCCACGCACAAGACCAAGTCCGCCGTGGACCTACGTCCGTTTCCGAGTTCGAAGTCGATCTAGCAGATATCTACAAGGGTGGGAGCATTGACGTACGTCCTGTTCTCTTGCCCCTCCCCGCCCCCTCGTTTCCCAAAAATTCCACGTTCCACTAAAACAAATGAATGCCGATTTCGTCTTGTGCCACCAGTTCATGATCAAGAAGCGCGTGCTGTGCGACCACTGCCGCGGCTCAGGCGCCGCCACGGACGGAGACATCCACTCGTGCCCGGACTGCGGCGGTAGCGGCATGCGCATGGTCAAGCAACAGATCTTCCCGGGCATGTTCGCGCAGTCGCAGATGACGTGCAACAAATGTGGCGGGCGCGGCCGCATCATCGTGCGGCAGTGCCCCGCCTGCAGCGGCCACAAGGTCCTTGACCACACGGCGCACTTCACGCTTGACGTGCCCCGTGGCGCGCCCGAGGGCCACGAGGTCGTCTTTGAGGGCGAGGGAGACGAGAGCCCGGATTGGGAGCCCGGCGACGTCGTCCTTCGCGTGCGCAGCCGCGCCGAGAAGGGCGGGTGGAGACGCAAGGAGAGCAGCTTGTACTGGAAGGAGACGATCGGGATCGACGAGGTTCGTGGTGATAATAATAATAAATCACACATCTTTTTTAAAACTCTCGTTCATCCCCTCTCTTTCTCTCATCTTGTTCCCCCTCCGTCCTCACTGGGCCTTCCCCCCCCCCCTTTTTTTTTTTCATCCAGGCATTGCTCGGCTTCACGCGTAACTTGACCCACTTGGACGGACACGTCGTCCCACTGGTGCGCAAGGGCGTCACGCAGCCCGGTTTCGTGCAGACCGTCAAGGACGAAGGCATGCCGCTTTTCCAGCACCCAACTTCTCACGGCGACCTGTTCGTCGAGTATAATGTCGTCCTCCCGACGCAGCTCTCCAAAGAGACACGACAGAGTGCGTATCGGGCCTCTTTGTCCCGTGGACAGACAATTGTGCTCACATCGCCCGCTCTATTTCACAGGCCTCGCAGAAGTGTTTTATGGGAAATCGCATAGAGATAGAGACGAACTATAGACTAATCTGTGGGCTATATTGTATACCTCCCCCCTTTTGCGTCCTGGGCATTCCTGCATTCTGGTGCATAATTTATGTGCGTGGGGCCTCTCTCGATACTCTCAGATGAGTATTAGGCGTCGTGTCTGTCGACTTTCGCACTGCATACCACAGTCCTGTATTGCATATCAGCCACATCCGCCGCACGACAATAATTACAACATTAATACATCCAGTGGACGAACGAAACGGACGGAAAAATAGTAAGACAGGCGAATCTTAGTCAAATAAAGAGCGGAAAAGGGGTAGGTAACGAGAAAGGGAGGGTCGTAGAAGGAGTGGCGGTGCGAGTGCACCGAGTACGTGACATTGCACTGACGGGAACAATGTGATAGGAAGGTACGATGAGAGCGCTGGGTAACTGACAAATGGGTGGGTAACGGGGCCGCGGAAGGTCGACCGGGGCATCAGGCATCGAACGAGAAAGCGGTCAAGAGTAAAACATAAGCAGATGAGCCAGGCGAGGGTGGCGCAGAGTCAGGGTGATCAATGGGGTTTACCGCTTGGCGAAGACCTTTTTGAGGAGGCCCAGCACCTTGGGGACGTTCAACTGCACATATTCAAGATCCAAAAGATGCTTGTTGTCCTTTTGCTACAGAGGTGTGATTCAAGTCATGTTACAAGCACGTATCTAGACATGGGTGGCGTACCTTCTCTAATAGATCATCAATTTTCAGGTCCATCTCCAGGATCGCCTTTTCTCGCCCCTTGTAGTGAAGGGCTATGATAAAAGTACCCGGAGTTGGCGACGTAATATTAAAGTATATGTTTGGCCGCCTAAGTACATAAGTGATTAGATTATATGGATACTTCCTTGACATGAATCACCTACCTCGTGTCTGGGACATTACTCTCGACGATGATACCCTCCCTCTCCAATTGAGCGTGTGTGAAGCGGTATGGACCGAGAACAGCCGCCTTTGGAGGTTTCTTTTCTTTCCCCCCAACCGTGACAACCCCGACGGCGGTCGCACTGCCTTTGTCCTTGGACGCCGTAATGCGCACGTTTTGCAAGTAAGCCTTATACTGCTCGAGCTGCCCACGCATATAGTTATTGTGATCGAGGATGGTCTTGTACACAGCCTCAAGTGACTTGGTCTCGAGGATGACTTTGTCACGGAGGTTTCCAAGGTGGACTAGTTCGGCGGCAACTTCGTCCTGCATGAGCTTATACCCATCGGCCGCTTCAATAATCTTGAGTTCCTCCAGCTCACGTAGCATCTCCTTCACCTTGATACCCTTACGTACAAGTGTTGCATCCTTTGTCGTTGCTGCTCGTTCGGCAATGGCACCCAAATTGTGTGGTTGTATTTCAGCTGCAAGCGGCAGAGAGCGGATCAGTTGAACAAAGATAGACTTGGTCTCCATGTAGAGCATGTCACTGGAGGAAACCGAGTCCGCGAAGGCAGCTTGTATGTCCTGCACGGGTGTCTCCCAGCGGCTATAAAGCTTGAGCTCAATCGTCCTGTTCTCCTTCCGGGGCACCTGAGGAGGTGCCGGTCCTAGCTCATCCGTCAAAATGCGTAAGTGCTGTTTGTCATTTGGTGACTAGGAGACGATGAGTGATGATGGATCCACTGAGCACCTGAGAAACATACCAGGGCTTCTATATGTTGCAGGATCAGAGAATGAGTGTTGTACAATTCGTTTAGCGTGATATGGATCATCATATCCTTCTTGGAGAGTGCCATATATTGGTCCATCTGCCAAGGAGGTGTTCGGAGACTACGATAAGAGATGAACGAGATCAATCGTACCTCGAGGGTGTCGTAAAAGTCGCCGACTTCACAAAGGTTGTTCAAAAATTGGTTGATTCGTGCCTTGTTGTTTTCCACAAAAGGATTGAGGGTTGCCATATAAGCTTCCTTTGAATAGGAAGGCTTGTTTGCCAGATTTTGAAGCATTTTTGCGATCTGCGCGGCAAGTTAACAAGCCGCCCCCAATCGCCGATTACTGACACACACCAACGTCAATGTCCTTCTCGGGTGCTTGGCCGGAACGCCGTCGACTAACATATACGCCTGCGGTGTGACGATTGCAGGGTTGATGAATCGGAGGAAGAAGAATCCGCCGATAAGAGAGCAAATGGCAATATCGATGGCCTCTGGGTATTTTCTCTATCGTCCCCACTTTGAGAAGCAAGGTATGAGAAAAACACTGGTGTACGCACTCTTGTCAAGCTGCGAATTTGTTTGCATATCCACCGGATGCCATAAGGAACGTCCTCCAAACTATCGATGATGGTGACCAGAAAGCTATTCGCGATCTCCATCAACATAGTTAGCCTGGGGGCTATGATAGCCTGTACATCGAGATTGGCCGCAGCAAGTTCTGGAGCTACACCCCGGGGAAGATTCTCTGGAAGAGAGCCAGTCTCCTCTTCAATCTGGCTGATCATCTGCTCGTAAACCTGAGCGAGTACAAATGGATATGAGAACCGGGTGAACAATGAGCCACAACTATGTCAACCGACCTTGACAGGATTGATCTCCAAGTTCAACTCCTTGTGCTCAATCAGGCTATTGATTCGTTCGGCGAGGACACTCTTTAGATAACTCTGCCCGGGTCCACGACGTGTGTACGTTGTCATCATACGGGAGACGGGAGTATTCGCGCGCAACAAAGACCCAAACTCTGTTGCGGTATCGAATTGGGCAGACAACACGGACTGAAACATGGTTAGGAGAAGATGCTCTTCTCTGCTTTCGTATTGGTTTCCGTAGAGGGTGAACATGACGGTCTGAAGGAGGGTGTCGATCTCGGTCAAGCTGACGAGACGGCAGAGCGCAGCAATATGGCGAGGCTCAGACTGAAGGAGGAAGAAGAGATTGGAGTACTGTTGGAGTTTGCGCTCATCTGGGAAGTGACCTTCGGTAGGATCTACCTCTTCGAAATGCTTCTCGACTTCACGTTGCTGCGATAAGGCAGAGGAACTATAAATATTGGCATAAAGGACACATGAGAAAGGGAGACATACTTCGTCGAGAGCCATACGATTCTGAATTAGGAGAGCTATCCTCTGATCGAGGTAACGTACATCGCGCTCCAAGACAAAGTTCTTCTTGGACTGTGTTGAGATACGAGCTTTGAGGTCTCGTAAACGCTTTTGTGCTGACGACGATATTGTTGAAGGGAAACACATATTGTTGAACATGTACATACCTCTCGCCAAATCATCTTCAACCTCCACATCTTGTTCGGCAGCCATGCTGAACAAGGCAGTAACACTATATCTATTAGTGTTTCTGTTTGTGAGACGCCGAGATGACATTGTTGCAGGAGAAGACGGGGATTCAGAAAAGGAAGACATTGTCGATTGTGAAGATGCGGAAGGTGCGTCAGATGAAAAGGTGCTATCCTAGGGTCGAACAAGAGCGGTTGGTTATCGTTATTTTCTATGGGTTGTAGACGGTGACCAGAGCGACACCAGCGCTAGATAGGGAGAGAATGCGGGGCAGAAGTGGAATGGTGAGGGGATGGCGGGTGAAGAAAACGAGAGAGAGGGAGTGAGCGATTGAGTGTGGCGAATGGAAACCAAGCGGAAATCGACTCGACCGAGCTGAGCGAGTCGAGTGCGAGTGCGCCCGCCCGATTTCCCTCGGCCGCCGTTCCTACTCCTTTCGGCAGCTAGTCATCTCCGGGGCCGGCCCGGATCCAGAGCATAGAAGCCTCCGCGGATCCCATTCCCTTGCCGTCATTGCGTTGCACATGCGTTTCCATCCGGTCGCGAGAGGTGTCGCCAACGTTCGCCAGCCACAAACAAATCAACACCATCTCAACCTTTTTGATTTGCAGTGCCTCGGTGGTTGCGCCGACAAACCCACCAACTAGTTGATGTGTCGCCCATTGATCGCGTCTCAAAGGCTTCCCCCGTACCCTTACCAACAATTAGGGCATAGTTCGATTCCAACATAATGTGGCTGTAACTAAGGCTGTGCAGGCAGTGAAAACTAGTACACGTAGCCGGACTCCTGTGCCGACTACAACTCCACGACAGACGATCGTTCGTCATCAGTATACATTAGTACGCGGGTAGCAGCAACTGTGCAACACCGAGATGGCACTTGATAAGATGAACCTCAGGTGTCGCATCATCCCCCTGGTCTATAAGGCCTCAACTCTTCGCCGGAGAACTTTCTCGTTTCGCGTCGCCCACTCCCATCTATTGACTCGAATTCGACCAAATATGTTCCGCCTGTGAACTGTTGGATGGATTGCAGTCAGCCAAACCTTACTATGTCCTGCATTCGGATAGTGGTCACCTTGGCGCAGATATGCATAACACCAATAACGATCCCCATGACCCAGGTGTCAGCAGTGATGCGGGCACGGACTCTTTGCCTCTGTAGGAATTTGGCAAACATCAGCCCCTGTGAAATAACACCTTCAACTCAACGTGAATAAGACGAACCTCTCTCTATAGAGAGTAGAATCAAGTCAATCGAGGCACAACATCGGAGCAAGGGCTCGCTTACATAGTCTGCCACGGGCAACGCGTTCGGTGCATGAGGAGGCAGCATATAGCCACCATTGGCTGGTGTTGGGAAGATGTCTGGGGCTGGCGGTGGTGGGTTGGCACGTAGCGCGGCATCCGACGGTAAAGGATATGCGGGGTATGGGGGCGGGTAGTGAGGTCCTGTGGCGTCATGAGGACCACTCAGCGAGGGGCCAGGTTGCCACCTGGGATCGTAATGGTTGTACGGGTGGGAGTGGGAGCTCATATAGATTACTGTGAAGGACAGGATTGCCCATGGCCTAGAGCAGACCCGTAGCTATTTAAGGTCCCGGAGATGCAGAGAAATCCCGGAAAAGAGGTACGACTAGGTAAAGAAAGGAAGCTTCTTCCGTCCTATTTGCCGCTGGAGGAGAAAGGGTTTGCCAAGATATTCCAACAATGGCAACCGGAATTGCATCACTGTTGTTGTAAAAAAGCAAATCAGTTACAATGGGCGTCGAGTTAATGCGGCGTGTTGATGTGAACGAACCTCCGAAGAAAGATTCACTAGTCACGGTGGCATCGGGCGAGACCGACGGCTCGAGCCTACTAAAGCCGCGTCATTGTTCCAGTGATCATAGTGTCGTTATCACTGAATTGCGCTGTGCACCATGCGCACCATGCGTGGTGTAAGGTAGCGTTCCGAGCCGATCCCAGGTCGAGCAGTCCCCACGTGTGGGGACCACAGCCGTGGCGCCGCGAGCTCAGTTTGATCTTTCATCATCACACGAGTCGGTGTTGTACCGCAGACATTTGTGACCTTCACACCACATCTATTCTATCTGACCCCCAACGGGAGGAACCAACTCTGGCACAGATGACGAACCAACTGTCTATCCCCTTCAAGAGAACCTATGCTATCCCATTGACGGACGCCGTCTACAGCCACATCCGATCCAAAAATCACTATGTCCATCCCGAAGCGTTCAAATGGGACCTGAGCAAATGGGAGGAGATGCGTAAAGTGGCGACGAATAGTTCGGTTCACGTTGACCAAGTTGAGGCGGTCCTTGCGTAAGTTGTCAATCTATACAATTTAGGTGATTCCGTCGGTCATCCGTGTCGTAGGTATCATGCACAGCTCGCATTCATTCTCACGAAACTGCCGGCAGACGTATGGATATGGCCGCCTTCTTTCAATCCGCCGTCTGACACTATTCTAGGTATCACTAGACATACCCTACGCGCCGGCCTTCTCTCCAGATGAAATCCCCGTCTCCCTACCCAACCTCCACTTCGAAAGGTGTTGTTTGCTGTTCAACCTAGCCTCTCTTTATTCACAGTTGGGTCTCGCTGAGGACCGTACCACCCCGGACTGTTTGAAACGAGCGAGCGCGTTTTATCAGGTAATGCCCTATTCAGGGTGCCTTAGAAGTTGTTAATATGGTATCTGTCACCCAGAACTCTGCCGGAACGTTCTCGTACCTGAGGACATCCGCGTGGCCTAAACTGAGGGCCTCTCTCCCAGAAGAGGACGGGTTCCCTTGGGACTTGTCCAAAGCATTTCTCACCTCCATGGAGTCACTCATGCTGGCGCAGGCACAGGAGTGCGTGTGGCAGTGGGCGGTCATGGGTACGATCACGGGTTTGGTCCTTATCAGGCTATCCTAACCCCCAGATCTAGGTCGCAACTCGAATGGGACGATAGCAAAACTGGCAGCCCAGGTTGGCCATCACGCCTTCGTCCCGTGTTTTTTTTTACCATTTCTTTCAGGTCTCAGCCCTTTATGACAATGCCCGATCGGCAATTCAAGATGCCGTTACGCCCATCTGGAGCGCGCTGCCATCGGTGAGCGAGTCCTGCACGTTTCTCCTTGGACGCCACGGCTCAGAGCATTTTTTATAGGAGTGGACTGTCCACATTGAAGCCAAGTACCTCCATTTCAGTGCCGCAGCGCAGTATCGCAAGTCAATTGATGACACGGAACGCAGCAAGTCAGCGTTGAGGGTGTATGCCTCGGTTTTCGCGATTGACCCCTGACTCCTTAGGTACGGGCACGAAGTCGCCCGCCTGACTTCCGCACAGTCAACGGCGAAAAGCGCATTCAGCATGGCGCGCCGCGGAGCGTCTAAGTCAGTCATGGAAGATGTCAAAGTAAGTTATTGTGCCCGCTGCTATTTATCTATCTCACATTATTTATGTAGTCGCTCCTAGAGATCCTAGACTCAAATCTCACTCGCTCTCAGCGAGACAACGATTTGATCTATCACCAGGATGTTCCTCCCGCTAGTTCTCTTCCGATCATCCAACCGGCATCAATGGTATCAAGCACCGTACCTCCGGGGCTTCTCGAACCCAGAAAAATCCTGGGAAACGATAATTTGATATTTGGGGAGCTCATTGTCTTGGGCGCGCAGACTGCAATAGGTGAGCGGTGAATACCAATTGTCGTTCTCCATTTTTTAGCTACTCTTCCAAGAAATTTATAATGACAGGCGAAGTACGGCGATCAAAGAAGACATCAAGGACAGGGCACAGCAGCTGAATGATGCTTATACACAGTGAGTCACGACATCGTAGTGTATGGATGGAGGTTCACTTCACTGCCCCAGAGAATTACAGTTTCACAATCTGCCTGCTGCATTGGATGCCCTGGACAAGCCCATTGGCCTACCCCCTAGTCTGCTCAAGAAGGCCGAGGAGGTCCGGTTGGAGAATGGACCCGAGCGGGCTGAAAAATCATTGGAGGACGTGCAGATGTTGGCGCACCGTGCCATGGCCATTCTGACGGAGGTGCATACTCAATGTCACCGTGATTGGTCGTTTCCTTATTCCTTCCCTCAGTCCCTAGATATCCTAGATCAGGAAGCTTCTGAGGATGAACAGCTGCGTAGGAACACACCGACCCAACGGCTGCCTTCTCATCAGGCAAACGAACAACTCACATCAAAAGCCGAGCGGTACCGGAACATCCTTGACCAGGCGGCGGAGAGCGATGCCGTTATCAGACAAAGATGGGAAGAATGGGAAAAATGTATCGTTCAGCTCACTTGGGATGAAGTATGCAGTTCATTGTGACGTGTACCCCCCTTTCGGCTCACAACTACCACTCTAGGCTAAGCTGGAAGCCGCCGTACCTTCGTCTACCGTTGTACAGACAGGTCCCCGTCGACCAGCGATCGGAGAAACGCAGACTCATGCACGTGCACTTCGCGTGCTGTTGGAGCAACTAGATGATCTCGCGCGCGAGCGCAACCAATTAGTGTCGCGCGCACAGCGCCTCGCAGATGCTGATGATATCAGCCCACGCATCATCAAGCAAGCGGCGGGCTTGGAGAGGTGGGTTGAGGTGCAGCCATCCATGTTCGAGGACACCTTGGATCAGGAGCTGGCCAAGTATGACAAGTTCCGGCGTGATGTAGAAGAAGGTGCTGTCAGGCAGTCGGAACTACTGGAAGATGTCAAGGTGAGCCCCCCACCGGCAGGGGATCATTTCCGGCTCTGTCCTAACATCCTTATTGTTCAGACTCGAATGGTCTTATTCATTTCTTCTCGGAGGGAAGATCCTTCCGTAAAGGAACGAGAATACGCGCTGCAGTCCCTAGACTTATCCTATCACAAGTACAAAGAAATTGTCCGACATCTTGATGAGGGAATCCAGGTACAACCCCATTTCTTATGGGCCTTCTCCCAGCAGAGTTTTGAATATCTACTTCAACAGTTTTACAACGATCTAACGGCGATATTAATACGATTCAAAGAAAGCTGCGCCGAATGGGTGATGGGCCGACGGTCAGAGTTAAAGTGAATTGTCTTTTTTTTTCGCGTGCCATCCTTCAATCGGCTGATTAGCAACCAGCTCAATCACTAGTTCAATGAATAAGCTTACAATCGAAGCTGATGCACCGGCCTCTCTATCCCCGCGTTCCCATCCAACACCAACACCTACACCTATGCCGGGGGCCCCACACTCGACTCCGGCCAGTCCGCGTGTGTCGCGCTCTGGCCGCCAGATTGCACCAGATCTTCCGCCTCCTGATTCGGATCAATGGCAAGTCATGGAAATGCCGCCGCCGGCGCCGAGTCATCGGGCCACGTGTAAGCAAAGAAAGAAATAGACGTAGAGCATCACGTACCATATGTCCTTATGTCCGATAGACGATGAATGTATAATATAACCGAGATGAAATTGACTCGAGAGGTCTTTTTTTCTATATATCCGAGCCTTTCCGCTGCTGTCGGATGGAACGATTTGCAGATGTACACGCACATGCACAGCACATGTACTTGCACAGATGGGGAAAGTGCGCTCTGCTCGCGGGCGCTCAATTGGAACTTCGCGGTGCAGTGCTGCGTGTGAACGAGCGAGGCTTATTCAGGATCCACCACTCGCTAGATACCGCATACCGCATCCGAGTCCCACTCACATCATCAACAGCCCGCCCCTCATCTCGACACATTCCTAGTACCACAATCCTAGGATTTCGCACACGCCCCAAACTCGTTGCAGCAACGAGGCATACTTTGCGTCCCCCTTCTTCACTTATGGCTCCGTCACAGCGCCGCCGTAGCATCGATTCCTCGGGCTCTTCCGAGTCCCCTCACGAACCCGATAAGCACACATACCCGCTCCAAGGGCGAGACGGTGGCTCAGGGGATGCGCAAACGTCATCATCGAATAATCCCATGCGAGGCTACCTCGAGCCACCCCCTAGTTACACGCCCTCGCCCTCGTCGACCCTGCATCCGCAGCAGCAGCAGCAGCAGCAGCAGCAGCATCAGGAGAAGCAACGAGCTGTGCCTCAGCTACCACCTTCTCAGATCCCACCTTCCGGATACCGCATCGCCCTGGACACGTCCCCGGGCGGCCCCCCCTTCCCCGGCATCGACAAGACGCGCGCGGCCCCGCTCACGGACGCGGACGGGAAAACGCCCGTGTTCATCGGCTCCGCATTGATGCAGGATTCCGTCCACCCGTGCAAGATCGTGCCGAATCACCCCCAGCCGTGCTACGTCTCGTACGGTGGGAGCGAGCTCAATCACCAGGGGCGGTACGATCTCCTCCCCATCGTGCCTGAGCACATGCAGCTCGTCCCCACCTCGCATGGACGCGTGCCCCCCGGATGTCGGCCCGTAAAGGGCGGATTTGAGCAGAACGGCGCAGAGCTATACCATGCTGTTGCGGAGATCGGGGGCGTCAAGGTTCCTGGAAAAACTGGCACCCATTTGGTACGCCCTACGGCCTTTTCCTGTCGTTTTGACTGCATATGGAAGGAGGTTGAGCTCATGTCTCATCAGAATGGCTGTAATGTCCCTTTTGGCGGAATGGAGCACGTCGTGACAGAGAACTATGAAATATTGTAAGACCAGTCCATTAGTCCACCCTCAGTCTTTGGCTATCACTTATCACCGAGTATACAGGTGCTGGAAATTCTAGACTGGCCCGTCCTGCGACTGACCGGCAACACCAACTAAATTGACTACATGATATGATGCGATACACCAGCCGGAAGAGTTGCTCACCAAATAATGACGCAGGTATACTAATAATATGTGCTCAATGGACGGATCCTCGCCAATGTGTATCGCCTCGAGGAGTGGCGCAGGCGGAGCATGCAAGGTGATCGGGATCGTTATCACTGAAATAACGTAGCAGCGCTGTATGAGACCCTTGACACGCGTTGAATGGAATTTGGCTTACAGTGTGCACACCAGACAAGACCACTTGGTAATCTGTCTATTCTCGCTTCTCGTTCTTGCAACGTTGCCAACTTTCAAATTCTGCGTGGAATTTGAAAGTGTGGAGCCGGGTTTATTGTGTGGTTTGACGACTGTATGGCCTAGAGCTCCAGGTTCTCTGTGCCGTAACTCTTCCGGTTTTGGCTTTCCCAGCCTGAATTTTGATGACTCAGGGTCAGCATGTCTGCTTACGGGCGCTGATGTTGAAGATGTAGTGATCGACGTATTCCCAGCTCTCTGTACGATAACACGAGGTGGTCCGTCGTCCCTAGTCGCCGTGCTTCCTGCGTCATGCCCCTCACCAGTCTGGCGTTTTGGTAAAATGAAATCGCCCCAGAAGTCTGACAATGTGCCTGTCCTTAGTTGATCGACCTCAGATGCGTCCATCGACGTCATCATGGCCTGACGACGGTCGCTGTTTGTCTCCGGTAGTTCTTGCGCGTCGATATCGGAATCATCCTCCTCCGGTCGCTGCGTAGGGTTCGTGGACGCTGTTTGATAGGGATCAGGAGAGTCACTACGCTATCGAGGTAGATGCTTTTACCTTCACCTTGTAAAGTAAACAAGCGTCTTTCCGCAGCGAGGGCCCGTTCTTCGCGTGCTCGCTTGCTGGATTATGGGGCGTTAAGAAGGGAGAGTGCCAAGCAGATTGACGTACCTGCCAGCCTTCTTGCGGAACCCGGTGCCCGTTGTTTTCTCATCTTCATCAGCGTTTAGGGCTTGACCGCTGCCGGAGAAAGTACCAGCATCCGTAACACGAGAACCAGCTTTGCGTCGCTTCGAAGTTTGAGCACCTGTCAGCATGGACGGCCCAGCGACTGGCCGTTGACGTCGTCTACGTGCTGAAGGGCGAGCGCGCCTCTGCGCACCTCCACACTGGCGACGGAAGGGTGAGCGTGCCAAAGTTCTGGGCGGGAGACCTCATTACCATATACTCAGGAAGGTCATCTTCTATGCGTCCACCAGAGACGATTTTGGAAGAGTCAGCCAGTCTCGTCCCCGAAGACCACATCCCTAGATGCCGCTCAACCAACTGGGATTATGCAGGAGAGTCACTTTATCGTTACCATCCCCGTAGTAGCCCTTTGCCTGAAGAGCTATGACTTCCTTACGAAGCTGGCTCCAAAGGGCCTGGAAATCGGGACCGTGGTTCATGTACTGCGAACGCGGACGGGGGGTGAGACATAGCACACACAGAAGGAACACTATTCACCTTGATATGAGCGAGCTAGTTGATCGTCCTTCTGTGAGGTCCTGAACCCATGGGCAAAGTAACGTAGTATGCACCTCATGACATAACGTCCCTATCAGCCAAGACGTTGAGACAAACGAGCCGTCCCGCCCGCGAAGTACTAGCTCTGTGTACAGATCTCTACGTTATCCGGAAAATTTTCGAGAAAAAAAAGTGTTTACCAACGGTCTCCCCGTTGTTCCAGTTTCTTCCGGCAAAGACGTCATTATACTCGTACTGGCACCCGGCTCAAAAGTTGCAACCTCAATTTCAATCCACCAAAAGCCACCCACGCACCTCTTCTAGACTGTTGACGACGAACCCGTGCGCTTTCATGACCGGTCTGACCTGCGCCGCCAACGCGCGCAACAGCTGACGCGCTCGCTCCTGTTCGTGCGGATCGGCTATTGGCAGCGCGGTTATGAAATTGACATGGGGGTTCGGGTTCGTTTCGTGTTCGTTGAGCCTTAGATGGACCATGAGGAGAATTCCTGGATTCAAACACGCGAAAGTCACGATCTCGGCTAGTCGAGATTCGGGGCTGGAGCGACCGAGCTCGCTACGTTAACTAGACAGTGGCGGCGGCGAATGGTGCCTAAAGGAGAGGAGCCGAGACGCACGTTTTCGGCTTCCTTCCGGCTTGCCGCTTATCAGTGGAATCTTATCTAATCACTCACCTTCCCTTCCCCAGCCTTAGCGTAATATCCGACCCCAACGCCCGTCTCCCACCGACAGCCAACATATAAATCCTCCCGAGGACTTGCGGAGAGCGATCATCACCACTTTACAATGAAACTCGCAGTTCTCACCTCAGGCGGCGACAGCGCCGGCATGAACGCGGTCGTGCGCGCGGTCGTCAAAGGCGGCATTCTCAAGTGCGTCGTTTTTCATTCCTTTCCTTCCATGGGTGGTGAGCTGAATGAATTACATATATACATTGCAGGGGATGTGAGACGTGGATCGTCCGAGAGGGATACGAAGGTCTGGTCCGTGGAAACGCAGACGCGGAGGCCCCTGGTTCTCACGAACTCGCAACGACGCTCGACGTCGAGGTCCGCGATCCCTCGTTCGTAAAAAATTTGCGCTTTGGAGATGGCGCTCTCCTGCGTGATGGGACTGGCGATCACACCGGCGGACGGACGCTCAAGGGCCGCTACATCGTGCGCGTTGGATGGGATGACGTGCGCGGCTGGTTTGCACAGGTACGCGCGCCTCGTCCCGTTGTCCATCTAGCGCAGTTCGTTGCTCAAGGTCGAATCCTGATGCGACATGCGAGAATAGGGTGGTACGCTCATCGGTACTGCACGATCACAAACGTTCCGAACTCCCGAAGGCCGCCTTACCGCCGCATATAACCTTATCAAGGAGGGTATTGACGCATTGGCGGTGTGCGGAGGTGATGGTTCTCTGACGGGAGCGGACCTTTTCCGGTCAGAGTGGCCAACACACATCCAGACACTCCGATCGCAAGGTACGTCAACCCCACTCCTGTCCCCCACCTACCTCAGATATCCGCGATCTCTCTGTTGACACCTGCCAGATCGCATCACGGATGAACAGGTTGCGCGCCATGGGCATCTCAGGATCGTGGGGCTCGTCGGATCGATAGATAATGATATGTCCATGACCGATCTAACAATTGGCGCGCCAACTGCGCTGCACAGAATCTGCGAGGCCATCGACAACATACATTCTACCGCTACTTCGCACTCGCGCGCGTTCGTGCTCGAAGTTATGGGGCGGCACTGTGGATGGCTCTCGCTGATGGCTGGCGTCAGGTTTGTACATCATTTGCGCGCCCTCGATGATAGACGCTATTTGACTATTATTTCCCAAGCTCTGGCGCAGACTTTATCTTTATTCCCGAACGTCCGCCCAAGGCAGATCCTTGGGAGGACGAGATGTGTGATATCATTCAGCAGGTACATCTTCGCGCGTGATCGGCCTTGCCCCAGACGGCTGACCTTCGTCCAATTAAGCACCGCGAGGTTGGAAAGCGCAAGACCATAGTAATTGTAGCAGAGGGTGCACATGACGTCAATCTCAAGCCGATCCATGCGGACTACGTGAAAGACGTTCTCACCAATCGCCTCGGCCTTGACACTCGTGTTACGACCCTTGGCCACATTCAGCGTGGTGGTAGGCCATGTGCTTGGGATCGCATTTGGGTCGGGTCCTCACTTCTTCATTCGGTTTATAATGCTTACCCATGTCATACAGCCGACACTACAAGGCTTGGACGCTGTTGATGCTCTCCTCGAGGCAACTCCTGACACTCCGTCGTACATGATTAGCATGCAGGAGAACAAGGTACACCGTGTGCCACTTATGCAGGCAGTGAAAATGGTTTGTATTGTGTCTACACCCGCTATCGTATCTGACTTTTACTAGACGAAAGACGTAGCGGAAGCCATCCAAAATCAGGACTTTGACAAGGCAATGTCCCTACGTGATCCAGAGTTCCGAGAGAGTTTGGAAGGTTTCATAGCAATCTCGACATTGGAAAGGGACCCACTTCTTCCGCCTGAGAAGGTATGACTTAAGTATTTTAAAGTGGCGTACTGTTCTAAATGACGGTCATCGGTAGAGGATACGAGTGGGCATCATGCAGTAAGGACTCTGATCACTCAAGGATTGACTGCAATTGATCAATCTCTCAGTATGGGTGCTCCAGCGGGTGGCATGAACGCTGCAACGCGTGCCGCAGTACGCTATTGCATACGTCAAGGACACAAACCTCTAGCGATCTCGAATGGGTTCAAGGGCTTGCTAGATGACAATGTTCACGATTTTTCTTGGCTTGGTGTCGACAACTGGGCGGCGCGCGGAGGCTCAGAACTTGGTACCAACCGCATACTCCCAGACTTGGATCTCGGTGCGGTTGCATCAAAGTTCCAGGAATACCAACTACAAGCCTTAATCGTGATTGGTGGCTTCGAATCATTCAACTCGGTGTTAATTCTGGAAGAAGGCAGGAAGCATTATCCGGCGTTCCATATCCCTATTGTCCACATTCCAGCGACCATATCCAACAATGTGCCCATGTCTGAGTTTAGCCTTGGAAGCGATACCAGTTTGAACGCACTCGTGGATGCGTGTGACTCGATCAAACAGAGCGCCTCCGCGAGCCGGAATCGAGTCTTTGTCGTTGAAACGCAAGGCGGAATGTGCGGTTACATCGCAACTATGGGGGCCCTCGCAGTAAGTCTTGACCTGTTTGCCTTATATCTACATGTTGACATAGGGTAGGTTGGCGCGAGTATCGTGTATACACCGGAACTGGGAATCAACCTCGACACTCTGCGCGAGGACGTTAAGTTTCTCAAAATACGGTATGGCCTCGATGAAAGGGGGAAAAGCGAAGGACGCGTTGTGATTAGGTGCGTCGAGTTGACACGGTGTGATGGCTATTCACAGATTCTGAGTCTTACCAGGAACGAAAAAGCATCCGACATCTACACAACACAGGTGATCACCAAGATTTTCAAGGAGGAAGGTGGCTCGCTTTTCGACGCGCGGTCGGCCTCTCTTGGCCATACGCTGCAGGGAGGCATACCATCACCTCTCGATCGCACCTACGGGGTACGATTCGCCCTCAAGAGCATGGCATTCATCGAAAAGCATCACGAGGATCTGAGAGGAAAGAAGTTCAAGGCACGACAAGCAAGTCCCGAGACTGCGGCAGTGATCATACTGCAGAGTTCTGCGATAAAATGGGTTCCAGTTAGAGAGATGGTTGCGCACGCAGATATGAAGAATCGTAGAGGGAAAGATGCGTGGTGGGGTGGATACAAAGAACTTGTGGAGAAAATGATGGCGAGGCCACAGTTGTTGTAGTGAATTTTTGTCTGTATGCCTGTAAATAAATGAAAATAAATGTTGATCGAGAAAAGAATTGGAGCGGAGATCAAAAACGCGACGCCACGCCACGGCAAAGGTGCGCTTGCTCGACCTGCTCTGCATACAACTCAACTGAACCTGTCCACTGCCTTCGATGCCTTCTCACTCTCAGTTTATCCCTCCAATCCCACCCCTCGTGGGTACGCCCCGCCCACAACTCCCTTTAGATCATCTCAATCCCCATATAAAATCACGTCAGTATAGCTTTCCAATCAGATTGGCACGTTCTCAAATCCTCACAGTTGATTCCTCCAATTTGCCTACTGTCAAGTTTCAAGAAATAATACGCGAGGGTCAGTCAACGATCGTGCGTCGACCACCTTCCTCTTTGCGAATCTTTTTCGAACCACTTTCTGCCACCGTTACAGGTCGCTCGCATGAAAGTTCCAACAGTGCGTTCAATCAATTTTCCATCTGCCATGCCTCATTGTACCCCTAGCCTGCAGGTCATGCGTTCATTCTCCGCCGCCTTGATACGGGCGCGATCAGTCTTACGACCATGTTCCGTGCCGCGTTCCCAACGGCTAGCGATGAATCCGAGAGGATCGAGGCCAACTGGGTAAAAGCCAATTTTGACAATGCTGGAGGCAACCGCGTAGGGAAGGCGCGTTTTGCTGGTACATGGGTCACGGCTGAAGTTGCGATTAACATCGCCAATGAATACTCACTCGGGAAGATAATCCCCCCACTGACGGATGCGAAACCCGATCCAAACACCGAGTATCGTAAATCATCGCGCGCACAACAGCAGCAGCAAACGCCAGACAAGGAATCACCCGCACCGAAACAACTCCCCACTCCATCTCCGTCCATGTCTACTCCTAACCCTCCAAAGCGCCGACGCGAGGCTTCCCCGGCTTCCACCAAGTCACCCTCTATTGCTTCCAGTTCACCCACAAAGTCTACTCTTGGCGCAGTCTCGACCCGTCGCTCCCAACGCACGACGAGTCCCGCCCCTTCCCCTGCTCCTAGTCCGAAAGCAGCCAGTCCTCTGAAGTCACCAAAAGTGCTTCGCTCTCCAGTCAGGACTCGCCGGCTGGAGGTGGTCACGCCGGCAGGGTCAGACGAGACCGCCGTTGAGGATGATGTCCCAGAGGTGCCAGGCCCAGACATGAATGAAGACATCCGGGAGCAGAAGGAGATGATCGAGGCCTTCAAGGCGCAGCGGGATGCGAAGGTGCGGGCGCAGGTAGCGGGCAACGAGGATGAAGCGATGGTCGAGGGGTCGGAAAAGAAACGCGAGCGGGAGGAGGAGAACTCCTCACTGCAGCTCAATTTTAAGGAACCCGAAGCACAGGAGCGAAGGATTGCTACGAACAGGCGGATCGCTCGGTTGCCAGAGATGACGCCAGAGCGGAGGTCGTTTGCATGGGGTATCGCTGCGTTCGCGGCCGCGGTCGGTGCTATGTGAGTGTGATTTTTACTCCGATGGCTACGGTCGCTGATTTCTGTCTAGGACATACGTACCAACTCCGTGGTTCTGACCTTCCTTCTGGCCTCTCATTCCTTTGCTTGATATGTTATCTATTCTTACTGTCCTCATCCCAATTGCTAGTCTAACAGGCCATCGGGTGTTCTTATGTTTCGGTGTCATGGGGTCCTCCTATCCCACTCCGGGCACCCTCGATATTTTTTCCCGTGTTATGAAGAACATGATGTCTTTTGTTTTGTAGTTTCTTGGACGGCTGCTCCATGAGTGGCGTGTCTGTCGTCAAATAGTTTATTTACACACCCCCTTTTTTCTCTGTATCTACTACTGCGCCCCGAGCGAATCGGCAACAGAGCCCAATAGCAGGATGGCACCTACACTACAGCTACCACTTTGACTTGTCCCATGATCATACGAAACACAAGTAGTCTCTATGGAGAGCATATCATCAGACCCTCCTCATAAAGTCCAACCACATACAACACGCCTGTCTCTGCATCCCTGAGCCCCGTCGATGAGGACGAAAACTCGCTGCCATCGCTCTGATACAGCGTACGCAACTCATAACCAGGCATTCGTGGGACCTTGCGTGAAGCTGGAACCGGTACGCCCATATCCCAAACGCCACTCTTATCCTGCTCCCATTCCGCACCCGTGTTCGCGCCCGCTCCTGGAGGCGCGGGCGTGGGCGTGATGGACACGACCCAGCTGGGCGCACGTGCGTCCGTATAATTGGCCGCGACAGCAACGAGTGACTGGAAGTGCGGGTGGCCAGCGACGATGAGCGAGCCGCGTGAATCGAACATGACGTTATCGGGCGCGAACGGCGTCGGCACGCGCGCGCGAAGCGAGAGCGCCTGCGTGTCGACGTCGCGTGCGTAGAAGAGGATTTCGCAGAGCGTCGTAGATGCGATCGCTACTTGTGCGCCGTCGGGTGAGATGGCGACGCCGTTGGGGAAGGGGATGTGCGATGCGACGACCGTGGTGTGCGTTGACGGACGCGTCCGACGACGATGAGCAGGGGGAGGGGACGACTCGGACTCGGACTCGGACGACGATGGGGTCTCTGGGAGTGTGAGCGTGACGTGGGTGGCCCAGGCGAGCGGGAGCGCGAGGACCGACTCGGTGATGGGCAACGTCTTTCCGAGCACGCCAGGGAGGCGCCTCGTGAAGCGGTGGTCGTGCGTGAGGTAGAAGGACGTCGGACTCGTCAGCGCGAGCGCGTTGGGCGCGACGAGCTCCGGGCCGGTGATCGTGCGCAGCCATTTGGCGCGGTCCGGCGCTTGCCACGACAGCGCGAACTGCTCGATCGTGCTGTTGTGCCGCGCGTGGTTCACGACAAAGAGGTTGGAATAGGGCCGATCGGGCTGGGACGGATATATGTCGAGCCCCAGGGGATGAAAGTCGTGCCCCTCGGGATAGCCTTCCAGCGTGATCCGGCGCGGCCGAGCGCCGAGTTCCCCAATGTTGTAGAACCAGAGCGCTCCGCGGGGAGACGGGTCGTGCAATGGACCCATGACGATGTTCCAGGCTTTGCGGTTGGGGTCGCAGCTGAGCAGCAGGACCTTGTCGTGTACGGCGCCGCTGCCGTCGACCTTCTCCCAGAAAACGGCATCCTCGCAGAATCGCATGTCATTGGAAGGCGTATCCTTTACGATCGAGCAATGGCCATTGTGCGATCCCTCCGCATAATAGCCACGCGGAAAGTCAGGGGTTGGGATGAGGATAGTTCGAGAACTACGGCCATTCCGCCAGAGTACGAATCCCTGAATGATGATAAGTACAGTGCAAATCAGAATCAGTCTTTTCAAAGAGTTTGTACTGCACGCACTAGGAATGCTGAGGCAATCGCCCAGGAGAGGGATGACTTCATGATGCTGGGTTCGGGACAAAACGGTAAGTATGTACGAAAGCTTTCGTGGCGTCATTAAATAGTACGAAAGTGAGTGATCGTGCCAAAGTCGTGCCGTGCCGACTTGTAAGCGCCATTCACATCGCATCTGACTCAATCTGCCGTTATCTGGGATATATGAACCACACGATGAAGGATGGGTAATCTACCCAGAGGGAAAAGGCAAGCCAATGGCCCACAGCCCAGGCTCTCAGTGTTCAACCGCTCTGACCTTCTCCACACACAGTTCATTGTCCAGCAAGAACTCGCCGACCAGAGACTTCATGAGATCACCGTCTAACTTTTGAGTATCCCAAATCTCTAATGTAGAGGCAGTCGAGCTAGCTCTCTGCCCATCCCCTATTCCATATCCAAGCCGCGCAGCTGCCCAAGTAGGGAGATTCCCCGTAGATGATTCCGATGTTGTGCTCGAAGGATCCGAGTTGAGTTTTTTGGTACTCCGACTGCTCTTGCTAGTGAGCGTAGTATGGCAGGAATAACATAGGAATATGGGAAGAGATGATGTGGCAGCGTCTGTGGAAGAAGCTGCATCTGCTGTGAAAGAATGGATCGCTGTTCGGGCCTTCCATTCTTGAACGGACTGTTGCGTGGGTCTACAGACAAACGTCGTGAATACGTGCCAAGGGCTGTATCGTTCCAAAACCTACAATTCGCATAAAACGCATCGCATCCCTGGCTTTCCCTTCGGAGCAAGTTTACCAACGGTCTTGGCGATGGTAGATACTGTTGACGGGTAATCTCTCTCGAGCCCAAGGATAAAATCTACGGAGTGGTCAGGATGGCGGATCAGAGGGCGTGGAGATGTGTCTACCTTTTGTGAGGTTGCTAATGGTCCGCCCGGAGATAGGAATCCTCTGCTTCCCAACCACTGTCAGCCGATGCCACCAGACCCAAGCAGTGCACTCCTTCATGCCAACGTCTCTTAGAGGTCGGATTAAGCGGACCTCTCCGCTCCACGATGTGGTTCCAGGAGTGTGTTTGATAAAAGGCGGAATCCATTCTTCTTGTATTGCCTGTGCCACGACAAAGCCTCCACCTTGAGATATCGAGGAGATCAAGGATATCGACAATGAAGTAAGAGACGTGCCCAGGACCAGATGAGAGGCACCAATAGAATAGGCAGTATATAACAATAGCAACCTCGTTAGGGTAGATAGCGTAGAGAGAGTAGCCGTAGGGGTGGGCATGACGCTGAGATGTGCCTTCAAAGCAGCAGTTGGCCTGGAATCTGATAGGAATGTCAGTGATCTGGCTCCTTCAAAGGACACATTGAACGAACTTCCAATGCTCAGATCAACGGGTAATTCTGGAGGACTATGAGTTGCGTTGCCAGTTACTCGTTCCCACCAGCTCCGGTCGAATGCGTCTTGTATGCGCACGGAAACAAACTCGAATCCCTCATACCGAGCGACAGCTTCGCGAATCTGCGCAGTTCTGTCGCTCGTCTGGTGCAGGTTAGGAGAATTGCAAAACAAATTTTGGGAAATGATTGACGCGCCTCGGGGAAAACGTCGGACGTCTCCACGTAGCAGACATGGATCCTCTTCCAGACCCTGTTCCTGCGAGGATGCTCCCTCCCGCCCTTTAGCTCGTCGCTGCCCACATTCTCGCAGTATATTTTATGTACGATATCAAGCAGGACGGATGAGCCCAGGCCACCAGAGAATGCTATGAGCAGACCACCGGATGGCTTGAGCGCACCTCGTCGCGGTCCAGTGGACACATGGTTGATGTGAGGTTCGAGCGCTTGGCGAAACTTGGTAGTTACAAGCGATGTAAAACAGTCTCTGTAGAGCACCTCTCTCTTTTATGACAATCCTCCTGCGAAAATGCGAGTAACCGACCTGCAATAGACGGAATGGCGAATCACTAAGTTCCCAGGATTGGCCTTGCACTTGACGCAGGTTTTTGATCTGTCGAATTTGCGCTTTCCTTTGAAATTAACATTGGATGATGATGAGACGGATGGATGGATGGGAAACTAGACGGCTCACTAGGCATAAGCGCCTCTCCGCTCTCGGCAGTCGGGTTTCCACAAAGTTCAGACATAGAAATGGTGCTCAGGCGGTCTCAGAAGGCTCACGAAACAAGTTATCTCGTCTCCGAGACCCCGGAGCACTCCTCCATTCTCAGCCAGTCATCTTCTCAATGGCGCTGCGGCCGAGATTCAGAATGCTATGTTGGCCGGCTTCCCGTTCTCTACGATCTCCATAAGGGAGGCGCATTCTGAGATCGTCAAAAATGCCTTTCCATAGGATTACTATACACTCTACGGCCACTCAGGTACGTATAACACATTCTTCCCCCAAGTACCTTGCTCTAAAGCTTCGCCGCGTCTTTCCTGCGATACTTCAAGTCTAGTTTCTCACACGAATCTTTTAGCGCCTTTGCGAGGTACTCGAAGTCGGAGATCTAAGATGCGATGAGTGAAACTTCGGTAATGACGCGTGTCGAGTGTTTACCTCATTCCAAATCTGCGCACTTACCCTCACCCACCAGCTATCGTTGTGGCGAAAGAATGCCGCGGACACCCGCCACCGTTCTAGCGTGTTACGCAAGAGTAGCTCGTGCGTAACAGCGTCGTCAGGGGTATTCGACGCGATTGGGAGTCCAACGTTGGCCAAATTGAGTGTGAACTCCCCCGTGGGATCCAGTAAAGGTGTTCCGAGTAACCGAGAGAGTAGTTTGCCACCCGCAAGTGCCAGCGAGTGGCAATAATCATTAATTTTCTGCTCGCCACCGAGCCACTGACGGAAGTCCAGGGCTGTCGATGCCAAGAGTGAATACATTGTCACCCGTTATGTGACTGGGAACCATACCAGGCTGAATGCTCAGATAATGCGAGTAGTCAGTGGTCCCTGTCCCTACAATGGGTGTCGAGTTCAGGGGCGCCGATATGCATGCGTGCGAGCACTCACATTCGAACATCTTTACAAATAGGGGCTCCCCGAAGTCTGTTGGTGGTTCCTTAGGAGATAGATAAGTGTAAGGGGTCGGGAAGGGGGACTGGATTAGGTGCTGGTTCCTAGATTGTATCATAAGGTGAACTGTGATTTATTCTTTTGCGTGCGAAGTATACCGTTTAGGCACGTAGAGGACGCCGCATGGGCGTTGCGCATAGAGCCACTTGTGGCAACTCTGAGAATGTTCAATTCAGCACGTTCATGCAGCATTCGGTAGAGTATGAGCCGCACAGACACCCAAAAGTCCGGGCCGGCCTCGCTCAGGTTGATGTCAGGTTCCTGCCCTATGCTATGTGCAGCGTCGATGACGTTTAAAATGCTCCTCTCGCGACAGAGAGCAACCATTTCTTTCCATGGAAGATAGACACCCGGACTGGAGGCGATACTATCAATGAGAGCAACGATCTTCAACTTCGTTCCGTTGCCGATTAGGCGTTGAGCTATCTGTAATTTGGTACTCAATACGTCGACATGTGCGTGGAAATCCCGCAAGAGAGATGCGCGGGTCGTCGGGAATTTCAATTCAAATACGGAGACAGAAGGGTGAGGTGGCAAATCGCTGATATATCGTGACGTTCTTTCCATGGAATTATAGGTTGTCGTGGCTGTGGGCCAAGGGAGAATGGAAGTGTGTACAGGCGGATGGGGAGTCTGCCTCCTACCTATGACGATGATATCCCCCTTATTCCACACAAGATTTCTGAGAACGGTGTTGAGTCCGTGGGAGGTATTCGGGACGAAAACAATCTCCTCAGCCCCAGCGCCGACCAAGTTGGCCATGCGATGCCTGGCAGGATGAAGGTATTCGGGGAGACGTAATTTGATAAATCTGTCAATATTCCCCTCTATAGACCTATGAGTAGCCTCAGTGGCAGCAGAAACTGGGATTGGCACGGATCCGTAGGCACCTGAATAAGAACATATAGCTCAGCAGGGTTTGAGTGGAGATCGGAAGGTGGGCTGACCGTTGTTCAGATTCACATAATCTGCCTCAAAGCCAAAGTATTGTCGTAGCTGATGGCCAAATGGTGGCGGGGACCCAGTAGGTGTGGCCATCTCTTAAGGAGAGACGGGAAGACCAAATCAATCAGAGCAAACGTAATTCAGAAATCTGGCTTAGCGATCGTGCGGCCAGCACAGCCGATGAGTCAGACACCAATAGCTAGCGCATTGTGGACATGAACATGAACGGCTGAGGGCAACCCCCTCCACTGACGCCATGTCGATGGCAGTGGAAGTGAGAAGGCTCAGGCTCATGGAGAGCACGTAGCGGTCCGACTTGGGACTCGTGTGCCTCACTGCGCACTGCACTGCGGTCAGGTCAGGTTCGCAGTTGGGTTGGCCCTGCGGCAATTTTCTCTCCCTCCTTCCAACTTTCATCTCTTCCCCATGGCGGAGTTCTCAAGCCTGAGACATGCAGCTCCATTTTTCGTCGTATCCTTCTTCTTCTTGTACTTCTTCTCTTCCGGCATACAGCATGAATTGGCCAGTACCGTCCCAAGCATTCTTATGAAGGGTCTCAGTCCGTCTTGTCGATTCACTACCACATTTCATAGCCCAATCCGCACTACATAGGTTTTCCAGACTTTGGACATTATCGACATTTAGGCACCTTGTCCGCCAAACAACTCTCATTAGGTTATTGGGTTCCCCACTTTCTTCATGGCGAGATACTTAAACAGCCCTATCCCCCACAGATGACCCAGACAGACGAGCTATCATAGTCGGAGATATCCATGGAATGAAGTCGGCCCTAGAGTACGCCCACCATCAAGCCTCTTGGCCTATCCGTTAACTTAATCCTCACCAGCAATCTCTTGAATCGAATTTCCTACAACAAGGAGAAAGATACCCTCATCCATCTCGGTGACATCACCACAAAGGGCCCCCATGCGGGGTCTCTCTCAGTACTGTCATTTATGAGCACGCATAACATCACTGGCATACGTGGGAATCACGACCAGATGGTTATCGAATGGCGCGCGTGGCTAGAGTGGATGGGGAACTTGGAGCGTCATGCCGGTTCGCGGTGGCTCGTAGATCTAGAAGAGAAGTGGGAAGAGGGCAATTTGGATGGAGAATTGGAGAATGACTCGGACACCGAAATCTGGGTAAAAGTGCAGATGCGTAAGGGACGAAAGGATCACAAGTGGTGGTCAAGGGTTCCCAAAGGATGGAAATTGTTTTCTGATCATTATCGAATTGCTCGGTATGTTCCCTCTTCATCTTCTAGTAATCCAGAACGTACTAACAAACGGCAAAGAGCGATGTCAAAGTCAGACTACGAATATCTCCTCTCTCTGCCACTCGTGCTCCATCTACCATCCGAACATGCCTTCCTTGTACACGCGGGTCTACTTCCCTATGATCCAACGCGTTCTATCACCTCAAAGCGGCAGCCACTCACACACTTGCCAAAGATTCCTTTGGGACTTCTTGAGAACCCCATTCCAGCTCTCCGAACTGCACAGGAACTCGCCATTTTAGATGACATAAAGCAGAATACTGACCCTTGGGTGGTGCTGAATATGAGAAATCTACTGAAGGATAATACGATATCGAGGTTAGTGGTTACCGTTCCGTTGTCGGCGCTCCTGTTGAATCAGAAGCGGGTTTAATAGGAAGACCAACAAGGGCAAAGCATGGGCGGAGGTGTGGAATGGAACAATGTCACGGTGTGCAGGCTTTGAAGAAGCCGCGCTGGGAGGGGGACGCTCCCTTCCTTGCCATCCGTCTACCGTAGTCTATGGTCACACGGCCTCCCGTGGACTAGATGTCCATCGATGGACTGTGGGGATAGACACCGGATGCGTATGTCGTGTCAAGCCATTCGTTATCATACTTATGAACTCTGTCCAGGTCTACGGTCGCAAGCTTACGGCGCTCATTTTGGATGCTGCGCACTCACACCGGAGAGCCGTTTCCCTTGGCTCTTTCGAAAATCGCGATTCTCGATACGACGAGGACGACGACAATGTCGAGGGTGATGATGATGACGCCGTCGCGTCAAGCCCAAGGACGCTTCCTTTTGGTGATGGCGGACGAGCGCGGCTTTTCAGCGTCAGGTGCGACAAGCCTAGGGAATAGAAGCGTAATGGGCTTGGCTCTGCATAAGTGTTGTTTTTTTCTCTCGTTTCCAGCATGACTGCTCGTCTAGGGTTATAGATCACCTAGATGTATCGCTAATATGTACACCACTCGCATTGTAAGTGTCTGCACCCAATGTATAATGCACGTTTGTTCGTGGTCCGCGTCCTGTTTCTGACCCGCTACTGTACGACTATACAAACCAAAGAAGTGTGATATAGCACATGAAAATGCAGTTGCTTCCAAGTTGCTCACAGTAGGTGAAATACATTCAACCCGGTGATTGATTCGTATACGTTAGCTATCATTAATATCATTCATTAGGTTCCCTTGTTCCGCGCATACGCCTCGCGCATCCATAGAATTTATAGGAAAGCAGTTCAGATTAATAACTCACCGGGCCCAGCTATGACCATCATCTTGCTGGTGTGGGTACGTACATGCACGAAGGCGGAGGTCGCCAGCTACCGCCAGCGGATGAAGGGCTTAGAATTCTCCATAATCACTTCCACCTTATCCTATCTCCTGATAACTAGCTTCCCGCAGTGCTGATTGCGTGTCTGTAGGGTGTGCACTCTGTTCACTCATCATCTTTTAGACGATGAACCTGAGATCGGGATCCTAGAGGGGTGTCGGTCACTGGGGCATACATAAGGACTCTGGGAACGAACTATTTTATGGGAACTCGATAACTATGGATATAGATTGTAAGAAAACAAATGGCGCGAGCTTTGAATGACGTCTTACCTGATAGTAAGGTTTCTGCAGGAACCCGTGTCTTGTCATATAGTCACTAATAATAATGTATTGAGTGACAGATCAGTGACGCTACAAATATACACACTTGATGCTTTGAACGAGTTGCCCATAGGTTACGTTACCCTTGAATGTATCCATGCAGTGTATAAACGCCTTGTCAAGTTGATGGCACAGCTCAGACGATGTGACAAACCAGCTGAATGAAACTTACCCACACCAGAGAACCCCGGCACATCTCGAGAGCCCTCTGGTTAGCCATGCTGGCGCCTAAGGAGACCTAAAGTGTTGTGGTGGACAGTTGGGACGCTTTTGCTGACTAATAGTTTGTCCTTATATGTACGTATTTCTCACAGTCTGGCTGGAGTTGTCATCACTTCCCTCACTTTACTTTACACCCCCTCTATTACACTCCTGCCACCCCATTCTGCTGCTGTGTTGCCTCAGCTGATTACTAGACTACTTACACTAATATGCTGATGGGTTTCATGGCTGTACTGTTGAGATGGGCCAGAGGTGACCAGATCAACTGGAACTGGTTTGCTGGTGTGCTTGGACTGATAGCGATGGAGCGATTGGTTTAAGAATGTAAATAGATAATGATTAAGACAATTCCTACTGTATGCGTGAGCACACTCCTTTATCTATGAGAATAATTGTCACCGCCAAGGGTTTGACAGCAACAATAGACACACTAAGTCAATGAGCTAGAACTCCAAGTGTCCTAGAAGACTTATAGAGAAGAAGTCGACCTGCAAGTCGATGTCAATGTCTGGGTTACCACTTGCTGAGCTTCGACTCAGTAGCCACCTGTAGTGAAGTAGAACACTGCTTGTATTGAGACAAGAGACTCAACTTGCCTCTATCAGGCATAATGAGTCCCCTATATATAGTACATAGTACTTGAGGGCAGGCCTAAGGCCTGAAGGGGGCAGTGCTACCTATTTATACCTGAAACATGACAGAGAACAATAGCGACCAATAGCACAGGTAGCTCACAAGAATCACAGGCTGATACACATGAAACAGGGCACGAACATGAAATGGGGTCACAATACTCTAGTTGGCTGGTTCCGCAACTTACAGGGGCACGATGGTGTTGAACCATCACCCCAGGCCGGTTACAATAATAGTACTTAGGAATTATTGTCATGTATTGTTCTGGCCTTCTGGCCAATGCACACTCCTTAGAGTATTTAAATAGGCTTTTTCTACATACTAAGCAAGGAAGAATCTACACAGATTTTACCTCACACATTATCTTATCTGCCCTGTCACACTCCGCTTCAACACATACTGCTGCTGAAACATGTCAATCATTACCAGAAACTCCACCTAAATAGTCATGTATAAATATGCTCTTAGAACTGGACCAAAGCCTTAAGCTTGGTCTCTTGTGAATCATAGACATTCTCAGAGCAATCCTCCGAGTGATCCAAAGCTTCAAAGCCCTCTTCCCCTTTCCACTTGCACCCTAGAACATACCCTAGGGTCTGCTAAGCAACTTAGTGATGCATTTCACTTAATCTACCATATATAGTAAACTGAGTCCCAATTGGGAACTCTTTGAACTCTGACACATACATTAAGCACTCAGAAATGCATTGCCTTTCTTTGCTTCAGACAGATGAAGGCCACTGTCACAGGGCAGCTTGCATGAGGGCAAGAGAACCACTGATGACAAGTAAGAGTTGCATTTGACCCCCAGGTGCGGTAGGCCTGTCTGGGCCTGGGGATTACTGATACAGGTCGGACTTCATAGTCAGCAGTGTAGTCAGCATCCTAGGTTCTTTGTAAACATAGTAGTAAGCCAAATGGCCAGAACACAGCTGAAGTTCCATAGCAGTAGTAGTAGCTCCATTGTACAGTAGTATAAATGTGTGTGTGCGCATTGAGACAAGACTCTAAGTTGAGTCTCCTGTCAATTGGAGAAGTGACTTGTTCATATTGTCTCTAGGAGTAGCTGTGGCTTGTTCCACTCTCCTTAGTGTCCTCTGCATCGTCTTTTGCATCTTGCGATCACCCAATGGACCTTGGGTTGCTTCCGACTCTAGCACTATCAACAAATCACTTAGTAGCAAGACGAGTTATTTCTCACCCATTGTAGTAGAAGTGTCTGCTGAGTCTCCTCTCGATACCCTCAGCAATAACTCTACTGACAAAGTCTAATGTGTCACTGTCATCGCCAGTGACAGCCACTGAGTAACAGACCTCTCAGTGCTCTATAGAACCACCCCCTCTGCACTAGGTGTATTAGCACTCCAGACATCCCTTCCTTGATACCATCTAGACAATACACTTCTTAAGTATCCAACTCGACTCCTTTGCATCTAGATCCCCTTCCTCCTCTAGCAAACCAAGGACAAATACAGCCAGCACTGCCACTAACAACAGCCATTCTAACAAGGCATCAGGACTCCACAAAAGATGACCAAGATGGCAGTCACTGATGCATATATCATTCTACAGCAGAGGGATAGACTAGACAAACTAACTAACAGATAAAGAGAATGAACAGCCAACTGAGCTGCCAGACAGAAACATGACAGAATAGCCAGGCTCTGTCCAGCATGACAAATGATGTAATGCAGCAATCAGTCTGAGAATGTAAATAGATAAATAAATCACACTATCTCTATGATTATAGACAATCCCTAGTGTATGTTTGAACACATTCTTTTATATGTACAAAGAATAGTAGCTAGAAATTATTGTTATATATTGTTCTATGGAACTGGTCATAGCATACTAATTACAGTATTTAAGGATGATTTTCTATGCACCTAACACTTCAGTTGTGATAACACAAACTGAATGCTACTACTAGTTTACCTGCTATGCTTCAACAAACTTTTAAAGCTACAGCAGACTATACAGGACCACTGCACCACCTGCACACACATATACACTGTTGTGAGAGAATGGCCAAGTTTTTGACATGTTGCCACTTTGGAGACCAACTGGTAGTGCAAGTCATGCAGTTTATTTGCTCTATCATAATCAAAAAAAATCTGACCACTGAATTATTGCTGTAGATGATGACTAAATGGTAGTGTGGGGCCCAGTAAGTGTGGTCATCTCCAAGAAGGGATTCTTGGAGGGTGGGAAGGCCAATTAAAGAGAAAATGTTATTCAGAGTGTAAAGAGGAAGTGGTTTTCTGATTGCTTGATGTTTCCCAGGCTCCTTATCTTCTAGTACAGTGGACTATCTCATAATGCATAAGCTTTTTCCCTGGAACCACTATGGGATGTGGGGGAATAGGGTGTCACCACCAAGATTCTTAGCAGAGACAAATAGATGCAAATGAAAAAGAGAGCTATGTCACACTACAACTTGGAAGGTAGATAGAGATAAAAATGTGAATGAGTTCCTACCTATTGCAGTATGTCACAATGGCCACTCTAACAGTCCAAGAGGAGTACTTATATAGGATTGACAAGAGACTCAGCTGCCAGTATATGGGGCAAGGAGTTGACTACTTATAGTAGATGGTGGCCTAGGGCTGTCATGCCCAGGATAGGCATGTTGGGGTTCTTCAATGTGATTCTAGTGGTCTTTGCTAATTGGTCTGGCCTTCCTTGTCCAAGAAGGTTTCTGTTGGTGGTGATGGTCATCTGCTGTGGGAGTCAGCCTACTTTAGGCTTAAAGTAGAAGGTGTAGTGATGGTGAGCAGTGGTGCTCAGGAGGGATAGGAGTAGGAGGTTGGTGATGAGGACAAGGGAGAGGAAGAGATGGGTTATGTCTCTCTGTACTGGTGTTTGAGCTGTGGTCTAATGACTGAGATGCAAGTGAAGGATTGCTTTGCAATCCTGAGTGACTTGGTTTGGTCTCTGGAGTGAAGAATCCACATAGTGGATTCTGAGCGACTGGTTTTGTTTGGCCTAAGTTTGTCTAGGCTTGAACCAAAAGGTTTCAGTTTGTATAGCTTTCAAGAAGCTCACATATTAGATATGTCTTCTAGTACATCTGACCCAATTGGCCTTCTCAACTGCAGTCTGTGTCTTTCTAAGGATCAGGTCTAAGGGCATTGCCCCTTGACTAAACATTCTTCTGAGTTGCTCCTTGTTCTGAGCTGACTTGTTGGTTTCAAATATCAATGAGGATGCTGTGTTACTAAACCAGCTCATGTCCTTTAGTCTGTTACTCTTAGTACTAGCTGCCTTGGCCTAGTCTTATTCTCAGAGATAAGAATGATGATAGAGTTGAGTGGATTGGTTGCTCTTAGGATAGGGAGGTGCTCCCTTCTGACTGTGTGAGGCTTAAAGTCCTGTATTGCACAGAAGACCAAGCTTAAGGCTGGTACTCAGAACTTGGGGCCTTTATATACTACTGGAAAATGAGGCTGTGCTAGCTGTGCATTGCTGTGCTTCTGGATGCTGTGCATGTGTAGTATCCACAGTAAATAGTACAGTAATCTGCAGTAAGGTAGAAGGGAAGGTGATGCATCCATTAAGGGACTGTGCCATAGTGAGTACATGGTGGAAATGGGGCATGTATTGAGTAGAAAAGAGGTACCAAGAGAAAGAAAAGAAGTTGTATAGGTAAGTACTTATATGAGTATTGCAAGTCCTTACCAGCTGTCATCAGGCCGTGACAAGGGCCCAAAGGGGACAAGTACTACATGCAGCAACAGCTGATAACAGAATAAAGGAATAGTCCAATAATGGTATGAAGGGGGTGCCAAGAAAGGTGTCAAAGGGAACACCAAAAAAGAAAAACTGACCTGTACAAGCTAGGGTTGCACATGATAATAGTATAAGGGGGAGATGCACACACATTTGCCTGGTTGCAGAACTTACATGGGTGTGGACAGTTGAATGTCCACCCAAGGCTGGTTACACTCTGGGCAATCTGGACTCATTTCAAGATGAAGAAATTTCTGGTTCTTTGGACACTTATCCAAAAGTGGGTTTGCATAACCAATGACAATAAATTCAATGCTTGTTGGACTCAGATTCAGGAGGATACTGAGGTTCCCAAGAGTGTTGCTGAGTATATTGCCCAGGAATGACTTCCCCATAAAAAATATGGTCTGCAACATCACACCAAAATCACACTATATTTGAAGAGCATGATACCAATATGCTACTGGAATCATATGTTATTACTCATTTAAAAAAACAATTTTTTATTCTAATACCCTATCAAAGATATCACCATGTGCTAAAAAGCATATGGCTGGAAGGGAAAAGAAATTAGCACATGGATCAATTGAACCACACACTAATAATGGAATTCCTCCCACACATTAAGATCTGCCATAAGCAACAAACATTGGGGATGGAGGGCTTGGACTTATCTGAGAAGTGCCACCAACAAATTCTGGTGCAGGCCCCCAAGACACCTGTTGCTAAAATCCAAAAGATTGATGATTTTCACTTTGAAGTGCAATCATCAGATCCAGATAAGCATTATCAAATTAATTTGGTCACTACAACTTGCAGTTGTAGTGACTTCCCTTGTATATGCCTCTACAAACATGTGGCAGCAGTCAAGCACTTTTTTAGGGAAGCTGATCTTAGACCCCAATTACCTGGCAATGTGGGCACACATACAATGCATGCAACACTAGACTCACCAGTTCAGAGGGATGGTAGCAGTGGCAGCACAGATGACAGTACTGTGGCTTCCATTGTTTTGGCAACCAATAATATGATTAATTTATCTCAAAGGCTTTTAGAGATGATTATGAAAGCACCAAGTGATCCAGATCTTGCAAAATCCATCAAAAAGATCTACTCTCAGCTTCAGGAACTTGTATTCTTAGCAATGGTAGCTGGAAATAGTTCCTTCTTCCCAGAAAAAGAACCTGATATCAGCCTAAACCAGCACACTTGGCTGGAGACAGCTGCATGAATGGGGGTGAAGTGAGTTAGCAGGTGCAGTAAAGTCAACAGCATGCTTACAGCTCAGCATATTGGTGAGCCCAACCATAAGTGTGCTGCCAATAATGACCCATATAGTACCAGAGAACAATCCAGAAAATGTGCAAAGCCTAATGTGCACTCTACTGCCACCAACATTCAAGAGTGCATGCATGTAGCAGAGGGATGGGCCATCAAAGTAGAACCCCCATCTGCATTGCTTCTCCCCATCTGGGTCACTCCCCCCACCTATGTCACTTCCCTTACCCACATCACTTCCCATGCCCAGCCTATATGTGCCCACTTGGATATACCCCTATCAATTATCTAGTTTATGTAACAGAGTCTCAGAAGCCAGGGATGTCATAGTTAATACATAGAGTTGTGATTCCCACACTTTTAGGTGCTTAAGTGCCAAATAAGGCATTATTTACACATGTGTTGGTCTTTTTCTTCCTGCCAAAAAAGCTGTTGCTCCTAGTGATGGGAAAGTTCAGTTCAGTCCAGTTCTTAGACAGTTTTTGCTGAACCCAGAACCAGACCAACAGTTCAGTTTGGGCAATATGCCTAAACCTTGAATGGAACTGGCAGTTCTAGTTCTCTAAGGGTTTATTTTGAGTTCAGGCCTCCTTGAACTGTAAACTGAACTTTCTTGAAATGAATATTAAGCCTTTTGCTCAAGTAACAGAGTATAATTGGTGTTACAGACTGTCCTAAATGTTGTAGATTTAAAAGAAGGTGGGGAAGGGGTGAGACACACAGAGATGAGTAGGGTACCTATGATTAGATCATTCCCTCTGATTAGATGATTGCTGCACCATGGGTTGACTACATATAGGAAGCAGGCCAGCCTTCATGTTCCCACAGTGACATTTCTGAGGCACTTTTTATATGATTTGCATGGATGTGCATTGGGGATCAACTGTGTCGCATGTGCTGTACCTTTGTAAGTGAGAAAGAAAAAATGGCACTAGCATGATTCAAACAAGTGAACCTGATATATAACCAAAAAAGGCAACCAAGCATGTACCTTACCCATGTGCTTTACCTGCCATACTACAATCATAATGTCCTATTCTCTATAGAATACATATATATATACCAGATTGCACCAAGGAATGGGTATGGTACCCATGACCCTGCCACTTGTAGCCTTACCTGCATTGGAACATGCCAGTCTGTGCTATCTGGGAGCATGCAGACACTTCCCTCTCCATTTTTCCTTCCTAGTCTTCCCCTCTCACCTCTATCATCCTCCCCTCTCCTTCCCTCAAAAGTCTCACTCTTGGACTCTGGACTCTGGACTCATCTCATTGTCTCAGCTCTTGCCAGCCTCTGTCACTTCAGCTCATGAGCCAAACGCAAGCTCCCATCTTGCTCCATCCACATCACACTGCCCATGCAAATGGGCTTTCACTGGAGTCTTTTCAGGACTGGCCACTCCCTTTCACCTTACTCATACCCTCACCACCTCATCCTACACACATCCTTGTGCAGCGTTGCCCAAGTCCTATGCCATGTGTCACTGGCACCACCCCAGCTCTCTTGTGGCCACTCACCCTTTATGCAAGTGGCTCCATGCACTCTGCATCACCTGCATTCATTGGCCTCACACCACTGCAGGCCAATGCAATTGGAGGAGAAGGATCTCTGTTCTTAGCCATCACACAGTGTGTATGCTCCACCTTGTCTCTGTTTGTTTACTTTTCATCCACTATGACCCCCTTCCCCCTTTCCTTTCATACCACTGCTTTGTTTAACCTGTCTACATCTTCTCACCCTGGCTTCTGCATTTGCCACAGCTGCCCTTGTGCCAGCTTGCATGTCAAACATGAGCCCTTGTCTTGTTCCATCCACGTCACAACACCCATTCAAAAGGCTCATCCTTGCCCTCCCTTATGGCACTGCATTGCCCAACTCCTGTGCCATGCATTGCTGGCATCACCTCAAACAGTCACTGGATGCAGATGCAGGGGGTGCCACTGCTGCTCCCTGGCCCACACCTGTTATGACACCAACCCACAGCCACATCACTAGCATACAACAACACTACCATAAGCAGCTGCTTGTGAGGTAGATCCTGGCCCTAGCCCTGATGATAATGAGATGGTGTCATCGTCATTGTCAGCTCCTATACTCAGAGGAGCCCATAATTGTGGGTCTTCTCAGATGCAGGAGCTTTGATTGACACAGCAACAACAGGAGAAAGTGGGAGACAGTGGGTCTACCCCTACCCTTCTGGACCTGTGGCCTGTTGTGGGTCATGGGTACAGGTGCAGGTAAGCCTGGAGGTTACCTGTCATATCCCTAGAGGCACTCTGCACTCAAGGGGCCATACACATTCCAGGCTTTTCCACCTGGTTTCATATATTACTAGCTTCACATTTACTGTTTCTTCCTTCATTATGTAAGGCATGCAAGACTCTTCTGGTAAGTACAATGTACAGTAGTATTACTAGTTGTTATGGACTGCCAGACTGATCTCACTTACCTCACTTTTTACCATATATATTACTTACTTTCTCATGGACTGGCAGGAAGCTGCTTCCATATCCATCCCTATACATTACCACACCTCTATTACACTTCACTGCCCTCCACTTTATGTTGTGTTGCCTTAGCTTGTTACTAATACTTTTAGACTAATATGCCACTGTGTTTCACAGTCTCACAGCCTCATGATGCCACTTAAACACATCATCTAGCCTCTTAGTCATATAGGCTTAGTATGATGCCATCTGAACATGTCATCACTTACTTAGTCATACATGCTTACTATCTTGTAGTTATATATGCTTAGTACAATGCCTTAGAGATGCATCATCTCTTTACTTAGTCATATGTACTTACTGTACAGTAGCCACAGGGCCTATAAAAGCCCCCCAAAGCAAGACTCAAGCCTTAAGCTTAGTCTCTTGTATAATACAGGACTTTACAGTTCATCCCTTGTGAACTAAAGCCTAAGAACCATCAGAACTATCCCCTTGCACCTTAGAACGTACCCTAAGGCCTGCTAAATCAACTTAGAGCCACATTTGCTCTTCACTTGAAACTCCGAACAAACTCAGACAGAAAGACACTGTCTTTCCCACCCAGAACCCAAACCCAAAGGCTGCTAGTAACAGAACTCTAGCTGTCTATACAAAGGCCACTAGTAAAGGAACTCTAGTCATCTATACAAACAAGTTGCATACTATGACCACCAGTAGCACCCAGGAGCCACTCCTATAAGACACCAGAACCCCTTCCATTCACGAGCTTTGTAAATCACCAATGAACTAAGTGCAATACAAGATGTTATTGCACCTTCAGACATCACTTCCTAGAAGTGATAACAGAATAGCTGGCATTGCTACACACCATCCAGAAGCCACAGCCATATGAGTTCTAAGGACAGAACTCTGAACCCTAACCCATATCAGAAACCAGACTTGGACAAGGCATCCAAACTCCAAACCAAACTGAACCCAAACCCTCACACTAAGACACATGATGTCCTAGTGTGACACTAGTATAGAAAGATGCCCTAGGCATGAACTGAATGTTCAGTTGGTTGGGTCAAATAGCATGGGTATGTGACCATAGTATGTATCCATCCAAGTGAGGTATGACACCTTTCAAAATGGTTCAAATGCATTCAAACATATTCAGATGTGTTCTCTTTTCTGTAGGATTTCATAAACCTGGAACTGGGCCTGCCATTCAGTTCAGCTTATATCTCTGAACTCTGAACTGGACTTTGACTTCAGTTCAGTTAGGTTTGAGTTCAAACCATAAGTTGAACTGAACTTTCCTATCACTAGTTGCTCCCACAGTTGTGGCCACTGCTTTTTTTCCTCACTATTATTTTCATTGCTAAAAGTTGCCAAACTTTTGAAAAAAATTAGGTTTTGATTGTGACTTAATATAAGCATTTGCATAACTTTCAGAATTTCAATTTCTCTGTTAAATATGGCTAAAATTTCAGAATATACAGTAATAGGTTTTAACTCTGGCTTGATGCAACAAATAAAATAACTCCCTTTGCAGATAGAGATTCACATAACCTTCAAAATATTCTTTTCTGTGCCAAATATCACTAGGCATTTTAGAAAATATTGGCCTTTAATTCTGAATATTATTCTCTCTGCTAAATATCATCAAACTATTTCAGATAATGATTGATTCTGATATAGAAAACTTTACAATGTATTTTTTCCCACTCATATATCAACCCAAAAATTAGAAAATATTGAATATAATATAGGAAATGTGGAATATATTTTTCCATAGTAAAATACAGCTAAGAAATCAAGAAAATAAAGGGGGAGAGATATAGAAATGACTAATTTTTTTATGAAATTATGAGAAAGAAAAAGATTAAGATGAGGAAAGGGAGTGATAAGGAAGGAGGGCAGTGAAGAAGGAGGGTAATAGGGAAGGGGGGGAAATATAATGAACAGAAGGGTAATGGGTAGAGGGTAATAAGAATGGGAAAAGATGGAATATAAATAAGGGTGATATAGATGGAGGTAATATAGATAGAGGTAATATGGATGGGTTAAGTATATAAAAGAGTAATGTGAAAGAGAGGGAATGAAGGGGGTGATTTAAATGGTGATAATTCTGAAGGTGGTAGAAAAAATAGTAAAATAATTGTTAGAAAAATAAAGCATATGCATATAGGAGAATTGGAGTGAGCAAAGATGTGCCCTTCCTAGATAGTAAGTATAAGAATATTTATACTACTAAATGTATGCACTGTCAGTAAGAAATAGAAGGAAATTAGTAGGGTGCTAAAATAATGTAAAACTAAGATGAAACACATAAGCTTAATGTTGAGATGGAACGTCTGTGTAGCTATGCCTGGACTGGACAGTCTCACACTTAGGGGTTTGGTAGAACCAGCCTGGACATTACAAGGGGCACTTAATGCTCCAGGATAATTATGGACTTAGTGAGCACATGTTGGCACATGGACTGCATGGACACCTATGTATGTATGATAGCCCAGAACAATGTGATTATGCCCTTATGGCCAATCTAAGAACTCTCTTTTGTTATCTGACTTGATTATTGTATGATTGAACTGTCTTAGATTGATGCTTTACCTACTGTCTTTATGATCATGTAGTTACATTCACATATGGACCTTTTAGCATGGTTCTATGCTTACACATACCCCTTCTAAGGGCTCAGGGTATGTGTGGACTCATTAGACTTGCCCAAATGTAGAATACAGTGTATATGTGATATTGTGGACACCTGCGCTCACCCCTTAAGGGCTTATGGACATATGTAGACCATAGGGACTATAAATACACCCTTGGGAGTGAGCAAGACATCTTATCTCCTACAGAGTTTTCTTCTCTGTGTGAACACCCCTCTTCAGCTGCACTTCATCACTTGATTGCTAATAAGAAGCAGGGGCTTAGGGGCACAGCCCCCAAGGTTAAGTCCCATGCCATAGGCATGGACATAACCTTCATCAGGAAAAACCTTATTTGCAAATTTCTTAACATTCTCCAAATCTAACCTAAAACTTAGCAAACTAAACAAAAATAGTCAAAACCCAACATATATTTGTAAAATTGAACATATATTTGTAACATTAAACATACATCTGTACAATTGAACATATATCTGTAAATCTAACATATATTTGTAAATTCCAACATATATTTGTAACATTGAACATATATTTGTAAAATTAAGCATATATCTGTAAATCTAACATATATTTGTCAAATCCAACATATATCCATAACATTCAATAAATCAGTTTCTCTGTTGTACTAAATAATAAAGGTTAATGAACAACTCAACTTAGCAATTTCTGCTGCAGGAAATGCATGTGACTGCATTTCTGCAAGTAATATTTTTCATTTTTATTGTTTTCACATTGAATAAAATGACTTATCAAAAGGGTTTTGCCATGATAAAGCTTATCCTATGGCAAGTGCCGCACCCAGCCAAACTACAGGGCCTGTGACATAATGTAATCTGACATGGAAAGTAGCCAACTTTTGGTCTGTCATGCCCATGGGAATTGACTGTGACACAAAAGCTAGCTAGAGCCAGGCAAGTGGGCACAAAATGGCATGGAAACACCACATCATGTGTAGAACAGACTTGTTGTGTTTCCAAACCCAAACAAGACCTGCATCTGCTGCCTGTGCCCACCATGCTCACCCACCTGTGCCATGTGTGTGAGTCAATTTTTTCTGCATCTTGCCCATGCCCGCTTGCACCTAGCTGTGCCTGTCCATGCCTCCACCCACCTGGCTATGCCAACCTCCACCTGGTTTCCTGTGCTTACACCTGCCTGCCAACTCACACCTGACCATGCCTGGCCACACCTGTTGTGGCTGCCCCTGCCTGCCTGCCTGCCTCTGCAATGAGTCTGGTGAGTAGTCTTAACTTTTTTATTCTTGTGTTCACATTTCCAATCTGCCCACATCTGTGTCCCTGTGCTGCATCTGCATCTGCATCCCCATACCCGCATCCATGTCCCTGTGCCCACACCCATCTGTGCTCACACCTGCCGACTCACACTTGACCTCACCTGGCCACACCTATTGTGGCCACCCCTGCCTGCCTGCCTCTGCAATGAGTCTGGTGAGTAGTCTTTACTTTTTTTACTTTATTCTTGTGTTCACATTTCCAATCCACATCCATGTCCATGTCTCTGTGTCTGCATCCATGTCCTTGTGCCTGTGTCTGTGTCCACATCCCTATGCCTGCACCCATCTGCACTCACACCTGCCAACTTGCACTTGACCTTACCTGGCCACACCTGTTGTGGCTGCCCCTGCCTGCCTGCTTGTGCAATGAGTCTGGTGAGTAGTTTTTACCTTTTTACTTTATTCTTATGCTCACATTTGCAACTCACCTGTGTCTGTGTCCCCCTGTCCTGTGCCTGTGCCTCTCTGTGCTTACACCTGCCGACCCACACACACCTGCCTGTCCCTATGCCCTGCCCTGCATCCACCTGCCTGGCTGCACCCTGTGCCTGCCAACCTGCACCTGACCACACCTGGCCACAGCTGTTGTGGCTGCCCCTGCCTGCTGATGCATGGGTGTAGGTCAAATATCAGTGTATCATTCTGTGGTTGCCCACTTTTTTGCGATGTCATAGCATTTTTTTTAATCCTTTACTTTACCAATCAATTTGTATAATTAGTGATACAAGAGAATGATAACCCTATTTGCTGATAATATTAAGGAAATGCAGTAAAATAAAAAAGTTGAATGTATCCAAATTGACAAAAAATTTGTAAAATGAAGATCAAATTGTTAGAGAATTGCATATAATTAGTGAAAATATGCTTAAATTTTGACAAATTAGACCATATTTCAGGAAATCGAGGAGGGGGACCTTCCTAATTTGCCAAATATGGAGTTTGCAAATCTGCTCAGATTTGAACAAACTTGAGCACATTTGAAGATATTTATACAAATGTGAGGGTGAGGTTTTTCCTGATGTTGTATTATATTATATGAGACTCTGTTACATAAACTACTTGTGAACACATGACTTGGCTGTGTTCTGGGAACATGTCCTTCAGTTGCAACTGAGATGCTGAGCTCAATTGGTCACATGAAAGTCATGGGGTTAGTTGCGAATTTAGGCCAACTCTGTGGCAGCCGCATTTGTAAGCGAAAAGCCACGTTGATTTGTAAGCAAAGGGGCGTGAGGCGTTCGAGCAGGGCACGAGCAGCGAAAGCACAGCTGATCGCGGTGTCGAAAACAAACTGTAGTTGTTACAATCATATGTGACATTGCAGTCTCCATGTGCATGAGAAGTTATGGAGAGAGAGAGGAACGTATTGTAGAGGTTTCGAGAAATGGAAGGATTTGTCAGCAACCTTGTCGAGTGAGAAATGCGCCATGCGCCGTCAACAGTGTTGGAACTGAATAAATTTAGAGACAGGCATATGTAACGTCGCGCTGGCGATGCACACGTGAAGTTACGGAGGGATGCAGGATCGCATCCACGACCCACGGCGAATATTTGGAACGTCTCCCACCATTTGTCGAATTTGATTTCAACATCTGATTTCGTGATTTCTCAGCCCTGTAGGCGATTAAATGCGAGCTCCGCTCGCAATGAACCACACGATGAAAAATGGGTAATCTACCCAGAGGGAAAAGGCAAGCCAATGGCCCACAGCCCAGGCTCTCAGTTGTCAATCGCTCTGACCTTCTCTACACACAATTCATTGTCCAGCAAGAACTCGCCGACCAGAGACTTCATGAGATCACCGTCTAACTTTTCATTATCCCAGATCTCTAATGTAGAGGCAGTCGAGCTAGCTCTCTGCCCATCCCCTATTCCATATCCAAGCCGCGCAGCTGCCCAAGTAGGGAGATTCCCCGTAGATGATTCCGATGTTGTGCTCGAAGGATCCGAGTTGAGTTTTTTGGTACTCCGACTGCTCTTGCTAGTGAGCGTAGTATGGCAGGAATAACATAGGAATATGGGAAGAGATGATGTGGCAGCGTCTGTGGAAGAAGCTGCATCTGCTGTGAAAGAATGGATCGCTGTTCGGGCCTTCCATTCTTGAACGGACTGTTGCGTGGGTCTACAGACAAACGTCGTGAATACGTGCCAAGGGCTGTATCGTTCCAAAACCTACAATTCGCATAAAACGCATCGCATCCCTGGCTTTCCCTTCGGAGCAAGTTTACCAACGGTCTTGGCGATGGTAGATACTGTTGACAGGTAATCTCTCTCGAGCCCAAGTATAAAATCTACGGAGTGGTCAGGATGGCGGATCAGAGGGCGTGGAGATGTGTCTACCTTTTGTGAGGTTGCTAATGGTCCGCCCGGAGATAGGAATTCTCTGCTTCCCAACCACTGTCAGCCGATGCCACCAGACCCAAGCAGTGCACTCCTTCATGCCAACGTCTCTTAGAGGTCGGATTAAGCGGACCTCTCCGCTCCACGATGTGGTTCCAGGAGTCTGTTTTGATGAAAGGCGGAATCCATTCTTCTTGTATTGCCTGCGGCACGACAAAGCCTCCACCATGAGATATCGAGGAGATCAAGGATATCGACAATGAAGTAAGAGACGTGCCCAGGACCAGATGAGAGGCACCAATAGAATAGGCAGTATATAACAATAGCAACCTCGTTAGGGTAGATAGCGTAGAGAGAGTAGCCGTAGGGGTGGGCATGACGCTGAGATGTACCTTCGAAGCAGCAGTTGGCCTGGAATCTGATAGGAATGTCAATGATTTGGCTCCTTAAAAGGACACATTGAACGAACTTCCAATGCTCAGATCAACGGGTAATTCTGGAGGACTATGAATTGCGTTGCCGGATACTCGTTCCCACCAGCTCCGGTCGAATGCGTCTTGTATGCGCACGGAAACAAACTCGAATCCCTCATACCGAGCGACAGCTTCGCGAATCTGCGCAGTTCTGTCGCTCGTCTGGTGCAGGTTAGGAGAATTGCAAAACAATTTTGGGGAATGATTGACGCGCCTCGGGGAAAACGTCAGACGTCTCCACGTAGCAGACATGGATCCTCTTCCAGACCCTGTTCCTGCGAGGATGCTCCCTCCCGCCCTTTAGCTCGTCGCTGCCCACATTCTCGCAGTATATTTTATGTACGATGTCAAGCAGGACGGATGAGCCCAGGCCACCAGAGAATGCTATGAGCAGACCACCGGATGGCTTGAGCGCACCTCGTCGCGGTCCAGTGGACACATGGTTGATGTGAGGTTCGAGCGCTTGGCGAAACTTGGTAGTTACAAGCGATGTAAAACCGTCTCTGTAGAACACCTCTCTCTTTTATGACAATCCTCCTGCGAAAATGCGAGTAACCGACCTGCAATAGACGGAATGGCGAATCACTAAGTTCCCAGGATTGGCCTTGCACCTGACGCAGGTTTTTGATCTGTCGAATTTGCGCTTTCCTTTGAAATTAACATTGGATGATGATGAGACGGATGGATGGATGGGAAACTAGACGGCTCACTAGGCATAAGCGCCTCTCCGCTCTCGGCAGTCGGGTTTCCACAAAGTTCAGACATAGAAATGGTGCTCAGGCGGTCTCAGAAGGCTCACGAAACAAGTTATCTCGTCTCCGAGACCCCGGAGCACTCCTCCATTCTCAGCCAGTCATCTTCTCAATGGCGCTGCGGCCGAGATTCAGAATGCTATGTTGGCCGGCTTCCCGTTCTCTACGATCTCCATAAGGGAGGCGCATTCTGAGATCGTCAAAAATGCCTTTCCATAGGATTACTATACACTCTACGGCCACTCAGGTACGTATAACACATTCTTCCCCCAAGTACCTTGCTCTAAAGCTTCGCCGCGTCTTTCCTGCGATACTTCAAGTCTAGTTTCTCACACGAATCTTTTAGCGCCTTTGCGAGGTACTCGAAGTCGGAGATCTAAGATGCGATGAGTGAAACTTCGGTAATGACGCGTGTCGAGTGTTTACCTCATTCCAAATCTGCGCACTTACCCTCACCCACCAGCTATCGTTGTGGCGAAAGAATGCCGCGGACACCCGCCACCGTTCTAGCGTGTTACGCAAGAGTAGCTCGTGCGTAACAGCGTCGTCAGGGGTATTCGACGCGATTGGGAGTCCAACGTTGGCCAAATTGAGTGTGAACTCCCCCGTGGGATCCAGTAAAGGTGTTCCGAGTAACCGAGAGAGTAGTTTGCCACCCGCAAGTGCCAGCGAGTGGCAATAATCATTAATTTTCTGCTCGCCACCGAGCCACTGACGGAAGTCCAGGGCTGTCGATGCCAAGAGTGAATACATTGTCACTCGTTATGTGACTGGGAACCATACCAGGCTGAATGCTCAGATAATGCGAGTAGTCAGTGGTCCCTGTCCCTACAATGGGTGTCGAGTTCAGGGGCGCCGATATGCATGCGTGCGAGCACTCACATTCGAACATCTTTACAAATAGGGGCTCCCCGAAGTCTGTTGGTGGTTCCTTAGGAGATAGATAAGTGTAAGGGGTCGGGAAGGGGGACTGGATTAGGTGCTGGTTCCTAGATTGTATCATAAGGTGAACTGTGATTTATTCTTTTGCGTGCGAAGTATACCGTTTAGGCACGTAAAGGACGCCGCATGGGCGTTGCGCATAGAGCCACTTGTGGCAACTCTGAGAATGTTCAATTCAGCACGTTCATGCAGCATTCGGTAGAATATGAGCCGCACAGACACCCAAAAGTCCGGGCCAGCCTCGCTCAGGTTGATGTCAGGTTCCTGCCCTATGCTATGTGCAGCGTCGATGACGTTTAAAATGCTCCTCTCGCGACAGAGAGCAACCATTTCTTTCCACGGAAGATAGACACCCGGACTGGAGGCGATACTATCAATGAGAGCAACGATCTTCAACTTCGTTCCGTTGCCGATTAGGCGTTGAGCTATCTGCAATTTGGTACTCAATACGTCGACATGTGCGTGGAAATCCCGCAAGAGAGATGCGCGGGTCGTCGGGAATTTCAATTCAAATACGGAGACAGAAGGGTGAGGTGGCAAATCGCTAATATATCGTGACGTTCTTTCCATGGAATTATAGGTTGTCGTGGCTGTGGGCCAAGGGAGAATGGAAGTGTGTACAGGCGGATGGTGAGTCTGCCTCCTACCTATGACGATGATATCCCCCTTATTCCACACAAGATTTCTGAGAACGGTGTTGAGTCCGTGGGAGGTATTCGGGACGAAAACAATCTCCTCAGCTCCAGCGCCGACCAAGTTGGCTATGCGATGCCTGGCAGGGTGAAGGTATTCGGGGAGACGTAATAGGATAAATTCGTCAATATTCCCCTCTATAGACCTACGAGTGGCCTCAGTGGCAGCAGAAACTGGGATTGGCACGGATCCGTTGGCACCTGAATAAGAACATATAGCTCAGCCAGGGTTTGAGTGGAGATCGGAAGGTGGGCTGACCGTTGTTCAGATTCACATAATCTGCCTCAGAGCCAAAATACTGTCGTAGCTGATGGCCAAATGGTGGCGGGGACCCAGTAGGTGTGGCCATCTCTTAAGGAGAGACGGGAAGACCAAATCAATCAGAGCAAACGAAATCTCGCTTAGCGATCGTGCAGCCAGCCCAGCCGATGAGTCAGACACCAACAAGGTTATGTCCATGCCGTAGGCATGGATCACTCACACTTTGTGCTCACTCACCATACCTATGGCATAGGACTCCACCTTTGTCACCACCAGGAGCATTGGCAAGTAACACTAGACATGATAGGTATTGAATTAGGAAAGCTAAGTCCTCAGAAGCGACTTAGAGGGCTTGTAGAGAAGGGTTACTGCCCTAATGTATGTCTTACAGGCCACCCTGGATGATAGCATGAGACCAACACTAGAATTGAGACAGGAGACTCAACTTACCATCCTAATGATGATAAGTGGTCCATATTGATGAAGTGCAGCTGAAGAGAGGTATTCACATGGAGGATTGACTCTGTAGGAGATGAGATTTCTTGCTCACTCCCAAGGGTGCCTATGGTCTACATATGTTCGTAAGCCCTTAAGGGGTGAGTACAGGTGTCCACTATATCACATATATACTATATTCTACATATGGATGAGTCTGATGAGTCCATACATACCCTGAGCCCTCAGAAGGGGTATGCATAAGCATAGAACCATGCTAAAAAGGTCCATATGTGAATGTGACTATGTGGTCATAAAGACAGTAGGTAAAGTGTCAATCTGAAACAGTTCAATCATACAATAATGGGGTCAGATAACAAAAGAGAGTTCTTAGATCGGCCATAAGGGTGTAATCACATTATTCTAGGGTATCATATATATGTAGGTGTCCATGCAGTCCATGTGCCAACATGTGCTCACTAAGTCTATAATTGTCCTGGAGCATTAAGTGCCCCTTGTAATGTCCAGGCTGGTTCTACCAAACCCCTGAGTGTGAGACTGTCTGGTCCAGGCATAGCCATGCAGATGTTTCATCTCAACACATATTTATGCAGATACATTGATACTACTCCACTATGATATCATACAAGGACTGCATCAGCAAACCATGATTTCAGGTCATAGCACTCAAGGAATTTCATAGATGTCATAGCATCTCATAGTGAGTGTATAGTGGTCATAGCAGGGGACCATCTTAGTAGCACACTGTAGCAATCCATAGCAACCCATGGCCACTTCATAGCTCTGCATAGCGACCTCATAGCTGCAGCATGTAGAAGTCTCATTGTAACCGGCCTGGGGTGATGGTTCAACACCATTGTGCCCCTGTAAGTTGCGGAACTGGCCAACTAGAGCGTCTTGACCCTGTTTCATGTTTCATGCCCTGTTTTGTGTACATCAGCTTGTGATTCTTGAGCGACCTTTGCTACTGGTCGTTATTGTCTCGTTTGCATTTCACATATAAATAGGTAGCAACACTGCCCCTCAGGCCCTAGGCCTGCCCTCAAGTACTATGTACTATATATAGGGGACTCATTACACCTGGTAGAGGCAAGTTGAGTCTCTTGTCTCAATCATAACAGTGTTCTACTTCACTGCAGGTGGCTACTGAGTCAGAGCTCAGCAAGTGGTAACCCGGATGTCAATATCGACAGACACATTGACTTCATCTCTACAAGTCTTCTAGGTCACTTCGAGACCTCGCTTATTGGCATAGTGTGTCTATTGTTGCTGTCAAACCCTTGGTGGTGACATTAGACTCAACTTGTTTTTCAATACAGCTAGCAGTTCAGAAGGAACACTGCAGACTACGACCCTCGACTGGGTAGATGTGACCAAAGGAAGAAGGAACCACAGGGTTCACTATATCTCCAAAGAACACCCAGCCAATCCCACAGACCGGGATATACAGATTATCGTCACAGCAAGAGGCAAAGTGCCAACCAACCCAAAGCTGGTGTGCATCCATGACGACAAGTGGAAGGAAGTCCATTGGACTGAAGGACGATACACCTTGGGAGCAGCAGTCCCACAACTACACACATATGACACTGAAGGATCGGAAGCTGACGAGCTTCTCGACGAAGAACTAGAGGGACCTGAGGTCATCTCGGATACAGAGTCAGATGAGGTGGTCAAAGAGATCGACAACGCCTTCAACAAGATCAAGATTACCCCGGTGGAAGAGAAAGCACCAGCATTCCCCATCAGAACCCTTGCTCCACTCCAAGGATTGCCAACCAATGCTTTACCAGCAGGAGCTAGAATCCCCAGCCTTTCACAAGCCATGTCTACACAGACCACTACAGCCACAGCTGTGGCCGCCCAGCCATCCACAGCAACCCAAAGTGCACCGCAACATATCTAGAATGTCCTCAGGCAAGTCCTCAAAAGGTCAGGACCACCAGGAGGGCCCGGAGGAGGACCAGGAGGACCAGACCTGAACATGCCACAAATACCTGTGGCAGCAGCTGCTGACATAAAAACCATGGGAGCACTCCCACAAGTCTTTGTGGGAGACAGGTCTAAAGCCGATGACTTTATCGAAGAAGTAAAGGGGTACCTGCACCTGAACACAGATGTAGCGGGATACAACTCCCCTTTTAAAAAAATCGCTTTCACCCTCACCCTCATTAAAGGAGAAAACATGGCCCAATGGGTCAGAGACATGGGGGAGTGGATCAACAGACTACAAATGCCCCAAGAAAATATCCCAGCCTTATGGGACCAATTCCTCCTAGAATTCAGCCAACAATTCCAGGACACTCAGGCGGCCCAGCAGGCCAGAAATGAACTTAGGGACTGCCGGATGAAGGGGTCCGACTATGACGAATACATCACCAGGTTTGAGAGCCTGGCAAGGAAGGCCAGATATACGCTAGGAAACGAGGAAACCTACAACATCTTCCTACAAGGAATCCCAGCGTCACTCCTACATGACACCCTGAAGCCACCGATCCCCCTCAACTATCATGACCTCAAAGAAAAGGTCAAAACCATTGCGCAAGGAAAGACCATCATAGATGGCATTTTGAAGAAGACCCTGGCAGGGCAATCACCCTTCCAGAGGCTTAACAACCTGCCCCGACCACTGCCATTTCAGCAGAGAAATTGGCAACCCTGATACAATCAGGGAGGCCAACCCCAGTACAATTCAACAAACATGCCACCATCCATGAATAACACCCCCGTCCCCATGGACCTGTCCAGAGGCCACACCCCTAACAACTGGAGGGGGTGAGGAAACTGGAGGCAAAGGACAGGACCACCCACTAGGGGAAATGTATTGGTGCCAGGATACGAAGCAATGCAATGCTTCAACTGTGGCAAAGAAGGACACTTTTCCCGCACCTGTCCTGAAAGGTGACAGCAGCCCAGAAACCCCTATAGGCAAAGCCCTAGACAAGCCAACCTTATCGACTTCCAGGAGGAAGAAGACCAAGACTACCAAATGGCAGAACCATCAGAGGGAACCTCAGTGGCCACCATGTGAGCACAGCTGGAGGGAATGTCCCTTGACGATCAGATTAAACTGGCCAAAGAAATGGGAGTCGCGCAGGATTTTCCCTCTGCCTAATCAGATTGGCCCTGTAACCGGCCTGGGGTGATGGTTCAACACCATCGCACCCCTGTAAGTTGTGGAACCGGCCAATTAGAGGACTTGTGCCCCATTTCATGTTCGCGCCCCGTTTCATGTACATCAGCTTGTGATTTCTTGAGTGTCTTGTGCTATTGGTTGTTATTGTCTTGGTCATATAAATAGATAGCACTGCCCCCTCAGGCCCTAGGCCTGCCCTCAAGTACCATGTACTATATATAGGGGACTCATTGCGCCTAGTAGAGGCAAGTTGAGTCTCTTGTCTCAATACTAGCAGTGTTCTACTTCATTGCGGGTGGCTACTGAGTTGGAGCTCAGCAAGCGGTAACCTGGGCATCGACACCGACTTGCAGGTCGACTTCCTCTCTATACGTCTTCTAGGACACATCGAGTCCTAGCTCATCGACTTAGTGTGTCTACTGTTGCTGTCAAACCCTTGGCAGTGACATTAGACTCAACTTTCTTTCAATACGGCTAGCAGTTCAGAAGGGACACTGCAGACCATGACCCTTGATTGGGTAGATGCCACCGAAGGCAGAAGGAACCACAGGGTTCAGTACATCTCCAAAGAACACCCAGCCAATCCCACAGATTGGGACATACAAATCATTGTCACAGCAAGAGGCAAAGCACCAACCAACCCGAAGCTGGTGTGCATTCACAACAACAAGTGGAAGGAAGTTCACTGGGACAGAGGACGATACACTCTAGGAGCGACAGTCCCACAGTTACATGAATACGACACTGAAGGATCAGAAGCTGACAAGCTTCTTGATGAAGAGCTAGAAGAGCCTGAAGTTGTCTCAGATACAGAGTCAGACAAAGCAGTCAAGGAAATCGACGACGCCTTTAACAAGATCAAAATCACCCCGGTAGAAGAAAGGGCACCAGTATTCCCCACCAGAACCCTCACTCCCCTCTAGGGAATACCAACCAACGCACTACCAGCAGGAGCTAGGATCCCTAGCCTTTCACAAGCCATGTCCACTCAAACTACCACAGCTACAGCTGTCACCGCACAACCATCCACAACCACCCAAAGCGCCCCCCAACATATCCAGAATGTCCTCAGACAAGTCCTCAAAAGGTCAGGACCACCGGGAGGGTCCAGAGGAGGACCAGGAGGACCAGGAGGACCAGGAGGACCAGGAGGGCCAGACCCAAATGCACCCCAAGTACCAGTGGCAGCAGCTGCCGATGTAAAAACCATGGGAGCACTCCCACAAGTCTTCACAGGAGATAGATCCAAGGCCAATGACTTCATCGAAGAAGTAAAAGGATACCTCCGCCTGAATGCGGATGTAGCAGGGTACAACTCCCCTTTTAAAAAGATCGCCTTCACCCTCACCCTCATCAAAGGGGAAAGCACGGCCCAATGGGTCAGAGACATGGGGGAATGGATCGATAGGTTGCATATGCCCCAGGACAACATCCCAGCACTATGGGACCAATTTCTCTTGGAATTCAGCCAACAATTCCAAGACACCCAAGCAGCTCAACAAGCCAGGAACAAGCTCAGGGATTGCTGAATGTCGGGGTCCGACTATGACGAGTACATCACCAGGTTTGAGAGCCTGGCAAGGAAAGCAGAATACACACTGGGAAACGAAGAGACATATAACATTTTCCTGCAAGGAATCCTGGCGTCACTCCTACACAACACCCTAAAACCACCAATCCCCCTTAACTACCACGACCTGAAGGAAAAGGTCAAGACCATTGCGCAAGGGAAGACCATCATAGATGGTATCTTGAAGAAGACCATGGCAGGGCAATCGCCCTTTCAATGACTTAACAACCCGCCCCGACCACCACCATTCCAGCAAAGAAACTGGCAACCGCGATATGCCCAGGGAAATTGCCCCCAGTACAACTCAACCAATGCGCCCCTGTCCATGAACAACACCCCAGTCCTGATGCACCTGTCAAGGGGCCGCACCCCTAATAACTGGCGAGGACGAGGAAATTGGAGACAGAGGACAGGACCACCCATGAGGGGAAACATATCAGCACCTGGATATGAAGCAATGCGATGCTTCAACTGCGGCAGAGAAGGGCATTTCACCCGTGCATGCCCCAAAAGATGGCAACCACCCAGGAACCCCTACAGACAAGGCCCTGGACAGGCCAACCTCATCGACTTCCAAGAGGAAGAAGATCAAGACTACCAGATGGTGGAACCATCAGAAGGAACCTCGGTGGCCACCATGCGAGCACAGCTAGAGGGGATGTCCCTCGACGACCAGATCAAACTGGCTAAAGAAATGGGAGTCGCACAGGATTTTCCCTCTGCCTAATCAGATTGGCCCTGCTTAGGTAAATCCATAGTGATAATGTGTATATATCAGCAAGAAAATCTATGACAGTCCATTTCTATGCACAATCTATTGCAAAAAGAGCCAAAGGAGTAGCCCTCATAGACTCGGGGGCTACCGAAAATTTCATGAGCCTCGACTATGCCAGATGGCTACGACTCCCTATTAAACGACTAACGACCCCAAGGCTGCTATTCAATGTTGATGGGACAGAGAACAAGAGCGGAGCCCTTAAATACTACACCGACCTACAGTTCAGAACAGGAACACAAACGACAAACCAGAGGTTTTTCCTCTCAGATCTAGGGGACCATAAAGCTATCTTTGGGTACCCATGGTTCACCTCCGTCCAGCCAAAGATCGACTGGAAGAGAGGATGGATCGATTTCACTCATCTCCCTATTGTCCTATCAGCCCCAAATGCTGCTAAAGCAGTATATGTACCTCGCATGAAGAACGTGCCAAGACCAATCAGGAGGAGAACCGACACATACCTCCTAGGAAGGGTGACGATAGGAAGCACCACAAATGACCCGAACCAAACAATGCGATACCAGCCAAGTACAGGCGACATAGAAAAGTGTTTAGCAAGAAGAATCGCAGCGAATGCCCAGTTCAACCATATGGGACCATGCCATTGAACTACTACCAGGGGCACCCGACACGATGCCAGGATGGCTGCTACCCCTCACACAGGAAGAAAAGGCTGAAATGCACAAGTTCGTCCAAGAACACCTGAAGAGGGGAACCATCCGTGTTTCGAAATCACCATACGCAGCCAATTTCTTCTTTGTAAAGAAGAAGGATGGAAAACTAAGGCCGGTACAGGACTACCGGCCTGTCAACAAATGGACAAAGAAGAACAGGAATGTCTCGCCTCTCATCCCACAAGTGTAGATGACTCAGCAGATGTACAAAATTCACAGTAGTGGACGTACGATGGGGCTACAACAACATCAGGATCAAGGAAGGAGATGAATGGAAGGCCACCTTTCTCACTCATGAAGGGCTGTTCGAGCCAACAGTCATGTTTTTCAGTCTTACTAACTCCCCAGTGACCTTCCAAATGATGATGAACACCATCTTCCGGCAGGAGGTGGGAGAGGGCTAGCTCTCAGTCTACATGGATGACATCGCCATTCACACGGCCAGACAACCGCACGAAATGGAAGAACAACATACTGCCAGGCATCGAGAGTATGTCCATTGCATGCTAGACAAGCTGGAAAAGAACGATCTCTATCTGAAGCCAGAAAAGTGCCAATTCGAAAAAGAGGAAATCAAATACCTAGGAGTCATCGTAGGGAAAGGCCACCTCAGAATGAGCCCCAAAAAGCTACAAGGAATTGCAGACTGGTCCCCGCCAAAGAACCCGACCGATGTCAGAAGCTTTCTAGGGTTCACAGGCTACTACTGCTACTTTATACCCAATTACTCAAAGATCACATGACCCCTGCTCAACTAACAAAGAAAGCCACACCTTAGAACTGGGGAGAGGCACAAACGTGAGCATTCGAAGAGCTGAAGACTAGAATGTGCAGCAGCCCAGTACTAAATCAACCTGATGTTGAGAAGCAGTTCACATTGCATGTCGACGCATCGGCATACAGTGTGGGCGCCATACTCTCGCAGGAGGGACAGCACAACCTCACACCAACTCTGGCCCAACGACACAAACCAGTCTTATATCCAGTGGCATACTACTCAGCAACGTTCACACCCACCGAGCGAAACTACGACATCTACGAGCGAGAACTGCTAGCAGCCATGAAGGCCTTAGCCCACTGGAGACACTATCTAGGATGGACAAAAATGCCATTCATAATCCGAACTGACCATGCAAACCTCCAGTATTGGAAGTCACCAAGAAACCTGAACCGACGAACTGCACGGTGGCATGCTGACCTCCAAGAATATGACTATATACTGGAATACATCCCAGGCAAGACAAATACTGCAGCAGATGCCTTGTCCAGACCATCAAATGCAGATCAGGCGAAAACGACAACAAGGACATCACGATCATTCCACCCCACAGAATCCGAGCGGCACAAAATTCACGGAGACCATCATACCGAACCTCAAGGAGCTCAGACGAGCTATCGTGAGAAACGCCCATGATACCCACAGCCGGCCACCCAGGGAGAGATGAAACCCTGCGAAAAGTACAAGAACGATACTGGTGGCCAAAATGAAAGAGTGGATTGCAGACTATGTTAGAGGATGCGCAACATGCCAACAAGCAAAGATACTGACTCATCGACCCCATGTTCCCCTCTATCGAATCCCTTCCACACCAGGCATGTCGCCCTTCGAGACCATAGCTATGGATCTGATTACTGGGTTGCCACCAAAATGAGGACTAGATGCAATCCTCACCATCATAGACCATGGATGCTCACGCGCAGCCCTATTCCTCCCCTGCTCCACCAACATCACAGGGCCAGGGATCACCCGGCTCTACCTAGATCATCTATACCCTTGGTATGGGCTACCAAGGAAGATCATTAGTGACAGGGACCCACGTTTCACGTCGAGCTTCAGAAAGGTGCTCACTAAAAGACTAGGGATACAGCAGAACCTGTCCACAGCAGCGCATCCCCAAACTGACGGCCTTTCTGAACAGAAAAATCAATGGGTGGAACAGTATCTATGGCTGGTAACGAGTGGCCAACTGGATGACTGGACAGAATGGGTTGCAGTCGCAACTGCAGTACATAACAACCAGAGGAACAGCACTACTGGGCTATGCCCAATCAAATACTTATCGGCTATGAACCAACGCTGGGACCAGAGATTTAGGGGTCCAGACCAATAATGAAGCAGTGGAACAGCAAACACAGAGGATGGAAGAAGCACGGGATCAGGCCATCAAGGCTATTAATAGAAAAGCAGCCGAAACGCCAGCAAGTCAATACAAAACCGGAGACCAAGTATGGCTAGAGGGGACCCACCTGACCCTCCCACATCAAGGGTCCAAATTAAACCCAAAGCGGTATGGCCCTTTCAAAATCCTCAAAGAGGTATCCCCGGTCGCCTTCCTGTTGTAGCTCCCCGCATCATGGTTGATCCACCCTGTATTCCATGCGTCTCTCCTTACCCCATACAGAGAGACGGACACCCACGGGCCCAATTACGCCCGACCTCCCCCTGAGCTAATAGATAACGAGGAACAATACGAAGTGGAACAAGTCCGAAACCATCGCTATCAAGGGCGATCAAGGAAGCTACAATACCTGATAAAGTGGCGGGGCTACCCTGAAAGCAACAACACCTGGGAACCAGCTGACCAGGTACATGCCCCGGATCTCCTTCTGGAGTATCACAAGTGCCAGCCCTTGAACAGCATAAAAGGGAAGCAGAAACCCCCGGCAAAGACAGCACCTCAACCCCTTCCACTCTTACATGTATCATTACTTGCTATGTCCTCCCCGCTCCCATCCCAGTTCCACCCATGCATATCGAAGTCGAGGTGATTGGCGACCTTCCTCTGCAATGACCAGCACCAGCCAGGCCACTGCCACCCCTGCCTCAAATACCATTCGTCTCCCGGGAGCGTTCCCCGACCTCGAAATGAACGCCTTCTGGGAAGGCCCTCTCTCCCCAGGCACCATACAATCCGTCCTGGACGGATATGAGAACCTCGGCCCGTCCAGCTCCACCAGCTGGCTGCAGGCCTCGCCTCCACCTTGTAGCAGCGAGAGGCCCTGTTCCAGGACAAGGCACGATGCCTCAAGTGGCAGTTCGAGGATGTCAACCAGGACAACCGTGAGCTTAAGGCATGGATTCAACAGATCGACAGAGAGCCCCTCTTATGCCCGATGGATACATCGAGAATGACGGGAGGCTCCCGGAATTCACCATCACCACCCCTGACAGCAAAAAACCCCTGTCTTCATCAAACAACTGGACGACGGTGAGTGGCGGCCTGGCAGCCAATGCAACGGGACCACAACACCCAAATCATCGAACTCTACACGGCCCCGAGTTTGACGACTTTCCCCTTTCGCCACTCCCGTCTGGTTCCGCGCCCGTCTATGGGGGACAGAAATTGACTACCACCCCCTACGCGAGGCCGTCATCGACCTGGATGACTGGCCCCTCCTCGCCAAGTCACGCGATACCGAGTCCTGGATCTGAATGTGACATGCTGCGTGCCGAGCTACGCCTGGCTCAGGCGAATTTGGCGGCGTCTGAAGCCACAAAGCAGGCAAGCGAGGACCCCTTGTCGCAGCAAGAGCAGGGAAGAAAGTCCCACAAGTGGGAGTCGAGCGATTCTGCCTCAATTGGCAAGGCGGTCGGGCTGGAGGAAGACAGGATGAGGGCATCCTATCTAGCGGAGGAGTGGTGTAACCGGCCTGGGGTGATGGTTCAACACCATCATGCCCCTGTAAGTTGTGGAACGGCCAATTAGAGGACTCGTGCCCTGTTTCATGTTCGCGCCCATTTCATGTACATCAGCTTGTGATTTCTTGAGTGTCTTGTGCTATTGGTCGTTATTGTCTTGGTCATATAAATAGGTAGCACTGCCCCCTCAGGCCCTAGGCCTGCCCTCAAGTACCATGTACTATATATAGGGGACTCATTGCGCCTAGTAGAGGCAAGTTGAGTCTCTTGTCTCAATACTAGCAGTGTTCTACTTCATTGCGGTGGCTACTGAGTCGGAGCTCAGCAAGCAGTAACCGGGCATTGCCGACTTGCAGGTCGACTTCCTCTCTATATGTCTTCTAGGACATGTTGAGTCCTAGCTCATCACTTAGTGTGTCTACTGTTGCTGTCAAACCCTTGGCGGTGACATGTGCTCATGTAAGGCAAAAACTTCCCACTCTCCTTTGGCTGGCACAAACTCTGGATGGTTTTTGGGGTTGCTTACTTAAGCCAAAAACTCGCAAATGAGGTTGCTCCATAGTCAGGCCTGCTTACTTAAGCAAGCTCCTGCTTACAAATGACCTGTGCAAGGTAAATAAGTATTTTGCACACTGTAGAATATTATTTTCTTGGCTGAAATTTTGGAAAAAAAAAGGGTTTTAACTCTGGCTCAAAAATAACTACCTTTGCAGATAAACAACCACTACTCCCATGCTTCTTGGGTTGCTTATCTAATCCAATAAACTCCCAACTCTCCCACCCTCTGGCCCAGAGCACCATAGAATATTATTTTCTTTGCTAAAAGTTGCCAAAATTTCAGAAAAAATTAGGTTTTGATTGTGGCTCAATATAAGCATTTGCATAACTTTCAGAATTTCAATTTCTCTGTTAAATATGGCTAAAAATTCAGAATATACAGTAATAGGTTTTAACTCTGGCTTGATGCAATAAATAAAATAACTCCCTTTGCAGATAGAGATTCACACAACCTTCAAAATATTGTTTTCTGTGCTGTAGACATTTCAGAAAATATTGCTCTTTAATTCTGAATATTATTCTCTCTGCTAAATATCATCAAACTATTTGAGATAATGATTGATTTTGATATAGAAAACTTTACAATGTATTTTTTCTCACTCATATATTAACCCAAAAATTAGAAAATATTGAAAATAATATAGGAAATGTGGAATCTATTTTTCCATGGTAAAATATGGCTAAGAAATCAAGAAAATAAAGGGGGAGAGATATAGAAATGGCTAAATGTTTTATAAAATAATAAGAAAGAGAAAGATTAAGATGAGGAAAGGGAGTGATAAGGAAGGAGGGTAGTGAAGAAGGAGGGTGATAGGGAAGGGGGGGAATATAAGGAACAGGAGGGTAATGGGTAGAGGGTAATAAGAATAGGGGGAAATGGGAAAAGATGGAATATGAATAAGGGTGATATAGATGGAGGTAATATAGATAGAGGTAATATGGATGGGTTTAGTATACAAAAGGGTCATGTGAAAGAGGGGGAATGAAGGGGGCGATTTAAATGGTGATAATTCTGAAGGTGGTAGAAAAAATAGTAAAATAATTGTTAGAAAAATGAGGCACATGCATACAGGAGAATGGGAGTGAGCAAATATGTGCCCTTCCTGGATAGTAAGTACAAAAATATTTATCCTACTAAATGTATGCACTGTCAGTAAGAAATAGAAGGAAATCAGTAGGGTGCTAAAACAATGTAAAACCAAAATGAAGCACACAAGCTTAATTGCTAGAATAATAAGAGGCAGGGGTTTGGGGGCACAGCCCCCAACAAGGTTAAGTCCCATGCCATAGGCATGGACATAACCTTGTCTCATGTACAATACAGTAATGCTACCGTGTCGTTCAAACTTCAACTTCAACGGCCATGTCTCATGTCATGGCCATCCTTTCAAGCATCTTCCTGACCTAGTTCAAGTAGATTTGATGCTCTTGAAAGCTCTCATCCTAGACAAGCTCTGTAGTGAGAATCACTGTCCATACTCAGAGCCAATCGTCCTCGTGACACCCTACCCCCTTAGCTCCATGCCTGTGCCCTTGACCAGTACGTCTGCTATTCTTCCGGGGTTACAGTTTCCGTCCATGGATCTTCACGGCCCTGTACTGTAGCTATTCCGCCATGCTGGTGATGATTTTGCACCTGCGCCAACTGTGTTGTCACCTGAAACTTATTCTCGTGAGCATTCCAAAATTTCACTGCCCGTCAGTTGTTTGATGATCCTTTTCTTTTTTTTTTTTGCATCGTCGTCATTGTGCGTGTGAAGAGTCAAGTGGAAGAGTACGACGACCCAACGTTGTTGGTGGCCAGCGAAAGTGAAAAGGAACATGCGCGTGTGAGGCGGGAACACAGGGCGCTTGCTAGAGAGTGGTACCTTGGGTGACCATGTTCACGGGAACGATGCCCTGGCGGAACAGAGGTTGGATGACTTATGGGGCATGTCATTGTCACGGTAAGCTAACCCTACTCTCACCTTCCCGTGCCTCCATTAAACAGTTCCAATTGCTAATAGATCACTGCGCGAGGAGATTGTATGACGCAGCACATTCCAGATACCATGTCAACAGTACGTGGATCTGCCACGTCTGCATTGTCACTCGATTGACCTGACGTCACCCAAATAGGTCCCGCGAAGCGTGCATGATGCTCACTGCCGTGCAAGCACTTTGATTTCTCCAGGTGGAGGTCGCGGAAGTTGTGGACCACGCCTCTGCAGAGGGCAATATACTATGCGAACTTCTTGCGCCCCTCACGCGCCTCACGGAGGTGCGGGGCACATTCACAATCCACCTGATGGTCATCTTCATCAGTTACATCATGTCAACAGGGCGCTAGCTTGCGTGCGAGTCGTCAAGCTTGACTTTATGAATGGGAAATTGAGAAGACGAGGAGGACACCATGTGCCTTGATACCACAAGAGTAAAGGCTTCCGTCCATGTACGTACACATTCCCATTTATGCCCCCACACTCTCCAAAAGGAGCACCAAGTTTTACTGAACACTGGGACTCAGGTCCAGTATGCAAGAAGATGAACGACGTCACCCCGAACGCCGTCTTCCTCTCCAGGACATTCGAGCCATCGCATGAGGAGTTGCATGCGTTTGTGCGCACGGAGACGGAGCGCTCACGTCCTTCGCAGGACAGGAAGCCTCTGTTGGCACCATTGACGTCTCAGTCTGGCTGAAAGCTGAGCTCCCGAGCTCCCTTTGACATCCACCGGGCTACCATGCTCATGCTGTGAGGGGATACTTCGTATTAATAACTCATAGCTCCAATCGACACCACTTCGAGTCCCTCTTTCTCCTTGTCCTTCTTGCTGCATACCATGAGTCCCGTAGCACCCATGGACCCCCTTTTTCACCCCCGTGTGACAGTTGAAGACACTTCAGACAAAGGGTATATGCGTCCCGTGTCAACGGTGCTGCGGTCATGAGGCTTGACTGATGTGGTTCTTTTGCGCCAGCAGCCCGAAGTCCCTCCTCCTTCCGTCATTGCATGGGTTGGACCCCGAGCCCCTCTTGTCTCCTACCCCATCAACCCACCTCGAGCTGCCGTAGCCGTCTCTCGAGGCCCAGCCAGCCTCGCCATCAGGATCGCACGAGGGCCGCACGCAAAGCCCAACGGGCACCAAATCGCATAGCTCCAAGTCAAAATCACGCGAGCGGGGGCGGCGCGACCGCTGCTCTAATGTGCATTGATTGTGGGTATGCTGATCACAAAGGGTCGCTTTGCACAGAGGAAAGGACAGGTATCGATCTTGCAGACCTGGCCATATACCCATTCCCTTGCGACTTGATTTTCGGACCATATGGCAGCTGACGTGTTAGGGTGCCATACTTAGTCTACACTTATGTACTTATCTGTGATGATGAATTGATTGTTTCTCACTGGCTCAAGTACTTCATAAGTCAACAAGTGATGAACAAGTGACGCATAAGCAAGATCCAGCAGTAGAATCTACTGATACCAGTGATCGTCTACTTTTTTTCGTTTTCACTTTTTTCCACCTTTTTTTAACTTATATGTGCTATAAGTAGTTATAAGTGACATTAAGTATCGTGTTAATTTGCTGATGCAACTCATAGATAACGAGCGTGAAGGAAGGAGAAAAATTGCAGAAGAAGAAAAAGGGATGAAATGTCTTCGTCTCTCACCACCTCACCAGCGTCACCGATGTCTTCGGGATCGATGCTGTGGCACCTAGGCCGTAGGCTGGTAAATGTGGGCTTGGGGGAGGGGGCCTTGATACGTTGCAAGAGCCAGTAGAAGGGCGTCGCATAAGTGACATCAATATCCTCCTCCGTCTTGCCAGTACCGCCAGTGAGAAGCCCCCAGATACGTCCCTTTCCATCAACAATGATGGCGCCAGAGTCGCCTGGGGCAGAGAACGCGCCAGACCTCTGGTTGTACGGAATGATCGCCCACTCCATAGACGTCTGCTGTCTGCCGTTAGGGAAATACTCGCGCACAAAGGACTTGACGCCATTAGCGCGACCAATGGTCACACCTGTGGTGCAACCATTCTTAATCACATTGAGGCACGGTTCGCCGTCCACGTCAAGTGTTTGTGGGTGGTGCATCTCATCTTCCTACATGATGCCCCGGAGAGGCAAGAGGCGGTCATCCGGGTACTCGAAAGATCTGCGAGTCACGCGGTCGGGGCACATGCGGGACAGAAACTGGTGCAACGAAAGCTGCGTGCCTCGATATAGCTGTTAGACTAGATAGCTTCCGAGATCGATGACATTGCCCTTGAAGCTATCCCAGTTGATCTTGTTGCGGTCGAGCTCGATGAGAGCCCAATCCTCGGTATATTGTTCGGCGCCGGTACCGACGGTGATGGGAGGGGAGTAGGCGATGTGACCGAGGACACGTTGACTCTCTTCGCTCCACTACTTCGTGGTCTCGTCGTGAAACTGGTTAAGCGCTTTGACCGCCGCCACCTCCTTCTTCAAACAATCCTCAAACTCTGGTCGGTGTTCCTTGTCGTCGTCTGGTAAGCCGGCAAGCCCCTGCTCATAGCTGCCAATACTGATTTGCCACGTCCCGATCTCGACCATGGTGGACTTGAGTAAGGTCTGGAACGCCTTTGGGCCGAGGAGGAGGACTTTGCGACGACGCCAGGTGACATTCATGTGGTTGAAAAGCTCGTTATTCCCTGCATTGGGTGGAAAAACGACGTGCCGGGCGGAAAGAATGTAAACCTTGTCACTATTGTGACCTTCGGAGATATAGAGAGCTCCGGTGCCCTCAGAGTATGACGTGGCTTGAGCAGCGATCCGCAGACCAAGTGTGGGGGTCAGAGGACCGCGAATGCCAGCAGTGGCATTTGTAGACGAGACAGATTTGAGGAGCTTAGGACCAGCTGAACGGGTGAAAATAGATTCCCTAAACTCCACTTCAATGTCGGTGATCTGATACGACTCGAGCAGTTTCTTGCAATCGACGGCTGCGGTGTGAGCGTCCTTGCCGGAGAGGGACTGGGGCATGACCCCAATCCATAGAACAGGGGGACCGGGGGCCTTGCCGACAATGGCAAAGCGAACAACGTCAACGCTTGTCCAGGTGACCCGAAAAGAATCTAGGCAGCTACAGACCTTGGGGCCCAGGTCGCCCCAGATGGTTAGAACCTTGTGACTGAAAACTGGCTTGAGCTCCTTCAGCACGCGGTAAGCCTCGGGGCCGGTAGGCTCCTCCCATGGCGTAGTGCCATGCCGGTAGACCAAGTCAGGGTTAGAGGGCAACCCACAATAATAGAACATGGCCTCTGTTTGGAGACAGAGTACGGGGGCAAAGAGGAGGGAGTGTTGTCCATGCGGTCGCGGTCGGCAATGAGGGCATCCAAGTCGATGATAGCCGGGGGGATTATCGTAGCGATTTCAATGCACGAGTTGAGGAACTCTTGAGAAATTTCTGTAGAAGTCATTGGAAGAGGAGTATGAACAATTGGCGAGATTTAACGGGAATCGTTGGAATGTGAATGTGTCGCAAAAGGTCATTATATACAGGCTGAGCAGCCCCTCCAACAGCCTGTATATAATGACCTTTTGCGACACATTCAGGCCAAGATGGGAATGCTGGAGCGTGTGCGAAAATGGAGAGTTTTGAGGCGAGGGCGAGATGCGGAGTCAAGTGGTAGCCGAAATAAGTCAAGTTTTGTCACTGAGGGGCGATTTACTACAGTTATCAAGTGCGACGAATCTCCGACATCACTCCATTCCGCTCTGCTGCTCCGTTCCGTTACATTCCCTCACTCGCCAACTGTAGTTCCATTTTGCTTATTCCTCTCCATATCACAGTACAAAAATGTATACAGATACTCTAGTGTACTGTGCCGAATAATTCAGTGCCGTATCTGCATTCGCTGCAAGTCCCTGCTCACAAACGTCCCCTCGCGTCTCCCTCGCTCTCCCTTCGCTCGCTTCGCGCGAATCCGCCCGTGATCACCGTGAATAAACAACTGATAGAAGAACAACAACGAGCGCTCCAGAATATAGGGGGAGGTGCGCGAGTCCGGGAGTTCTGCATTGGGTAGCCGGATGTGCATCATGCGCTTCCGATGCGCTTCCGGTATCCGCTCCCCCGCAATGCGATATCACGGCACTTAGCTTTCTCAACAACCAACGCATGGTTCTTCCGCATTTGTGACGTGGCCGAGCGTCTTGTCCAGCTGGGATCGTCCCATCGTCCCATCATGACTCAACCAAGCAGTTTCCTTAACGTCTCTCACATGTGTATGTTTTCCTCGCGTACTTATAGGTAGGGTCGCAAGTTTCCCAGGCTTGTCATCATCTTCGTAACATGAGCATCCTAGCTGTAGTAGGCAATGGTGGCGGTGGTTCTGTACGTTTGCATCCGCATTGACTGCGTATCCGGTGAGTACTGGAGTTGTCTGCCCTGGCGTCAGCAAGCTGGTCGGCAAAGGGTCTTCGTTGCGCAGCAGAGCGGGGTCGAAAGGGCTCTGCAGATGTGTCTGCGTTCATGCCTACATGCCTATGTGAAACAGACGAGACGACACCACAGATTTATGGCGAGTGAAGGGCGCAAGACGTAAGGTAAGTCAAGCAACTCCACTGTGACCTGATGTAATGGCACGCACCTCCTCTTATCCTCTTGTAACTTTGATGCCTTCGATGTATTACGCCTCTTTTTCCGTTTGGGTGGATAATTTCGTCCCCCACGCTCGGCGCCGCGGCTGATTTACGTGCGGCGCGTTTTGGCGTGGTAGTGCGTGGTGTCTTGGTATTAGGTGTTCTACACGCGGCGGATGCTCGCGGCTTGGGCGTAAGGACTGACTTTCTGGAAGCGTGCCTTTTGACCGGGGACTCTCCATTGATGCCGCGAGCAAGCAAGATGTCGACGAGCGCGGTCCCATTGGACGAGACAAAGATGCTGGTCACGTTGGTGAGCAGGTCGAACATCCAACACGCGTGAGCGAGGAGAAAAACGGACCCGCCACGATCATTTGAGGCGTTCTTGACGCTGAGATTTGCTGTCTCGAACCGTTCCTGCAAGTGAGGGAGGCGGCATGTCCTTGCTGTCGTCGTTTGTCAGGTCGCGAAGGGTTGAAAGATCAAGGATCATCACGTGACAAGGCACCCGCTCATGTGCCGCGTGCCCCTTGTTACGGTTCTGTATACTGTACCATCGTGCAAAGTGCAAAAAGCGTACTCAGAGAATAGCCTGGGGCGTGGTACCCAAATTAGCTGGAGGAACATCACTTTATGAAACTTACTCTTTTGGATGGGATTATCTCCCTGTCGTGCATCGGCCTCTCCCGAGTCTGGTCGTCTCTCGCTCCTGAGGGGATTCCTCTTCTCATTTGGCGGGATTGGTTGGCAGCACCCTATGTTACTGGAACGCACTGCACAGCGTATCGTGAGTGAGTTTCTAGGGCGACGCGCGAATGCACTTGGTGTGTGTATTACCCTCCAGCCAGGCGATCCATCCGCGCAGGTGCAGCACTTTGGTCCTCATCGTGACCTAGTGGATGGGGCGGGAGGCGCAACGCGCTCTCTCACCATCTCGCACCTCTCACCGCGGTTCTTTACACTCCTCGTACTTGCAGGCAACGCGCATGCGGCGCTACAGCGAGGCGGGGAAGTGGCAGGAGACGTACGCGAGTTTGTGGCGTCGGACGAGGCATTATCCCGTGAGGTATTTGAAGCCGGCGCACCAGGAGGCGCTACTTGGTCTACGCGACTGCTCCGGCTGCTGCCCTGGCCCGGGGATGAAGGTGGCCATCAATCTGGTCCTGAGAGTGACCGACAGCCTCACCCTCTCGCGCCAGATGGCTGTGTGGGCCAGGCGCGTTTCGCAGTGCTTTTATGCGCACTTGTTGCAATGGAGTGGGCGGAGGAGCTCCTCTGGCGCATCGCACGCGTACGTTGGGCTGCAACGAGCTCGACCAGCTCCCGCAATCTATTGTGCATCGTAGCTTACGATGTAATGTGCATCATGAAATGCGCATCGACTGAGAACGCATTCCACAGGGTGATCCCTTCCCTCTGGGACCTTTGCTTTCGAACCGACCAATTACTGGCCCTCGAATTTGACGGTATGAATAAAAACTAAGAGACTTTCTCTATTGGTGAGACAAGGAATGGTGCTGAGACAAGGACCGGTGAAAGACTGTATCTCAGTATATTCACAACTTAAGTCCATTCGTATCTACGGGCTATGTCTTCCAATCGCAGCTGCAGCAGCTGAGCATGAAGTAGACATAAATTTGTGAGCACGTGCGCCCGACAGGGGCTGGTAGCGGGTCCGTGCGAGCCGCGTTTGTAAGCAAAAAGCCACATTGATATGTAAGCAAAGGGGCATTAGGCGTTCGAGCAGGGCACCAGCAGCGAAAGCACAGCTGAACGCTGCGACTGAGTGGGACGGATGTACTCATTTGTGAGCGCGTGGGCCCGAGACAGGTCGTCTGTGGCAGCCGCGTTTGTAAGCGAAAAGCCACGTTGATTTGTAAGCAAAGGGGCGTGAGGCGTTCGAGCGGGGCACCAGCAGCGAAAGCACAGCTGAACGCGGTGTCGAAAACCGATTGTAGTTGTTACAATCATACGTAGCATTGCAGTCTCCATGTGCATGAGAAGTTACGGAGAGAGAGAGCGACGTATAGACGACCTGTAAGGGGATTCGAGAAATGGAAGGATTTGTAAGCAACCTTGTCGAATGAGAAATGCGCCGTCAACGGTGTTGGAACTGAATAAATTTAGAGAAAGGCATATGTAACGTCGCGCTGGCGATGCACACTTGAAGTTACGGAGGTATGGAGGGTCGCATGCACGACCCAAGGGGAATCTTTGGAACGTCTTCTGCCATTTCTCGAATTTGATTTCGTCCTTACATTTCGTGATTTTTCAGCCCTGTGGGCGATTAAATGCGAGCTCCGCTCGCAATCATATGGGATTTATACAATAGTTAGGGAAATTCGATTGTGCGTTTGGCGTACATGATACTATAAGGCAATGCATCCATAATACACGTTTGTGTGTCCTCTTCTTTCAAATAACCATCATAAAATTAGTGTAAATTGGGATAATCATAGGCCCCATGTAGGGCATCCTTTAGCCAAGTTTCAGAGAAATTGGACTAGTTTTTCCTGTTGATTGGGTGTTATCATGTTTGACATTTGCAGAATTTGACCAGAGCCAACTTTTATTTTCTGAAAAGCTTTAAATACAGGGCAAAAGAAGGTTGCATTTTGTTCTGTCCAAATAGATGTGACCTTTGGCTATAATTTTCATCTATTAATGGAGATGATTGAAGTAAAACTGCATTCTCTAGCATCCTCCTTTTGTTGAGCGTGACAATGCTAGTGACAATCTGTAAGGTACATCTTGAATTGGAGCGGTTGCTCACTCCCGGCTAGCACGGTCCAGGGAGATCAAAGTGCAAGTTAAGGGCAATCACACTGGGACAAGGACTGGTTTTGTGTGACATTCGACCCTCTCAAGTATCATATAGAGCAACTTTGTCAAATCTACACCGATTAACCTATAAGTCTGGTATATTACCCTTCATATACTTGAGTATGGATCTGTACATTTAGATGAGTCAAAGAGGGCCAGTGGCAATTGTGTAAAATGAAATACAATCTGGTGAGACAAGGACCGGTGAAAGACTGTAGGGTGGGCGGACGGGCTCAGTGTGCGCGAGCCCATTGACATGTGTATCTCGTGTTTGTCTCATCCCGGCTCCCAAGGTATTTGCGGTTTAGCGCAGGTGCCCGTCTCTTCCAGGAACCGGAGTAGGGATTCAATCCGGTCTGGTTGAGTGAAGAGGCGTGAGAGGCCGTGCGGGCGTCCGTTGGCAGTCAAGTGCCTCCGGCGCGAGGCAGTGTGTCGTGGGCAGTGCAGAAGCACGTGCTCGATCGTTTGGATGGGTTCGCCGCATGGGTAGGCGATTAATTCCGGCGTGTGTTTTGTGTAAAAACGTTGGGTGTACGCCCCAATGAAGACATGACCTGTGGCGAGACGGTAGAGGGTGGATTGGGTGGCGCGAGAGCACTTAGCTTGTTTTGTGAGGCTTCCCAGGTTTTTCTTGCAGCCCAGCCGGAAGATCGGGAGAGTGTGGCCGTCTGGGGGTTCGATGAGGGTGGTTCGGTAGATGAGGGAGTCGCGGGGCATCTGGTGCCAGCGTTCCGCCCTTTCTTCGACCGCTTTTCGTTTTGTGTCTTGTTTCTGGCTCTTGATCGTGTGAGGTTCCGCTAGTTCTGCTATGTTGGCCGTGCAGATGGCCTCGGGGCTAGTTGTTTAGCCCTTTTGAAGCCTATGAAGGGGATCGATCTGGGAAGCCACATCAGCGTGATATTCGTGTGAGGGAAGATTTGGAGTAGGTCATATATTCGGTTTAGGTGGTTAATGGAGGCTTGTTGGTCCGCGTGCGGCCTAGCGTCGAGTGCCCTATTCGTGCCGAGGGTGACGCTAGGTGTATTAGGACGTTGGTGCGTTCTTGAGGGCCCTGTGTGGCTAAGAGGTCTGTGAGTGCGTCCAGTTCTGATTGGAGCGCGCACAGGAGCGTGTCTGCCTCAGTAACCGTCGTCCCAGGGCCTGCTGAGCAAACCCGTGTTCCCTGCCTTCGCGGTATATTGTAGCTCTTGAGAGGGCTGCGATCGCGAAAGTTGTCGTCCCAGAAAAGGTGTAGATTGATATGAGGTATTCCCCTAGAGAGGAATGGTGAGCGCTGAGACGCGAGGTAAGATACGTACCGTACACAGTGGTTCTACGATGCGATCGTCCAGGCGCGAGGGTGGCTAACGAGGGTGGCACGTTCCACGACTCGACACACGGAGGTTCGAGAGGAAAAAGAGGCGGAACACACGCGACAGAGAGGAAAAACGAGGCACACGAGAGGAGAGGGGAAGGGCGCGCGTACGCACTAGATTCGCAAGAGAAGTGAGGCAGATACCGAAGAGACTGTAGAGGTCCCTGATGCCGTCCTCAAAGGAGGGGGCCTTTTAAGTACAGGTAATCCTACGAGATCGGGGTATCGAGGGGCCGAACGATGCGGCGTATGTGACGTCGTTGCTCAGTAAAAATGTAAGAAAAGTGTCAGTAAAATAATCGACAGGCTAGTGACTGTATATGTGCGGCGTACTGGTCATCGTACGAATACGACCATGGACGATCATCGATACCTAAAGTGAGAAGTAAGGAGATGGAAGAGGAAATAGGAAGGGGAACGTCTTGATTGGTGACGACGGGTTTTGGTGTTATTTGACCTGCGCCAGTGGTCGAGGGCGCGACGACGGTTGAGGGGAGGATGCGGCGACGTCTTGAAGAGGGAAGATTGCGGCGGGACGGCTGCTGATTTGCTTGTGGTGCGGGCGTGGCGATGGTAGGAAGGGAAGGCGGCGGCGAGGTCTTGAACGGGACGATCTAGGGACGAGGAGGGGTGTGGACGCGAGGCGTACGGGGCAGAGTGAGGGTGGGTGGAAAGAACGAGGGAAACGTTATAGTTAAGGCTGAGGTGGCTGATGACGGGCGCTCCGACGTGGCTGATCCGTTCCGTTTCGAGCGTGGCTCCGAAGGGCTCCTTACAATATTACTGCCCACCGGCTTCGCTGACCGTGAGCTGAGGCCGGTATTTAAACATAAGATTGCAACTGTTTGGGACGACCTGGGCCCAAAAATTTGCGACTCGCTTGACTCTGGGCAGGTCATCTGGACAAGTATTGATATTGTATGTCTTTCCATTGGCAGGAAGGCCCTTGCCGACAATGGCAAAGCGAACAACATCAACGCTCGTCCAGGTGACCCGAAAAGAATCTAGGCAGCTACAGACTTTGGGGCCCAGGTCGCCCCAGACAGTTAGAACCTTGTGACTGAAAACTGACTTGACATCCAGCACGCGGTAAGCCTCGGGGCCGGTAGGCTCCTCCCATGGCGTAGTGCCATTCCGGTAGACCAAGACAGGGTTGGAGGGCAACCCACAATAACAGAACAAAGCCTCTAGATTGGAGACGGAGTACGGGGGAAAAGAGGAGGACATGAGGGGCTGTTGGAGGGGCGAGGGGCCAAGATGGGAATGCTGGAGCGTGTGCGAGAAGGAGAGTTTTAAGGCGAGCGCGAGATGCACTTCGAAAACACGTGATAAAGCAGTGAGCCGAAATAAGTTAAGTTCTGTCACTGAGGTGCGATTTACTACAGTTATCAAGTGCGACGAAAACCAAAAAATAAATTACATACGCATCTCGGACATCACTCCATTCCGTTCCGCTGCTCCGTTCCGTTACGTTCCCTCTATTCCTCTCCATATCACAGTACAAAAATGTATACAGATTCAGTGCCGTATCTGCATTCGCTGCAAGTTCCTGCTCACAAACGTCTCCCTCGCGTCTCCCTCGCTCTCTCTTCGCTCGCTTCGCGCGAATCCGCCCGTGATCACCGTAAATAAACAATTGATAGAAGAACAACGAGCGCTCCAGAATACAGGGGTGGTGCGCGAGTCCAGGAGTTCTGCATTGGGTAGCCAGATGTGCATCACTGTGCTTCTGATGCGCTTCCGGCATCTCCTCCCCCGCAATGCGATATCACGGCCACAGTACAACTTTATCAACAACGCATGGTTCCTCCGCATTTGTCCCAGTTCCCTGAAGGATCATCCCAATTCCCCGAGGGATCATCCCAACTCCCGAGGATCATCCCCTGAGGGATCGTCCCATCATGAATCAACTGAGCAGTTTCCTTAACCGTCTCTCACATGTGTATGTTTTCCTCGCGTACTGATAGGTAGGGTCGCAAGTTGTCCCAGGCTTGTCATCATCTTCGTAACATGAGCACCCTAGCTGTAGTAAGCAATGCTGGCGGTGCTTCTGTACAGTTGCGTCCGCATTGACTGCGCTGGAGGTTCGTTTCGCCGAACACCAGTGGGGTGGGAACACATGATTGTATTGATCCGATCACTGCGGGACACAGTATCTACAGTAGGAGTTGCTTGACAATCACTGTCCACTCCGAGTTTCCGAGCTAGTTTGGAATTGGCTAGTCTTGGCGACTAAGCATACCCAACGTAGGACGTAGCAGCTATAAGCAAACTGAGCCTCACGTGGTGTTTGATCGTTGCCTTTGGCTACTAATCAATGATCATTTTCCCCGCCAATGACTTTGATTCAGTGTCCGCCATCCTGTCAATCAGAATTCCTTTGGTTAACACTATGTAAGGCCTCGGACCCGATGGATTTGAATTGAACAAACTCCACATTCGTTTCAAGGTCACTTTGGGGCCGCAGTGGCACAAGTCAACTTTGAACCCGAGCACGACGGAGGGAAAGTTTCGAGAAAAGTCATCGTAGTGCGTGAGTACGTGAAACGACAAAGCTCGGCTACAGTATGCGTCAAAGTTTGACAGATGTTTGGTGACTTCTCACGATAGCCGACTATGATACACCGGCCCACTTCGCAGTGAGAAACGGCTGAAAAATGGCAGCGGCCAACACACAATTCACCGCTCGATCCTATCAGCACCTTACCCTCAGAGGGAGGAATGGTCCATATGGCTCTTGTTCACAGCTTTAGGCCCTATGGGGGGGTATCAACATCCCATATAAGGTGTCTTCCTCCAACCCCCCCAATCGTTTCGGGTTTCCTGCTGGGATGGCGAACTTCCGCGATCCCGCTATGGTCATACAGGATTTCTGTGCGTACACTTTGCCGTCTTTCTCAGTATTTTTAGAGCCCAATGAACCGTTGTGTCCTTTGACAGTCGTTCTCGTAAAGTTCTGGCACGCGGTGGATGGTGTATTTATGTAGGTTTGCGTTGCGACGCCAGCCTCCTAGACTCGCAGAACTCAACCCTTCATTTTCCAGCTGGGAATTTTTCACCACCCTTGACTACGAGTGGAGCGTCATCCGAGGACATCGCCCCTACCGCTGGACTATATTGGTCTGTGATGATATGTGCTTCTTTTGGGTCCCGTCGCCCGCCCGGGGCCAGACTTATCCGTCCCTTCGATAGATGTACTCCCTTACGCGCTGGGCTGGCCTCGTAGCCGTCATCCTGAACCTCGTGGGCCTTAACGTTACCAAGCCAATCAACTGCCAGGTGAGTACCGTGTCCTGCGTCTACTTTGCCTGTGCCTTCTGACATGCCACGTTTTCAAGGCTTGGATCACATTCGAACTTGTGAGCATGGCTACCATTGCTCTCTAATCCCTAATGGGAGAACATCTTTTTTTGATAGATTTTTAGCAATCTGTCCTTTACTGCTGCTTCGCTGTTAATCGTACTTCGGATGTACGCCCTCGTCTGCACTCCCACATCTTTCTGAACCAGACACTCATGGCGGCCTCTAGCGTCGCCATTTGGAACAAAAACAAGATTGCCGTGGCCACCGCTACAGGCGCATGGATAACCAACATTGCACTCCTCATTCAAGGTGAGCGTCTCTTTTCAGTCCTCCTGCCGGCTAAGGACCAAATACAAACCTATTCGGTTTCAGGTACTGCAGTGGTAAATGATCAAACTCAACTATTTTGTACCCTCCGGGCTCACCTCGTCTGCAGCTTCGCTCCACGTGGGATCCTGCGCGAAATGTTTGCGTGGTATTCAACACCGCGACTGGCAAACTTAGCACCATAGTCACCCTCGTTACGGACATCGTCCTACTTCTCATCATGCTCGTCGGGTTGCTCCGCCTTCGCCGCTATGGAAGCGGCATGTTCCGCCTGGCGCAACTCATGTGGAAACAAGTTGGGTTCTCGCTGGCGGTCATAATGTTTATTCGCTGATATGATTTCTGTCCTCAAGGGCGTCATCTGGCTCTTTGTGGCTACCATCACAGAGGTTACACCGGTGGTAAGTCCCGGGAGTTTTCTTGCGCTCCTTTTTTTTCTCATCTACGTTTTGCGCTGCAGGTGTTTATCTCTTTGAATCTGAACGGTAAGCTGGATCTATCGATACAGGGTTAGACTGAACTCCAGCCGGCTGCTAACACCAGATCCATTCAACATCGTATGTTATCATTTACTACGGCTGGCAGACTTGAAGTCGTTTTCAACGCCCTTCCGCGACAGATGTTTAAATTTCCCTCACTGATCACAATGGCGATCGTTGCTCCGCGGATGCATCGCGCTCTGGTAGATTTTGCCTCCGAGTCCACTGATATGTACGATGATCCTTCCCTTCCCCCTTTGCTTCATGCTCACGGTGTTTGGTGTATCTCTAGCATTCAGGATAGTCTGCCAACAACTGCTCGCAGTCGCAGCATAGTCTTCAGGTCCAATCACACACACCACACGCCGGTTCGGCTTCCCCCAATGGAGGTGGCCATGCACACCACATGCGAGTTGTACGCAGAGGCGCATCGCGCTAGCTGTCGAAGTTGTGATGGCTCTGGCTCAGACATTGGCCTTGATGGGCAGCCGCGTGATAAGCCACAGGAACGGAGTCTTGGCGACGACATGGAGAGCGGGATGTAGAGCTGTGCATCAAAATCGCAATCTTAGGACCGTCGAGGGACGCGCGGGAGGATCATACGTCCGTACAAGGACCACGATATCTACCTTATGTATGCAATGAACGACGTTCACTCAGTACGCGTGCACCGGTTGCACGAGTGCTGAGGGGCATGAACTACCTGGTACAGTATATCTATAGGTGACTAGATTCTAATGTACTATCCTAATATGGAATGAATGACTGGGGCATAGTAAATCTACTAATTCTTGCTAGCGTTGTGCTACAGACGCACTACTGAATATAGTACCGTATATCTTGTACAGTATGTTCACCATGCTCATTTGGGGTAAGTGTGATGCGTTTCATCTATCTGAGCGCCTCTCGAGGTCTGCGATCACATCTCTGACAAAAGAAACCAAACCACGATTTGGAAGAGGTTAGCAGGTTGTCCGCGTATGTGTGTTGGATTAGCGCTCTAATGGTAGCTATATAATGAGCATTCGGATGCATTGGTGGTACATATGTACATATCAATGATAGTCCATCATGCATCACAGGCAAATAATCGTGGGGTACCTTTCCGCGTCCGATGCTGTTCTTTGATCCGCAACTACTTCTTGATTGCTCTTGTGATTTACAATTTAGTGGTATGTACAGTGTTTCCACGGTCCTTTTCATGCTCAAATTTACATCAAGCCTACCTCTTTCCACACAACATTTGGACACAAACTTAGTAGAGGGAAGTTATGGTGTATATCTAGGCTAGACTATGTGAAAGTATCAAGGAAGATTATGAGCTTTAAGAAGGAGGAGCAAGCAATCTATGAAAACGGGCTGATGTCACATTTCATGGTCATTTTCATGCATGTGACCTCTTGTCACGCAGCCCCAAACTCCTCCTCATCGAGTCGTCTCCACCTTGCACCTCTGCCTGAGGCGGCTCTAGCACACCTTCAGCAGTCTCATCAGTATCCCTGAATTCGGCTGCAAGAATGGTCTCTTTTAGAGGGAGCTTAGGCTTCTTTGGCAGGTCCTTTTTGGCTGTCCCACCAGCAAACAGTGTCTTGCACTCCACCTGCCATGCCCTAACATCAGCTTCAAATTGCAACTTGTAAGCCTTCCAGAAAGCATCCCTCCTTTCCTTCTCAGCCTTTTTTGACACCCAATTAGCAGCTCACTGTGCCTTATCCCACTCATCAGCTTCCCTGTCACATGCACGATCCTTGAGTTCCTCAATAAATCTGCATCCATAAGATGCCTCCCCATCCCCCCTTTAAAGAGAACAGCCTGGCCTTCCTTCTTCTTGTTCTTCTTTTCGATATTCTGGAGGGCTTGGCTCATCTTCCTCAGCTCCAAATTTTGGACAACAAGCTGAGCATTCAGGCCAATATTGATGTTCTGCTGGGCTTCAAGTGGTCATAGGCTATGATTAGGTTGTCATGCTCAAGCTGATACTGTTTCTGTAGCTCTGCCTGGTCAACATCTGTCAGAAGTCAAAAGGATTTGAGAGCCCAATTGGGTTTTGGCAAGGGAGGGGGTATTTTGGCCACAACAATGGGGTTGAGGGAGTAATTCAATGGCATTCAGGCAGTAGACATGAGTAGAGAACTGGATGATGTTGCTGACAGATTAGAAGAGAGAATCTGCACATGTTTGGATGGGGTATCATCCCTGTCATCATCATCTCAATAACAGCAATTTGGGTGTTGTGGGCTGTCCAATGGGAGAGTTGAGGGACTGGGGGTTGCATTTTGAGGTGCACTCAATTCTGGATTGGTGTCAAATGAAGTTGGCTGATATTTCTCAAAAGCAGACATGACAGCCTTTGCAGAACTTGGCAGTGAGATAGTGAACCGAGCCTTTGTTGATGTTACTCTGCTGGGCTTCATCTGCTCCTCAGTAATGATATCAGGATTGAATGGGTGGATCCCAGTTTGCTTGAAGGCCAACATCACCATCTTGGGCATGAATGCCTTCTGGAAGGCTTGTCTGAAAACTCCTGCAAAGTCAACCTTTGATACTGCTGCTCTGCCATGTGCTTCCTCGAATGCTCACACCTCAGCATACCACATCTCCTTCATCTGGGCAAAGCATACTACATCCAGACCCTGCAGTGCATGTGTGCAGTGGGGGGGATAGCCAAGGATGATAATATTGTTGTCAATGGCATATTTGAGGAGCTCCAGAGTGTAATGGGAGCTGTGGCCATCAAGGAGGAGCACTCTGGTGTGCCCTCCTGCCTTTGCTTTTGTTTGGTGGTCAAAATCTTTGACATCCATGCCAGACTGAGTTCACCATCTGTCCATCCATTCAGTGAGTGTGCAAATCTATGACCCATTCAGTACTGATCTATGCCATTAGATAATCACACTCATGACACATTGGAGACATTATTGGTGTTCCATATTGCCTGGAAGTGTTGGGCCTTGAAGATGATCATTGGATCCAATACACTCCCATCAGTGCAGATTATCACCAGTGCTGTCACATTTTCTCAGTTCACTGTACCACTTTTGTGCTGGGTCTTTGTCCCTTGTGCCCCCACAACATGTTGCACCCCCTGGTCCAATGGCAGGAACCCACTCTCATCCATCCCATAAATGTCTTCCCTTGAAATTCCAGCTTCAACAATAAAATCTTTGACTAACTTAAACTAATGCTTGACAGCTGCAGGTGTCACCGATGACAGCAGTGACATGTTAGACCTTGTTAGTAAGGTGATTACTGGAAGTGTTGAGTGGAGACTCAGCAGATGCTGCTACCACTGTGGGCGGAAAGTAACTTGTTTGACTGTCAAGCGATTCGTTGATAGTACTAGAGTCTGAATCTACCTAAGGTCCATTGGGAGATTGTGAGATGCAAAGGACAACACAGATGAAACTGAGGAGAGTGGAACAAGCCACGGCTATTCCTAGAGACAATAGAAATAAGTCACTACTCCTATTGACAGGAGACTTGACTTAGAGTCTCCTGGTGCATGCACTCACGTATAAATACTACAGAAGTATATGACTACTATGGTTTGACTACTGATTCCCGCCATGTTCCGGCCATACAGCTGACTACTTGTTCTTACAAAGAGCTGACAGAGGCTGACATGCGCACTGACTACAAGTCCAACCTGTATTACCAACCCCAGGCCTAGACAGGCCTACCACACCTGGGGGTCAAACGCCCTTCCTACATGCTATTAGCAGTTCTCTTGCCCCCATGCAAGCCGCTCTGTGACATTACCCTTGTTCTAGAAATGAGCTGCACTGTGGTGGGAGCTGTTAGGGATGCTGGAGAACTTATGTGTGGAGTCTCCTTTGATGAGAGGCCTGTCCTGCATCTTGCGGAAGAGGGCATAGCTCTTGTATTTGTGAGAGGCGAGTAGGTGGCGGCAACTTTGTTCTTCTTGGTATCGAAGGGAGTCAATGCAGGCTTGTAACTCCCAGACTTCGATATGGAGGCCTGTAAGGTCAGTAATGGTTTCATGATACTGCTGGAGCTCAGCAGCAGTGCCCCAGTCTTCCCCAGGTTTGTAGGCATGATGCAGCATGGCATCATAGGTGTTTGGGTCTGTGAGAGCATCAAAAACCAATGGGGATACTCCCTTCTTCATTGATGGTAATGCAGCTCGGCATAAACAGTTCCTGTTGGTAAATGGCCTCCCCCTTTCCAGAGGTGCCAAGGCAGTATTGACCCTCATGTTTGATGTAGGTGGCAAGGGTGTGGATCGTGTAAGCACCATTGGTGACGGAATGAAGAAATTGGGCACTTGCCCTTCGTTCTCCTCATACCCTTTGGGTACCCCCATATCCTCCTCATCAGCTGCGAGCTGGTCATCTCTCCAATGCTTGTAGGTTGCTTCCAGGTGAGCTGTGTTTGCTTCGCACTCTGCCAGAGTGTCCGTTCATCCCTTGAGTACAGCAAGTTGGTCTTTGTTTTGCTGGGTGACTTCCTCATTCTTTCGCACAACACTTGCCAGCCCATTCGCAATGATGGTGAGCTGGTCTTTGGTGGGGCTGTTCCCTTTGAGAGCAGCGTGGACAGTATGGGGGGATAGCTGATACTCACTGAACTTGAGTGAAGAGGCCACCACTTCTTCTGGTATGATGAGGGGCTCAGGCTCTTTGCCTTTGGTGCGCTGTGTGGGTGATGGGACTGGCAGGGGCTCTTCACAGCTGCTCGGACTTGCAGTGATGTAGGAAGGGATGAAGAGGGGCGATGACATGATGTTGTTTGTTGCAAAAGGGTGGAAGAAGGAGAGGCGATGGATTTGACCCATGTTGTGCGTCCTCGTCCTTTATACTGTTCCTTGCCTTTTAAAGGGTGACGTTGATGATAGCTTGTTACTAAGGTTGGGGCATGCACTTGGTCAGCAGGTTCCCAGGTATCGTCAGCAGCTGAGTAACCCTTCCAGCAGATGAGGTATTGAAGCTGATGTTTCCTCCCTTGGTACCTGTGATTGATAATTTGTTCCACTTCATATTCCTCAGCATTATCAATCATGTCCAGTGGTAGGCGTTGGTAATTGGTCCCATGCTCTTCTGTTTCTTTGTAAAGGGTGAGTAATGAGCTGTGGAACACATCATGGATAGTCCAGGTCATTGGTAATTGCAATTGGTAAGCTATTTGTGAAACTTCATGTAATACCTTGAAAGGTCTGTGTTGCTTTGGTGCCAGCTTGTGGAAGTGTAAGGCAATGATAGGTGTTTTGCTTCCAACCAGACTTGATCTCCTTTGTGAAACTGTGCTGGTGGGATCACTTTTGCAACTTCATTAAGAGTGTGCACTGCTGCTTCTCAATGTTTTTTGGTGCATTCATGTCTGTCCTCCATTGCTTCATTGTTGGTGATTGATATCGGTTCCTCCATTACATTGGGGCAATATCCAAGGATGATTTTGTGGGGACTCAGTTTGGTCATTGCATTTGGCCATTGATTGTGTACATATGTGGTGATGGGTAGCAGATCAGCCCAGTCATCTTGTTGAGCTGATGTATAGAGTTGGAGGTATTGTTTGACCCATTGGTTCTTCCTTTCAGTGAGTCCGTCTGTTTGTGGGTGGAACACTGTACTGATGTTTCTTTCTATCTTCAACTTTGTTGTTAGTGCTTTGGTGAAGTGAGAAGTGAAACATGGGTCTTGATCAGAGATTATTTTTGATGGTGTTCTGTTCCATGGGAAGATGTGCTGGAGGTATAGTTGGGCAATGCCTTCACCAGTAATTGTTGTTGTGCATGGGATGAACAGTGCTGCTCATGAGCATCCTTGGTCAACAATAGTAGGAATGGCATCTTTTCCATCTGCCTCGGGCAGTTGAGTGATGAGATCTAGGGCTACGATGTTGAAAGGATGCATCTGTGAGTCTCCTGGGATGCGGTAGAGGGGTGTCTTTTTCTTTGTGGTGCGAATCTTGTGTTGTTAGCAGTGGGTGCACCCAGCCATGTATCATTCTATCCAGGTGTTCATTCCTGGCCACCAGTAGCGCTGCATTGTGAGGCTTATGGTGTTATCTCTGCCTGGATGTCCTGCTGTGGGTGAGTCATGAAAGTGGGATAAGATGTCGTGTCTTAGCTATAATCCAGAGGGTACTGCAAGTCTCCATCCTTTCATATATCCTTCTGGTAATTTCCTCACTTCTTGCAAGTTGCACCATGACTCCATTTCTGCCCTTCTTTGTTGTTGGGTCTCTCTTACCCATTGGTCAAGAGTGTCCACTGGCGTTGATGTTTTGCTGATGAACATTGATGAAGGAAGAAGGGTGAGATCTGTGTTGTCTTCTTTGCCTTGGACCGTTCTGGGTGGTCTGGATAGCATATTGGGGGCTATGTGGATCTTTCTGGGAATATGTTTGATAATCAGGTTGTAGTCTTGTATTTCAGCGAACCACCTCGCTACTCATCGATTGACTTTTCAGGGGGTCTTCCAGTATGTTAGGTTAGCATGGTCTGTGAGAATTGTGACTGGAATGTCTGTAGCTGCTATGTGAGGGCGGAAGTGTTTAAGGGCTTTTAGAACTCCTATGAATTCTCTTTCATATATGTCATAGTTGCACTCTGTAGGTGTGAAGGTGTTAGAGTAGTAGGTGATGGGGCACAACATGGGTTTGTTTGTGCGTGGGTTGAGTTCTCCCTCCTGTGAGAGTACGGCACCCATGCTGTATGTGGATGCATCTGTGGTGAGAAAGAATGCTTTGGAATAATCGGGTTGGTGAAGGATGGGTTTGCTACACATCAGCATTTTCAGGTGTTTGAATGCGTCTTTGCAGTGGTTGTCCCATATGAATGGCGTATTCTTCTTGGTTAGTTGGATAAGGGGGCGTGCTATGATGGAGTAGTTGGGTATGAAATATCGATAGAATCCTGTAAAGCCTAAGAAAGTGCAGATGTCTTTGACATTTTGTGGTCTGTGCCAGTCTGCAACTCCTTTTACCTTAGCTGGGTCCATTTGGACTGTACTGTTTCTAGCACTATGCCTAGGAACTCCACCTTTTGTTGTTTGAAGATGCATTTTTCCAGTTTGAGGTATAAGTCATGTTGCCAACTTGTCTAATATTTGGTGGATGCATTGTTCATGGAATTTGGGGTTGTCTTTTGTAGCAATGAGGAGATTGTCCATGTATACTATGAGCCACCCTTTCGCTATTTCTTTGGCAAAGATTGTGTTCATCATCATTTGGAAAGTGGCTGGAGAGTTCATTAGTCCAAAGAACATCACCATGGGTTCAACAATCCCTGGTTCATTATGAAGGCTGCTTTCCACTCATCTCCTTCTTTGATGTTGTACCCCCACCTGATGTGAATTTGGTGAATAGCTTAGCTCCTTGTACTTTGGCTATAAGCTCAGGAATTAACAGAAGTGGATAGCGTTACAGATGGTCCATTCATTCAGGCATCATAGTCTTGTACCAGTCTTAGTTTTCCATCTTTCTTTTTGATGAAGAAGAAAGGGGCTGCATATGGGCTCTTGGAGGGGTGTATGTAGCCTTTGCTCTGTTGTTCTTGGATGAAGCTTGACAATGCTTTCTGTTCTTCTTGAGTGAGTTGATAGACTTTGCCTGGTATGGATGTTGGTGCTCCCGGTTTCAACTCGATAGCGTGGTCCCATATGTGAGGTTCAGGGAATCATTGAGCTGCTTCCTCACTGAAGATGTGAGGTGCCTTTGGTATTTTGTTGGGATTTCACCACTTCCCTTCTGTGAACCTGCTTCCTCCACTAATTTAGATGCGAGGGTTTGCTTCTTTGTTGCTGTGGTGAATGTTATTTTGGCCATGTGAATCGAGTCCTTAATGATTGTGGACATCACATTGGGGTTTTACAACCTCTTGGTGTGACCCTACACTCTCTGATTCTTGTTTGAGTGCTAGTCTTGTTTGAAGGATGAGGGGTAGTTGGTGCTTTCTAACCATCCTCTCGCCCAGTCTATTTTTGGCTGAGTGGCTGCAAACCAAGGATATCCCAAAATGATCTTTTGCTCCCCTAGATTGGTAAGAAAGAATTGTAGCCACATCTTCTGACCTCCTGTCTGCATTTCTAGATCGGTATGATGTTCAATATCCCCATTCTTATTCCTTGTCATGCTGGACTGAGCATGGTGGTTCTGTCAATGTTTCTGTCTGGCAGCCTCCTTGGCTGCTTGTTCTCTTTGTAAGGGGGTTAGGTCATCTGGCCTGTCTCTGTCCCTCTGCTATATGCGTAGGATGATATCTGCATCGGTGACTGTCATCTTGGTCATCTTCTGTGGAGTTCTAACACCTTGTTAGAACGACTGTGGGTAGTGGCAGTGCTGGCTGCTGTTGTCCTCTATCTCCTGAAGGAGGAAGGGGATCTAGATGTGAAGGAGTCAATTTGGATACTTAGGATGCATATCCAAAGGAAGGGATGTCTGGAGTGCTGATATGCCTTGTATTGCACTTAGTTTGTTGGTATGCCACTAAGGTCGTGAATGGAAGGAGCTGCTCCTTCCTGCTGGGTTTCTGGTGCAGATGGGGTGGTTCTATAGAGCACTGAGGGGTCTGTTACTCAGTGACCTTCGTCTGTCTGAAGCAAAGAAAGGCAATGCCTTTCTGAGCACTTAACATATGTGTTGGAGTTCAAAGAGTTCCCAATCAGGACTCAGTTTACTATATATGGTAGATTAAGTGAAACATGTCACTAAGTGCTTAGCAGACCCTAGGGTAGTTCTAGGGTGCAAGTGGGAGGGGAAAGAGGCTGTGAAGCTTTGGATCACTTGAGGATTGCTCTGGGAATGTCTAGGATTCACAAGAGACCAAGCTTAAGGCTTTGGTCCCATTCAATAAGCGTATTTATACATGACTATTTAGGCAGAGTTTCTGGCAGTGGTTGACGTGTTTCAGCAGCAGTAAGGCCACGAAAACGTTGGCAGATTAGTGTAAGTATCTTAGTAAGTAGCCAAGGCAACACAACAGCAGTCTGGAGCGCAAGAGTGTAATAGAGGGTGTGTAAAGTAGGGTGGGGGAAGTGATGATGACTCTGGCTGGACTGTGAGAAATACATACATATATGGACAGAATATTAGTAAGCATAAGCATCCCAACTGTCCACCACAACATGACCCCCTGTTCAGAGTCTTTGCTGCTTGTTGTTGACTCATGAGGGGCAGTGGCAGTGGTAGTGGGTGGTGCTCTGACATTTGGAGCATTTCTTGTTGCATCTGTTGTGGGTGTGAGTGATTTCTTCGTCAATAAAACCCCAATCTCCTTTGATCTTCCTGGTGCATAGGTGCATAGGGACGCGAAATCCCTTTAGTACTTGCCTTATGGCCTCTTGTTCAAGAGACCCAAGGGGTTGGTGACTTTGAAGGCCTGTCGCTATCCTCCTATATGCATCAGCCTCTTGGAGTCCTCCCATCCACTCTACCATTTTGATTTTTTGATAGGCCAGTTTGATCTTGACCCGTGTTAGTTCTTGCTCCGTGAACATGACCTCTTGCTCCCAATGTCTGTAAGCTTGTAGCCCTGCAAGAAGGGACTCATCTGCTAGGTCTGCTGTGGCCCATGTGACTGCTTGGGCAAAGGGCTCTCTCCCTGAGAAGATGCGCTTCTGTTGAGGCATATTGTGTGGGCATGGGTATGGTACTGGGCTGGGATGAAGTAGGGTGGTGTAGACTGGCTCCCCTCTGCCCTGACGGTGCTAAAAGGGGGTATTTGGTGTTCTGGACATGGTATTTGTGGTAGGCAGCTGGGTGGCTCTGCCATTTGGAAGGGGGACTGTGAAGGGTTCATCAGTGGTGGTGATCTACCCCTCTCCAGGGTGGCAGTTTGCATCATCCTCTTCCCAGTCATCCTGCTCTTGGTTCTCTCTCTGGTTCTCATTACTGGTCCATACTTCCTGTCCTGCTCCTCCCCCTCTTCATATGCACATGGTCATTTGAACTGGAGGTGGCGAAGGGTGTTTGTGACGTTATTTGTTGTAGTGTTATGCATGAGTATGGAGGTTCCTCCATTTGAGTTGTCGCATTTGCCATCTGGGGGGGTAACAAGGGTGGTGTCTGTGTCCTGGTTGTTTCGTTCCTTTCGGTCGAAAACATTGAGGAGGGCGTACAACCGGTTGCAAGCCAGGTTGTGTCTGTGGAGGTCTCAGAAGTGGGGGATTCTGGTTCCAAAGGAGGAGGCAAGGGGGAGTGTACTGGCTGGCATCACTACTGGCACAATCCTCAAGATTAAGGATAGAGAATGGGTTGTAGCAGGATAGGGAGGTGCTTGTTCATAGGAGGTTGGGACAGTGGACATGTTGATTGGTTTGTGACTGAATGTTGTGAAAGTTAGGAATAGTGGGAGCAGTGGTGGGTAGGAGTGTGTTTGCAAGTGGGGTTGTAGGTAGGAGTGGGAGTGTAGTAGTGAGGGTTCACTGCTGTTGTTTGAAGGTAGTTTGGGGGGTGCTTTTATAGCTGGTTGGGTGATTGGGATTGGTGGAATTCGCTGAGTAGCTCTGCGCATGTAGGTCATTGCTGCTGACCCATGAATTGTCCAATGCAGGGTAGCCATTCCATTTGACTAGGTATTGCCATTGTCTTTTTGGCCATGTTTCCTTTCTGCAATGATTTCATCTACTTCATACTCTTCTTCTCCTTCAATGGTTTGGGTGCTGGGCCTTGAATGGGATGCGTACTCCATGGTTTCCATATAGGGCGATAATAGATCCACATGAAACACTGGATGTATATGCATGTGTGCTGGCAAGTTGAGCTGATAGAGACCAGAGATATCTTTTTCTTGATGATGAAGGGTCCAAGGCATTTCGGTTCCATCTTCTTTGATGGTGCCTTCATCTTTATGTTTTATGCATCTAGCCAGACTTCATCTCCAGTCTTGAATGTTCTGATTGGTTTCATTATGGCTGTCTTTTTCTGTAGGGCTTGATGCACATTTCCCTTGCTTTGGTTAGTTCCTTGAGTCTGATGTCTACAGCTGGTACTTCTTGTCTCCTTCTGTCAAATTGCCTGAGGGTTGCATCCCATGATTAATTGATGGGGTGTGTGGCATGTTCCTTCATGTTTCCATGAATTGTGAGCAAATTCCACCACTGGAAGTATGTAGCCCAGTTGTCTTGTCTTCCATTGACAAAGTGTCTCAGGAATGTTTAACCCATTGATTCATGCATTCACTTTGTCCATCAGTTCTGGGGTAAAACACAGTACTAAGGTTTTGTTTGGTGCCTATCGCTTTGCATAAGGTTCTTGTAAAATTTCCAGTGAAACAAGGGTCTCTGTTGGATATGATATGTTTGGGGGTTCCAAACCAGGGAAAGAGGTGCTGAAGGTACAGTTGTGCCACTCCTTCTCTGGTGATTTCCTTGTTACAGGGTAGGAATTTGACTGCTTTGGAACATCCTTGGTCCATGATGGTGAGGATGGTGTCATATCCTTTGGACTTTGGTAATTTGTTATGGAGTCCATGGACACATATTGGAAAGGTCCTTCTTCTACTGGGGTGTCAAAGTGGTGTAAGGGGGCTTTTGCAGTTTGGATGGTCTTATTTTCTTGACACTTGGCGCATCCTTTGACATATTTTTCAACAAATTCTCGAAGTTTGGGGCCATGTTGTGGTGGACATTGGGACACTTATGCTTACTAATATCCTGTCCATATATGTATGTATTTCTCATGGTCCGGCCAGAGTCGTCATCACTTCCCCACCCTACTTTACACACCTTCTATTATGCTCTTGCCACTCCAGACTGCTGTTGTGTTGCCTCGGCTACTTACTAAAGTACTTACACTAATCTGCCGATGGTTTTCGTGGCCTTACTGCCACTGAAACATGTCAATTGCTGCCAGAAAATCCACCTAAATAGTCCTGTATAAATACGCTCATAGAATGGGACCAAAGCCTTAAGCTTGGTCTCTTGTGAATCCTAGATATTCCCAGAGCAATCCTCCAAGTGATCCAAGCTTCACAGCCTCTTTCCCCTCCCACTTGCACCCTAGAACATACCCTAGGGTCTGCTAAGCGACTTAGTGACATGTTTCACTTAATCTACCATATATAGTAAACTGAGTCCTGATTGGGAACTCTTTGAACTCCAACACATATGTTAAGTGCTCAGAAAGGCATTGCCTTTCTTTGCTTCAGACAGACAAAGGTCACTGAGTAACAGACCCTCAGTGCTCTATAGAACCACCCCATCTGCACCAGAAACCCAGCAGGAAGGAGCAGCTCCTTCCATTCACGACCTTAGTGGCATACCAACAAACTAAGTGCAATACAAGGCATATCAGCACTCCAGACATCCCTTCCTTTGGATATGTGTCTTAAGTATCCAAATTGACTCCTTCACATCTAGATCCCCTTCCTCCTTCAGGAGATAGAGGACAACAGCAGCCAGCACTGCCACTACCCACAGTCATTCTAACAAGGTGTTAGAACTCCACAGAAGATGACCAAGATGACAGTCACCGACACAGATATCATCCTACGCATACAACAGAGGGACAGAGACAGGCCAGACAACCTAACCCCCAGACAAAGAGAACAAGCAGCCAAGGAGGCTGCCAGACAGAAACATCAACAGAACCGCCACACTCAGTCCAGCATGACATCTTGGATAGATGGATAAAGAGACGTAACTACATAGATTTCTGTACAGAAAGATATATCCTATCTGATCCTATTTTCCTAATCCAGGCTGCATGGATTAGGCTTCTGAAAAATTTCCTTCCTTCGCTCCCAATCAATTCATCAGCACTTCTTTGTCTTCTGGAGACAGGGTGTTGAGTTGTTGTTGGATGCTGTCCACTTTGGATATGTTGGACTCACTTTCATTGTCTTCAGGTGACCAGTCAATCAGTTGGGCTGTGCGAGTGTTGGATTGTCTCTGTTTAGAGGGGCATGTGCAAGCAAAGTGTCCTTGTTGTCCACAAGTGAAGCACGCACCCTGAGTTCTGCACTGAACATGTTCGTTGTCTGTCCTTACTACATTTCCTTGGGGTTGTCCTCCTCTTTGCCCTCACCAATTGTTTCTGGGTGCTTGGGCTCTGTCTACATCCATTGGTACAGGTTGGTTGTTCCATGTTCTTGGGGCAGTAGTGGAATTGTACGAGACTTGTCCAAAGTTTCATCTGGGGTTTTGATTGGTTGGTGAAGGTCAGTTCTGCCAGTTGCTTTGGAAGGGTTGTCATTGCTGATTGTTGGCTGGTTGGGTGTAGAGGGTGTTGATGATTCTTTGGGATGCTGTAATGTTAATTGCTTTTGCCTTCATTTGATCGTAGGTATTAACATTGGTGTCTTCCAGTACCTTTTGCCCAATGCTACGCAGTAGTCCCTGCAGGAATAATTGCATCATGTTTTGGTCCATGGGGTTGTAACCTGCTTCATGTGCCAAACTTTTGAAGTTGGAGATGTACTCATCTATCTCTGGCCATCTCATTTTTAATTCTTGTAGCTTGATGCGAGCTTTCTGAGCCTTTTGGGAGTTGAGAAATTGTGCTTCAAAGTTTTGGATGAAGGTATCCCAGACTGCTTGTACATCGTTGGCTGGTTGAAGAGTGCTGAGCCAGTTGAGTTGTTGCTCTGTCCATCAATTGACTTTGGACCCTTTGATGCATGTAAGCGCTATGGCTACTCATTTGATGAATGATGCTAGAGCCTGGACATCATGGTTAACCAAGAAGTAGGTTCAAAGTTCTTGCAAGAAGCTCTCAGATTTTGTGCAGTCTCCTTCAAAGACTGATGGCAGGGCTCCCATGGGTTTCCCATCTCCTAATATTTGACCTCCTCCTGGTGCATTTCCTCCACCTCCAGGCAGTCCACCACCAGGTGGACCTCTTCTCCTGATCCTCCTCCTGATCCTCCAGGGGGACCTCCTCCTCCACTGGGGCCTCCTCCTGTGGGAGCTGTGGTTGTTATTGGGTCGCTGCTAGCAACATGGTGATTGAGTTGATGGTTGCCATTGTTTCACTGGTAGGGATAGTGATGGCTGGGATGTTGATTGGCGAGTTTCAAATTTGTTGGTTTATAGGATCTTCTTCTTCTTCACTTTTGGAGGTGTTTTCCCAGTCATGGATGATAGGGACATCTTCGTAATATAAGAGCTTCTCCTTCTTGTTCTCATTATAGTGGTCAATTTTGGTATCCTTTTACCTATGAAGGGATCTCTTCCTTGGCTTCCCCACTGGAGAGTGTACCACTGTTCACCTTGTAGATGTACTGCTCATACTTGCATCCCTCCTGCTCTGAAGGCATATGCATGGAATGGGAAGATCTGATCTTCCAGTAGATGGCAGTGTTTTGTCATGCTAGACCTCTGTTGATGGGGAGAGTAATATATTGTCTCTCTTCAGGTGCCATGGTAAGAAAGAAGTCGAGTCTAATGTCACTGGACAGCAGTGACATGTTAGACCTCATTAGTAAGGTGATTACTGGAAGTGTTGAGTGGAGACTCAGCAGATGCTCTACCACTGCAGGCAGAAAGTAACTTGTTTGACTGTCAAGCCATTGTTGATAGTACTAGAGTCTGAATCTACCTAAGGTCTGTTGGGAGATTGCGAGATGCAAAGGATGACACAGATGAAACCACAAGAGCAGATCAAGCCATGGCTACTCCTAGAGATGATAGAAATGAGTCACTACTCCTATTGACAGGAGACTTGACTTAGAGTCTCCTGGTGCATGCACTCACATACAAATACTACAGAAGTACATGACTACTATGGTTTGACTACTGATTCCTGGCCATGTTCCAGCCATACAGCTGACTACTTGTTCTTACAAAGAGCTGACAGAGGCTGACATGTGCACTGACTACAAGTCAACCTGTATTACCAACCCCAGGCCTAGACAGGCCTACCACACCTGGGGGTCAAATGCCCTTCCTACATGCCATCAGCAGTTCTCTTGCCTCCATGCAAGCCACTCTGTGACAGCAGGGTTCAATGATTGAGCCTGCTGTGTATCAAGTGGTTTGCTCCAGTGAGTTTGCAGTTAATCATAGTGCTATGTGAGGAAGTTGTCTGTCCAGGTGTGGCTAACTGGATCCTTTTCAGAATCATATTTCTGGCCCTTTCTAGCACATATTATTGCATCTGCATATCATTCAATGTGCTTTTGTAACCGGCCTGGGGTGATGGTTCAACACCATCGCGCCCCTGTAAGTTGCAGAACCGGCCAATTAGAGGATTTGTGCCTTGTTTCATGTTTGTGCCCCGTTTCATGTCGATCAGCTTGTGATTTCTTGAGTGGCTTGTGCCATTGGTTGTTATTGTCTTGGTCGTATAAATAGGTAGCACTGCCCCCTTCAGGCCCTAGGCCTGCCCTCAAGTACCATGTACTATAAATAGGGGACTCATTACGCCTGGTAGAGGCAAGTTGAGTCTCTTGTCTCAATACTAGCAGTGTTCTACTTCATTGCGGGTGGCTACTGAGTAGGAGCTCAGCAAGCGGTAACCCAGCTATCGACATCGACTTGCAGGTCAACTTCCACTCTATAAGTCTTCTAGGACACTTGGAGTCCTAGCTCGTCGACTTAGTGTGTCTACTGTTGCTGTCAAACCCTTGGCGGTGACAGCTTTCATGGGAGGGGCATGCCATGATTGGCAGAGTCAAGGATGAATTTGACCATTGTTTCCTCAGTGGGGCTAAGCTTCTGCTTGCTTGTGTTGAAGGCACTCATTGGCACTGTTTTTTCTGTTGCTTTGTTTTTTAAATGGCACTGCATAGTTCAAATCACATACTTGTTGCATGGTTAAATATTGTCCAGGCTTGCTGTGGGATGCCATGCTCCTTGGCTATTTTGACAACACCTTTGCACTCACTCTTAGGCTTCATAAGCTCATGTTCATATGCATCAACTGCTTTTTGCAGGGTAGCTGTAACTGGCCTGGGGTGATGGTTCAACACCATTGTGCCCCTGTAAGTTGCGGAACCGGCCACCTAGAGTATTCTGACCCCATTTCATGTTTTGTGCCTTGTTTCATGTGTATCCGCTCGTGATTTCTTGAGCAACCTTTGCTACTGGTCGTTATTGTTCTCTTCATGTTTCAGATATAAATAGGTAGTAGCACTGCCCCTCAGGCCTTAGGCCTGCCCTCAAGTACTATGTACTATATCTAGGGGACCCATTACACCTGGTAGAGGCAAGTTGAGTCTCTTGTCTCAATCCTAGCAGTGTTCTATCTTCTTGTGGGTGGCTACTGAGTCGGAGCTCAGCAAGCGGTAACCCTGTTGTCAACATCGACTTTGTCGCTATAAGTCTTCTAGGTCACTTCAAGATCTAGCTCATCGATTTCGTGTGTCTTTTGTTGCTGTCAAACCCTTGGCGGTGACATTAGACTCAACTTGTTTTTCAATACAGCTAGCAGTTCAGAAGGAACACTGCAGACTACAGCCCTCGATTGGGTAGACACCACTGAAGGCAGAAGGAACCACAGGGTTCGATATATTTCCAAAGAGCATCCAGCCAATCCCACGGATTGGGATATACAGATCATTGTCACAGCAAGAGGCAAAGCACCAACTAACCCAAAGCTGGTGTGCATCCACAACGACAGGTGGAAGGAAGTCCACTGGACTGAAGGACAATACACTCTAGGAGCAGCAGTCCCACAGCTACATGAATACGACACTGAAGGATCAGAAGCTGACGAGCTTCTCAATGAGGAACTAGAAGGACCCAAGGTTGTCTCAGACACAGAGTCAGACAAGGCGGTCAAAGAAATCGACGACGCCTTCAACAAGATCAAGATCACCCCAGTAGAAGAGAAGGCACCAGTATTCCCCATCAGAACCCTTACCCCCCTTCAAGGACTGCCAACCAACGCCCTACCAGCAGGAGCAAGAATCCCCAGCCTTTCACAAGCCATGTCCACTCAAACCACCACAGCCACGGCTGTTGCTGCACAGCCATTCACAACCACCCAAAGCGCACCACAACACATCCAGAATGTCCTTAGACAGGTCCTAAAAAGGTCAGGACCACCAGGAGGGTCCGGAGGAGGACCAGGAGGACCAGGAGGACCAGACCCAAACGCTCCACAGATACCCATGGTGGCAGCTGCCAACGTAAAAACCATGGGAGCACTCCCACAAGTCTTCATGGGAGACAGGTCAAAAGCTGACGATTTCATCGAAGAAGTAAAAGGGTATCTATGCCTGAACGTGGACATAGCAGGGTACAACTCCCCCTTCAAAAAGATCGCCTTCACCCTTACCCTCATCAAAGGAGAAAACATGGCCCAATGGGTCAGAGATATGGGCGAATGGATCGACAGGCTGCAAATGCCCCAAGACAACATCCCAGCATTATGGGATCAATTCCTCCTGGAATTCAGCCAACAGTTCCAGGACACCCAGGCGGCCCAGCAGGCCAGGAATGAAATTAGAGACTGTTGGATGAAGGGGTCCGACTATGATGAATACATCACCAGGTTTGAAAGCCTGGCAAGGAAGGTGGGATACACCCTAGGAAACGAGGAGACCTACAACATATTTCTACAAGGTATCCCAGCATCGCTCCTACACGACACCCTGAAGCCACCAATCCCCCTCAACTATCATGACCTTAAAGAGAAGGTCAGAACCATCGCTCAAGGAAAGACCATCATAGATGGTATTCTAAGGAAGACCCTGGCAGGGCAGTTGCCCTTCCAGAGGCTTAACAACCTGCCCCGACCACCGCCATTCCAGCAGAGGAACTGGCAACCCTGATACAATCAGGGGAACTGACCCCAGTACAACTCAATGAATGCACCACCATCCATGAATAACACCCTGGTCCCCATGGACTTGTCCAGAGGCCACACTCCTAATAACTGGAGAGGGTGAGGAAACTGGAGACAGAGAACAGGACCACCCACTAGGGGAAACATATCAGCACCAGGGTATGAAGCAATGTGATGCTTCAACTGCGGCAGAGAAGGACACTTTGCCCACGCCTGTCCTGAGAGGCGACAGCAACCCAGAAACCCTTACAGGCAAACCCCTAGACAAGCCAACCTTATCAACTTCCAAGAGGAAGAAGACTAGGACTGTCACAGAGCGGCTTGCACAGGGACAAGAGAACCGCTGATGGCAGATGAAAGTCGTGTTTGACCCCCAGGTGTGGTAGGCCTGTCTGGGCCTGGGGTTGGTAATACAGGTCGGACTTGTAGTCAGTGTATGTCAGGGCTTTGTCACCCCCTCAGTCAGCAATCTAAAGTAGCCGTATGACCAGAAAACGGTCGAGTAGCAGTAGTAGTCACGTTGTACCAGTAGTACATATATGCGCACGCGTATTGAGATGAGACTCTAAGTCGAGTCTCCTTGTCCAACAAAGAGTAGTGACTGTTCTGTTGTTGTCTCTAGGAAAGCCGTGGCTTGTTTCGCTTTCTTAGCTTTCTGGTGTTTCCTCCTCTGTGTCCCACGTGTCGCTGGGACACCAAACGTCAACTCGAGTTCCAATACTATCAACGAGTCGCTAGGAAGCGACAGTTATTTCCCACCAGCAATAGTGGAGGCATCCGCTGAGTTATCCAAGGTTTCAACGGAAACAAGGGATACTGACAACGTCTAAGTGTCACTGCTTTTGCCGGTGACATTAGACTCAACTTCTTCACCACCACGGCCCCTGAAGAGAGACAATACATACAACTTCCCATTGACAGGGAACGAGCATTGCAAAACACTGCGGTCTACTGGGAAGACCAAACCTTCCCTTTTCACACATACGTGATCCGAGGAGGAGGAACGCAGATCAGGGCAGTTCATCTGCATAACAGACATTGGTACACCCTCAACTGGGGAAACGAAGGGGAGTCCCCATTTCTTGACCAAAGAGCACGGCGTGTTGATCAATATAATGGACAGCACAAAGAAGCAGCAGCAAACACGTACAAGGAAGCGCCCACTATCATCAATTGGGCCAAAGGCTCCGATAGCGAAGAGGAAGAGGACCTCCTTGACCAACAAATTCAAAATTCACCCATCGATCTATCGGCAGCCATTACCGCTCTTGCAGACCTATCACTAACAACTGAACCAGCCATCATAGCCACTATGTCAACTGCAGCAACAGCAGTAACCATGACCCAAGCAGGAGGAAGAACCAGACCACCAACTGGAGGTGGGAGCGGGGGACCAAGCAGAGGCGGAGGTCCTCCAGGAGGTGGTCCACCA